>VZTD01001881.1:849318-1036657 GCA_013397725.1 Rhagologus leucostigma
CCCTGGCGCGCGGCGGCCCGGTGGCACGGAGCGCCGCGTTGTCACCGAGCGCCTGCAGCCGCGCCCCGCCGCCTCCCACCGCGCCTCCGCCCGCCTTTTACACCGTCAGACACGGGGCTGTGTGAATGTAGCCCAGGTGTGGCAGTGCTGCTGCTGGGAAACCTTCAGAGTTGCAGTTAAGAGGGGGATTCGTGTTTCAGCGAAGAGCTGGCATGGCACATTGTCGTGAAAACACTGCTTGCAGTGTTAGTTTTAAGCTGTAGTTCAAGACATGGAGCCCTCATTCCTACTGAGGGTGAACAAATTTTAGATCCCAGCCAAAAGGTAGGGTGTGACCGAGGGTTCTCTTATGAGGAGACGGCTGAGAAGAGACTGGGACGAGTTTAGGCATTCTGAAGTCGAGGGGATGAGGGGAGTGAGTGTGTGTGGTGTGAGGTGAGAGAGCTGATTTTGTTTGGGTTTTTTTCCTCACTGTTTTCCCTACTATTATCATGCCTTCAATACAACACAGGATAGTCCTGTGACTTGTGGGCGTCTGAAGCAATTACTGGGAGATTTTGTGGTCTGAGGCACAGGAGGCTGGACGGAGTGATGAATAAAGCTTGGAACAAGTGAACCTGTACAATAAGGAGAACAAAGATGGCCCGACCCCTTGAGCAAGACTACAGAGAGACTACAAGGCTGGCAATGTCAGTCAGGACTGCAGAAAGGGAGAGTTAAGTCTGAGTAGGAGAGCTAATTTGGAGTAGTTCCCCTGTGGTGTGTGAAATGGTACAGTGTAGTACCTCACGGTAAACAGACACTTCCTGCACAGTGGAAGTTTTGGGATGAGTGAGTGCCTGAGCCTGACACCTCGGAGACATGGTGGTAGCAGGAAATTGGCAGTGTACTAGTGTTGGGGCAGAGGGATATAAAATGTAAGAACAGAAAGGCAACATTTCTAACCTGCAGCCCCCAACATTTCTAGGGTTTTGTGCTGTGAGAAGCCAAGAGACAACCAACTTCTGCAATGCTGCTGCTCTGCAGGAAGAGTGACAATCCACAGCAGTCTTCTGCCTTGGCTAAACTGGGGAGAAAAGACAGGAAGGAGGATACTAGGGAGGATCCACAGTGGTCTGTTTTGTTTGCAGTAGTCCTGCAAATCTGTGCCGCTGTTAGGCTCTGTGTAGTTTGCCTTAGGTTTTTTGTGTTTGGGTTTTTAAAATTTGATTTTTGTAGAAACAAACCACTTGTGGGTATGTGAGTAATGCATAGTAGAACTGTTACTCCCTGCAGCATTTGTGTGGGAGATAAGAACATAAAAACTGTCATGCTTTGTACCTGCGATCCAGCTGGGGTCTCCAGCATTCAGTAAAAATATAAAAAACTCCGTATATGAACTTGTGGAAGTTTATGAGGATTTTTCATGGTGCATAATGGTTAAATTTGGGTTCTAAACATTTTATTTTCCTTACAATCTGATTGTCTTTTTCCTAGCATTGCAGTTCTCTAAGTGTGTTTGCTGCTGGGTAAATGCGTAGAACCTATTTGGTTCTTGTCAATTACTGGATTCTGTAGTATCTTGTAACAGTGGGGTTTTGCTGTATTGTACATTTTGGGAGGGGAGATCTTTTTATTTTATTTGTTTGTTTGTTTTGAAGTAGCCACTCATTTAGCATACGTACTGTTTTTACAAGTGCATCATCTCCAGATCATTGTGCAGTTTTCCCTGGAGAAGGAACTGTACTCATCTTCTGTTTCCAATTACGGAGTATTTGCAGAAGAGAAAGAGCAAAGTTGTCACTGTTACTTTTCAAGGCAGGTTTGTTTCTACATAGCTAATTCTTTGAAATAGGTGCAAGATTTTTGAGGCAAGCGGAAGTTTCCTGTGACACCTTTATTCCTCTGTTTGCCATTCTGGCATTTCCATTATCTTGATTAAGCTATTAGGCACTCTGAAAAAAGACATGCCAGGAAGACAGATTTGTCTGGTTTGCAAGGAGAACCAGTGTAAATCCCTTCGGGTTAGACAGCTGTGTTGTTGGTGGGGGCAGATTCTGAATTGTCTCACCTTAGGTGTTGTATTGCAAAGCTCATGAAGAAAGCTGATGAGTGCTGAGAACTACAGAGAAAAGAGATTCCCGATATATTTGAGAACAAACAGAGCCTAGAAGAAAACTTCAGGATGCAAACAAACAAGCCAGCACTGAAATCCAGCAGTGGCTCCAAATGTGAAAGAGCATGGTGTTTATCTGAGGGGGAGAAAAAAAAGACAGAGATGACCAAGTGTTCTTTAACTCTTTAGTTAAGATTTCATTGTTCAACCAAGAATAAGTTTTCAGACTCAAGGGAGTGAGAATTAGCACAAGTGTCTAGGTAGTTGTGAGCTAGAGCCTGGAGACCTTGTTTCATTGAAGCACCTGCCTCGTTCATAATGGTATGGACTTCTATCTTTATATTTTTCTAATTCTTTTCTGGGTAAATGTTCAAACCTGTAAAATGAGGGAGTGGTTAGAATGAGACTTTGGGGGACAGCTGAGCTGCCAGGACCAGTTTGCTGTTGAAAAGGGAATGTTACTCTGAGGTTTATGACGCCCCCCCAGCTTTCTTACTTGGTTTGACTTGGGAGATTAAGCATGTGTGTGTGGCAGTTGTACTCTCCTGTTTATTTTTCTGCCATTTTTGCAAGCTGGCTAATTTTTTTCAACCTTATGGGGGGTTTCTCACAGTTCACTGTACATGAATGGTCTGTATTAGGGACCAAATTAGCAACCAAGCGGTGATGGCATGTGAGAGGCAGAAATGTGCAGCTCAGAAGGGACACAGAAATGGGTGAGCTTACCCCTTTGACATCACTGAGTGCTAGTTGTCTGATGACACCTTTTGCTGCATCTCTTTGAGTTAGTAGAGACTAACAAGTGTCCACTGTATGTGCACTCCTGTTTCGTACTATGGAGGAAACCATGAAGGAAAGGTCATCAACCTTAACTTTCACTGTAAATGCTCTATATAGCACCTCTTAGATAATTTCATGAACCAATACAGTGTACTTATTTGTAGCAGCACTGTAAGTATCTTATTCGCAGCATGGTAATGATGTTTGTATTGGTATTGTTTTCAAGATTTGAAGAAAATTTTACATTATAAGATTAGTTTTAAAAGTTTTGTAGAAAATAGTGAAAGGACAGCTGATACAAAGGAAAGTGATCAAGGATGTTCTGTTCATGTTGTCTCATTGTTAATGAACAATGTACTGAAAAGGATGTTTCTTAATGAAAATCTTTTAGTTTCTATGAAAGAGAAAAGTCTTGGGATTTATTTTGAGAGATTATAAAATTATCTACAGTAGGGACCTTAGCGAATTTGTTCAGCTGCTGAGTGAAAACTTAATTTGCCAACATCAAGTTTCTACAAGACTTATTCCTTTGTACTTTCTAGGCCTTCCGAGTTTTCCCCACCTGTTGCTTTGTCATCTGTTTCTCCTAGCTGTTTTAATTGCCAATTGTCCCAGAAACAGAGGAAAAGTACAGTGTTGAAGATGGAATACTGTAACTCAGAGAAATTTTAATGTTAGAGTTAAACTGGTCGAAAAATTAAAGCCCAGAAAACTGATCACTTTTCAAGATGGAGTTATTTTTTTCTGCTTATGCAATTTCTGTATTGATTATGTAAGCTGCAGTGTTAGCAAAAGGAAAGCGTTGGTTTTTCTGCTCTTACAGGTTTGTGATGTTTCAGGCCTTGCAGTTCTTTCATACCTTGTTGGATGACTCCGTAATCTTTTCTGAATCTGTCTTGGCCCTGTGTTTTTCCGATAATCTTTATTTAACTGCTCTAACTACTAACAGAAGCCTTTTCTCATCACATTATATTACATATTCAGACGGTACTCTTAAAATTGTACTGTTAGTCCTGAATGAGAGTGGGTCAGTCTTCATGAGGCTTCCATGAATGCTCTTGTACTTCTGGCATTTACCAAATAAGTCTTGCCTGAATGTTAAATACTTTTTCCTTGTTCATGTGAAGCTGGTGCTCTATTCATATTAGACTTAGAAGCGTCTGGTCCAAATCAAGATATTAACCAAGACAGCATTCCAGTGCCAACTTTGCATCGCCTGGTTCAATATAAGTTGCTGAGAAATTCTTGTAAGCTTTTCTTTCATTTTGGCTTCATGCTCAAAGGAGAAGGTGTTGGCTTGAACTGTGCTGTTGTATCTAAGAGACCTGTATCATCAGTCATCAAGACACAAATTTTGTAAGAAATTTGTGCCAAATTTTGTTAATAGATATCCTCTATCATACTTCTGGGCATTACTATTTGTGTTTTTCTAGATCATGAATTAGTTCTTAGTCTTTTAATCTTAGACAAATGCCATACTCTAGATTTTGCTACATGTGGGAGCTGAAGGATATTCTGTGGCGCTAATGTGTGCTAAATAATCCCTAAATAATGAAATAAAACTGTGCAAGGTAGGAGCATACGTCTTCTATCTCCAAAATGTTACCTGAAACAGAAACAATTTAACATTACTGGGAGCAATTTATCATATTTAAGGTTTGCTGTGGAAAAAGTGTGCCTGATATGATTTTTATATGCAAGTTATTAAATGTAAACTGAATTTCCAGGGGGAGCTTTCTTAGAATACTGTATTGTCTATTTAGCCACATCTGTTTCATTTTGCTGTCCTTTGGAGAGGGCTGACATTTGTGTTGTGACTTACTGAGAGTTTCAGGTCAGGTAGAATTTGTTTTATTTTCTTTTTATCCATGTTGGCTCAATTTAAACTCAGATTTATCTCATTTTTAAGGCTGTCTTTTTTTTATGCTTGTTTGGCTCATGAGAATATCTCCAAGACTCCTACAGGCCTTATGTAGTTCAGAATCATTCCAGACTTTTCTAACTGATATGTTCTGAATTTGACCTGAAAACATTAGAAATTACTTTTTGCGGTTTTTTTTCAGTCTCTTTTTTTTTTTTTAATTCCCACACTGTGCTTCATACAAACTTGATATTAAGTAACATAACAAACTACAAAGCTGTTGACATCTTGTGTTTTCATTGCTAGCAAGTATTGTTTGCCCAAGATTTATCTCCTGAGAGGAGAAGGGATTGCTTTAGAGAAATATGCTTGCCTTCACTAGCCTAACAATTGGTAATCTGTTCCAGTGTGGGTGTGTATGCACACTCTTCTCTGAAATGTTCTCTCAGTCGTTAGATTCACTATAGTAAGTTCCCATATAGGAAAAGGACGTGTGGTTTCAGCAGAAACTGATCTTTTTCTGAATGACAGTTTGATGTCTTTCTTTGAAGCTCACTGCACTTAGGATGAATTTCCTCTACTGCATTGATTTGAATAAAGGCTGTCTAGACTACAACATGGTCATCTACAGACACCATTTTAATTCTTGAGTCAGTGCAGACTTTGCAAATCTGTTTATATGGACACAAAGACTATTTTTGGATCTAAATAGAAAAAAATTATATTTGTTACTTCTCAAAATGGAGTAAATAAAAGCTGTTTAAGTCAAACTGCTCTCTGTGTTAGGAGCTGGTTTTGCTTGCTTCACTGACTAAATTGCTGATGGTGTTCAGTTCACTGACCTCTAGTCAGAGGTAGGCACATCTGTTAAAATCATAGGGATGCAATACATGTGACCAGCAGCATAGACTTGCCTGGAGAGCCTTACATTAGATGTGAGAGGTGAACAACACATCTTAATTTTTGGACCTGAAGTTCTCTGGAGTGATGCTTGCAAGCAAAACAGAATTTCTTCTGTGGAAGTCTGGGTGTATTTTCTATGGAATTTGATGAGATGCACCAAACAGGGAACAAGAATTTAAAGTCTACAAAAAGCTTTCTGAAGCAGACAGCCAGATGAAATACACTGAAGTCAATATGTTCCGTCTTTTGGTTCTGTCCTCCAGACTTACTCCATTTGACACATGGGAGTGGATAAGCAAAATGCTTCCTCATTTGTGTCCAGCTGCAGGGACAAAGGAACATGCTGTGTCCTTTCAGCTGTAGCAGGAGTAGTGACCATCCTACTTTTAACATCTGCAGGTCTCCTTTCTTTTCTTAACCAGCGCCTGTAGCTGTCTTCGTATCTATAGCAGGGAGGGAAAGTGAGAATTACAAAAGGGTGGTGTTGTTCCCCCTCTGCCTCCTTTCTTTTTCCTCTTGCAGAAGTGATTTCTGGTCCTGCATATTTTGAAGTCCCTGTGACAGGCTAGGTAAGCAGGAAACCTTTTCTGCTGCTCTGTCCCACAGGACATCCTATGGAAAGGTTTGCTTTTCTTCTTGGCCCTGACATGCACCAGAGCCCTCCTGAAAGAGGTTTTTTTCCTCAGCATTGGAAAGATTGCACTGCTGTGTTTTAAATGGGGAATTATGCTGGTTTTGTACTTTGTGCTGGTTGTTCTCTCTGAAGTCTCTAAGATTAATAAGCCAAAATCAGCCTATAGCAGTTGTAACTTAGTGAACTCTGTGTTGTCCCTGTCAGCTACTTCTCTGAATGTGAGCTGTCTCTGTGTCTGAGATGCTTCAGCATAATATGAGCTTCTGTGAGTGCTGTAAAATGTTGAACAGCCCACGATGGCGCTGGTGGAACCAAGCATGGAACTACTCATCTTGAGGATGTGCACTGTCTTCTCTCTGTTTTAGTAAAGCCATGTTTGCTGGTTGTACAGACAATATATGTTGGACCAGATGAATACATGCGAATCCAGAAGGGTTTTTTCTGATCAGGTTTATTCATAATAAATCTACAGATATCCTCTAAACTACAGTGCCATTTTGGTGTGAAGGTCGAAAGATCTAATTCTGATTTGAGTATTTTCAGTAGTAAAAAAATCCTCTATACTCTGGGCAAGAAGTTCTAGTTTTTAACTGCTGCTGCTTTAATGAAGGCCTATGGCATTTTTGATCCTCTTCTGTATGTTTTGAGGAAGATTGCCTTTACTCTTTATCTTGTAAGGTGAATTTATGAGTTACTCAATCCCTGAATTATCTGAGATTTTTTTTTCTGCTCTTCTGCCGTCCCATTTTAGTGACTCTTCCCTGACCTCTTTGATTCTATTTTTTTCCATATTGAACACTCCTCTTTGCAGACATCAGGACAAACAACAGCAATGTCATGGGATTATTCTCGTGTCAACTGTAGACATCATAGTTTCTTACTTTTCCAGTTTAGCAATTCCTTAATCTCCAACGCAGACATCAGTCCTCTGAGGCTATGACTGATCCTTATAGATGCCCCATGCAAATTTAGTTACCATGCCCAAAAACATTTTCAGAGGCATTATTTTCCAGGGCAGAAAGTACTATCATCTTTTTAGTTTCTAGATAGAAATGTGCACAACTTTGTTTCTTATTAGGCCTGCCATTCATTGTCTGTGCCCAGAACAGTCAGTGTGGCCTGCTATTTGCTTTCTACAGCCTTCTCTCTAAGAAACCCAATGCACATTCAGTCACTTTAAACAGGATTATCTTCCACAGATTCATTCAAGCAGTGTCTCTTTCAAGTTTTGCTGTTACTGGACACCTAGTAATTTATCGACAAACTGTGTTTTTCATTTTTTATCACTGTTCTTCCAGTGTTTTTGATGATCTTGTGCTTCTTTGGGATGGGTGCTCTTAAATATCAGACAGTATGGGCTAGGTCCTGTGTGACCACAGTAGAAATCCATCACTCCATAAAAGTGCCTTGTTTAAAGGTATATCCAGGATCCTGTAAATCAAATAAACTTACACAGCTTTGAAAGTGTTTTGTTGATATTGGGTTGTTCTAATGGACTGAGGAAAATACACTCAGTTTGGCACTGTAGGATGTTACAGAAGACTAGGAATATTACATAAAGACATACTTTTTTACACCCAGTTTAAGAACAGTAAGTCTCTTGTCTGTAGACCTGTTGATTTGCATTCATTGTGTAATTAATTTAATTGTTCATAATCAAATCTTTCATCAGCTATTTCACTATGTAAAAATTATTTTTCTACACAAAATCTCCTTTAGGCTGACAGACATAATTATTTAGTGCATCCAGTTTGTCTTTTGTAAATATTGACATAGCAGTTCTGTTCTTGCTGTTCTTGTGAACTTTTCCAATTCCAGTTTTTCAGACCTTAATGACAGTAAGCATTACCAGTCTAGCCGGTACCTATGCCATCTCTCAGCATGCTTGTATCCAAGCTATCTGGCTTTGCTGATGTAAAAGTGTCCAGTTAATAGCTGCTGTTTAACATCATGTTGAGTTACTGTTTGAATGGAAACTATTTCATCATCGTCATAAGAATGTTGTTTCCTTTTTCTCAGACAGATGTGTGTACTAAACTTATGCTTTTCTTCGTTATTGTCAGGAATGCTACAATTTCCATCGAATAATGGATTTTTTTTTTCCCAGAAGTAGAGGACATCTTAAAGATTGTTTGTCTTGCAATTCTATCTACTCTCTTCTCTTTCTGTTCTTCTGCAACTTACATAATTTTCTTTCAGTATTAATTCCCAGAAGGCATCTTGTGATGCGGGAACAACTGATACCCTATTAATGAAGAGAGATGATTTATTCAGGCTGCCAAAGATGAATTAGTATCTTTGTGTAAGAAAAATAAAACAGCTGAAGTAATTTTCAGTATGAGCATCCTGTTGGTAACTATTTCTTTTCTACAGGCTGATTTTACTTCTAAATCTAAATACGGAACTAGACCTGTGACCTTAGATGTTCAGTTTGGAAAGAGAAGAGCTTTGCTTATGGAGGAACCTGTTTCCTTTAACTGTTTGTAAAGAACTGTAAAGAATTTAAGTCATTATTGGGCTGCAGATTTTTAAGTGACTTATGGTCGGTGTAAAGCTGATCATCTTTTTTCAGATATAAAAAGAAGGAACTACCAAAAGAAGCATCTAGATTTCAGTTAGAATTTTTTATTTTTTATCATCAAGATTTTAAGTGTCTCTTTACAGGTAGGGCTTACCTTTATCCCTTTGTCATGGTTTAACTCCAGCCAGCAGCTAAACCCAGGCAGCTGCTCACTCACTGCCCCGCCACTGAGATCAGGGAGAGAATTGGAAGGGTAAAAGGAAGAGAACTCAGAGGCTGAGGCACGGACAGTTTATTAGGGGAAAAAAAAAGCCCTGCACATAAGCAAAGCAAACAGGGAATTAATTCACTGCTTCCCATGGGCAGGCAGGTGTTCAGCCATCTCCAGGGGAGCAGGGCCCCATCACATGGAACAGTGACTTGGGAAGACCAACACCATCACTGCAAATGTCCCCCCATTCCTTCGTCTTCCCCCATTTTATATACTGACCATGATGTCACATGGTCTGGAATATCCCTTTGGTCAGCTGGGGTCACCTGTCCAGGCTGTGTCTCCTCCCAACCTCCCATGTACCCCCAGCCCCCTCACCAGCGTGGCAGTACGAGAAGCAGAAGAGACCTTGGCTCTGTGTCAGCCCTGCTCAGCAATAATGAAAATAACTCTGTATTATCAACCCTGTGTTCAGCACAAATCCAAAACACAGCCCCATACCAGCCACTGGGAGGAAAATTAAGTCTACCCCAGCAAAAACCAGTATACCTTTGTTCACCAGTGGCTTAAAGTAAAAAAGAGATATAGCTTGTAAGAAAAAGGTAATAATTTGTATATATAAAATCTGAAAGTTAATTTCTATGTATTCCAAATAAATTCTTCAGGTTGAATTTGATAGTCTACCAGCTTATATCTTAAAATCTGTTTGCAGATCTGTTGGAGAGATAGAATGATTAATGTGGTCAGCACTTCCTTATGGGAACTGTATGGAAATTGAATCTCTTCAGCTTTCCAGTTCATATAAACATAGGGAGGGTGGTTTGCATTTGGAGGGACCAATAAAATCATTTATTTCCAATCCCCTCGTCATGGGCCAGTACACCTTCCACTAAACTAGGTTGCTCAAAGCCCCACCTAGCCTTCTTTTGAACACTTCTAGGGATGGGTCATCCCCAACTCCTCTGGGCAACCTGTTCGAGTGACTCACCAACTCACAGTAAAGAGTTTCTTACTAATACCGAACATAAATCTATCTTCTTTCAGCTTGAAGTCATTCCCACTTCTCCTGTCAGTACATGCGCTTGTCGCAAGTCCCTGTCCAGCTTTCCTGTAGGGCCCTTCAGGTGCTGGATGGTGCGATAAGGCCTCCCTGGAGTCTTCTCTTCTCCAGACTGAACCCGTCCAGCTCTCTCAGTGTACCTGTAGGATGAGTGCTCCAGCCCTCTGAGCAGTTTTGTGACCCTTCCTGGGTCTGCTCTAAGGAGGCCGTGCCCTTCTTATGTTGGATGCCCCAGAGCTGATGCAGTGCTCCAGGTGGGGTCCCATGAGGGCACAGCAGAGGAGCAGAATCTTCTCCCTGGTGGCCACTTCATTGGATTTAGCCCGGGACATGATTGGCTTTTTGAGCTGCGAGTGCACATTGCTGGGTCATATTGAGCTTTTTGGCTGCCAGATGTCCCAAGCTGCTCTCAGTCTATTCTCTGCTCAGCTTGTATTTCTGCTTGATATTGCCCCAAGCCAGGTGCAGCACCTTGCACTTGGCTTTGTTGACCTTCATGAGGTTCGCACAGGTCCACTTCTCAAGTCTGTTGTATGGCATCCCTCTCCTCCCATGTGTTGCCTGCACCACACTGGTGTTGTTGACAGAATTGCTGAAGGTACACTTGATCTCACCAAGCATATTGCCAACAAAGATTTTCAGCCAAGCTGGTCCCAGTGTCCACCCTGAGGAAGGTCACTCGTTACTGTCCATTTGGACACTGAGACATTGACTGTAGCTCTTTGTGTGCAGCCATCCAGACAGTTCTTTACCCACTGTCCATCTATAGTCCATCTATCAAATCCGTTCTCTCCGGTTTAGGGACAGTGTTGTCATGTAGGACAGTGTCAAATTCTATGCACAAGTTCAGGTAGATGATGTAAGTTGCTCTTCCCTCATCCACCACCCATCCCTAATCCTGTTGGAGAAGGCCACCAGGTTTGTCAGGCATGATTTACCCTTTAGGAAGGTGTGCTGGATATTACCATTTGTCTCCTTATTTTCCATGTACATTAGCATAGTTTTCAAGGGAACCTGCTCCATGATCTTGCTGGGAACTGAGGTGGCACTCTCAGCCTTTTAGTTTCCCTTGTCTTCCTTATTTCTCTTTTAAAAATGGAGATTGTATTTCCCCTTTTCTAGTCAGTGGGAACTTTACTGAACTGCCATGACTTCTCAAGTATGATTCACACTGGCTTAGCACTTCTTTGGCCAGCTCCCTCAGCACCTGTGGATGTATATTACTGGGTCCCATGGACTTGTGTACTTTCAGGTTCCTCTGATGGTGCTGAACCTGATCTTCTTCTGTGGTGGGTGAGTGATTCTACATTCTCCCAGTCCCTGCATTTTCCTTCTGCTACTTGGGCAGTACAGCTGGAACATTTGCTGATGAAGACTGAAAGCAACAAAGTCTTTGAGTATTTCAGCCTTCTACTTGTTCTTGTCCATTTCTGCCTGGACAGGTACTATATTTTTCCTAATCTTCCTTTCATCAGTTACACGTATGTAGAAGCTTTTCTTATTGCCCTTGACATCCCTGACCAGATTTAGTAATATGCGGTCTTTAGCTTTCCTAGCATGATTCTTGGTTGCTTGGTACTCCTCTCAGACTGCCTGTCACGTGGAGAAGGAAGTTACCACCAACACATTCCAAGAACCTCCTGGACTGCCTATGCCCTGTTGTGTTGTCCCTCCAATAGATACTAGGGAGGTTGAAATTCACCATGAGGACCAGGATATGTGAACATGAGGCTGCTCCTGTCTGTCTGTAGAGGAACTCATCAGCTTGGTCTTCCTGTTTGAGTGACCTGTACCAGATCCTCAGTATAGTGTCACCTGTGAAGAAATCAATCTGTATTTCTTTTTGTCTGCCGGGTATAGGAAATAGAGAGATAACTGTGACTTGCTTTTGTGGGTTCTGCAAGTATATTTGCACGTTCTCTGAAAAATTGTTTTAAGAAAAAAAAAGGGGTAGAGCATCTGCATAGGTCTTTTGGGAGGATTTTTTAAGATCTTAAAGATTCTTAAAGTTTCTGAAAGGTCACTCACATTTTGATAGGCTCTGCCATACAAAAAAAGCCCCAAACCCAAACACCACAAAACAACAGCGAATGAAAACAGTCTGTGTAACTTCACAATATTGTAATTGCAGATTTCACAATTACTCTCAGCTTTTTATTCTCACTTTAGTTGTTGTCCACTTCTGACACTTGTCCCCATCAAGTTCAAATTACCACATGTGGTAACAGGTAACCTTTTGTTGCCGTGGAATCTGGGAGACTTGAGTAACTATGTGCTGTAATTATATGATGCTTGCCTTATGATTGAGGTGATTGCATGGCTATTTGTATCCTGCAAAACAGTAATAACTTTTTTGTTTTTCATAATGAGATTGTTTAACTTGCCTTCAGTGTATTTGCATATTGTTTCAGTAGTTTCATCATCATCATTACCATATGAGATGTGCTCCATTAACAAAAATCCATAATCTCGTTTCTTCAAATTATGTGCATCAGTTTCTAGTGGATCCAAATTTGTTGTTACTGGGAATAACACTTTTGAGGATGGATTCTTCAAAACCCGTCAAGCTTACCTGTTGAACTTACTTTCTTTCAGTTAGAGATGCAATGGCACGAATATGTCCTTGTGCTTATATTCTGCTAAATTCTTCATCGTATCAAGATTGTGATTGAAGTGATTTGAACATGTCAGTAATTTCCTGGCAACTCTTTAAAGCAGGTGAATGAAATACCTTTTTATTAGCTAGTCCATGGTTTATCCACAAGCTTTATTCTAAAAAGACTTGAATCTGTAGCATGTGGTAGAAATTAATTTGTTATGCTAAAACTGGAAAAATTAATGATTGTTTTGCTTACAACACTGGATAATTCGTGTAGCCTTGTAATGTTTGTGTATGTGTGAAAATGGATAGCTTCTCAGGATACAAACAGATCAGTGTATGTGTGAAAATGGATAGCTTCTCAGGATACAAACAGATTAATGTCTGTACCCTGAAAAGGACTGAAAAATGGAAAAAGAACTCCGTGTTCAGGAAGCGTACAGCTGCATTGGTGGGAAAGCAGAGGGCACTGCGCAGCTACCTGGTGACTCCCTCTGGGGAGCAGCTGCAGCTCTCTTCCCTCTCTGCTCCAGTTAATTCTGTGCTCCATGAGACATTTGAGTAAAGAAACACAGGCTTTTGATTTGTATTATGTAGAATTACAGAATCGCTAGAGGAGTTACTGGTGCAGGTGTCTTCCCCGGGACTGGCTTCTCAAGGTTCTGTCTTTGATTCTGCTTGGGCGAGGTGGTGTGTTTAAGCCGGCGGAGACTTTTTGGAGGTGTGTTAAAGGGTTGTGCTGCGGCAGTGAGCAGTAGATGGCAGTGCTGTCCTGTTGCAGAGCATGAAGGGGAGTCTCTGGAAATTTTAAATCCTGTGAAACATGCCTTTCGCTATGTGTCCGAAACATTGATAGTTAGGGCATATATTGTTCTGCCTAAACTTAGGTTAGTTCTCTTAATACAATGCTCCATGCAGAAATTTGGAGGAGACAGGAGATTCTGTGTGTTTCTAAACAGATACTAAGTTCATGTGTATTCTTCGGTTATCTGTTTTGTACATGATTCAGACATGAAAAAGTCTAATGCTAGTATGATGCCATTTAATCCCATTGCAGATGTAATGAGAAATTACTGTGATATGTACACACTTCCAACTTTTTTCCTCAAGGGGAAATTCTTGCTTTCTACAGAAACAACTGTTGGTTTGTGATGCAGAGTTCATTCCTGTAAATCTCGTACTTCCCCATATTGAAATATCTCTACAGTCTGAAAACTTGATGACTCATAGTGTATCAGTCTTTTGAGTCATAAGTCAGGGCCAGTCTCTTGGCTTTTCTAGTACCGGAAATCTTTGTGGAGATTTTTTCTATTTATCCATGAACACACTTTGAAGGGAAAGACTACTTGATCACTCTCTTTTTTTTTTTTATCTTAAAGTCATCTGATTGCAACAATTAATTTTTCTGTCCCCCCCCCTTTTCTTATTTTTTTTTTTTTCTTTTTGTTTTAATTTGTTTTCTTGTTTGTTTTATGGGAATGCTAATCTCTTGGGGGAGTGAAAAGTGAAAATACAATTATATTTAATCTATGTCACTGAAAAAAGTTATTGTAATTGATTCTCTCATGGCATGGTAGCAGAAAGTTCCTCAGACTGTTTCATCTCTGTAACAGTCCAAACTTGTTTCTCTTTCAAAGTTGTTATTAAAAACCATATATATAGAACTCAGATATTTAAATTTTAAGACAGTTGTAATTTCCACAGAAGTACCGAATTCAAAGATCTTGAGGACTGTAGTGTACTTTTTTTACAGTTTTATTTCGCTGATGGACCACATTATAGCGGTTGTGACTTCATACCTGCTCTGACAAATACGTATTTTTTCAAGTTAGACTGAGAGTTAAATTGTGTTTGGAAGTTTAGTTTGAGTGATTTTTGTGTGTTTGTGTGCCAGTATGCAGGATTTTTGCAGGCTCTTTAAAGTAACTAGGGAGTTTATTTTTCTGCAGTAATTTTATGAAACTTTTAGGGATGCAGTTTTTTATGACAGGTCATTCCTGTTAACATGCTAGTTCTGTTTTTTGTGAATAAGGAAATTATTAACATCGGCTTATAAAAGTTTTAAATGCAATTTAAATAGTTATTTAACTTCCTTGAGCTGCTCATGGAGGCAGAAATAAATTTTGCTACTTGTATTTTTTTTCTTAATTTACAAAGAAAAGTATTTAAAGAGCTAGGATCTTACCAAATGTTTTCAATATGAAACACCACCATAACAGTATAGAGTCATAGGATATCCTGAGCTGAAAGGGACCCACAAGAATAATTGAAGTCCAACAGTATTTAGATTGCTTTCAAAAGATTAGGGAAAAAGACTTAAATGATAGGATGTCAGCTTTTAGAAGTGGGACTTGTATCAAAATGGTTGTTAAAACCTGCCTTTGCTTCCTGACTTGATACATCTTCAGGATCAGCAAACCAGCTTCATACATAGTTTTTCCAGAAAGACTAGGGACAGTTTGTTGTAAACTTTTACATCATAAAAAGAAAACAGAGTTAAATAAAAAGTACGGTTTCAATGGTCAAAACACTGGGAACAATATAATTGCTGGAAGCCTAGTATTAGTGGATACTTAGCAGAAAAAAATGGTGGGTTTGATGACAAAGCCAAATATTTTGTGCAGATTGTTGAATTGGTTACATAATGCATTATATTAAAAAAAATTACAAGAACCTTTTGAAGGGCAGTATTAAAAAAGCACCCCAGAAACTGTCAGAAGTGAGCTTTGCAGGAAAAAAGCCCACAGTAATCTTTGTTTTTTAGTTTTTGTTTTTTTTCATAGTAGATGAAGCTTTGACAATTTGAAGTTTGCAGTATGCTATATAGTGTGTTTGCCTGTTTAAGCCGTGTCGTGGAAAGCCATGATTTGTTTTTTTGGAAACAGGAAAAAATTGGCTTTACTTTTAGTTTTTGCATAGCCAGACTTGCTCTTAGGTTTGTAATATTTAGAGAAGTTCAATAGGGGGCCCTTGGTGCTTTGATCTAGTGCCATGGTGCAGTTTAATGAGAGAGGGGTTTTCAATATTGTCTGCGATATTGCAAATTCTGCCAGCTCTGTCTTAAATAAGAAAATGCAAGATTTACACCTCAGAAACCTTCTCCTTTTTCTGGGCACTCTTTCTGTTTGAAACAGGTAATTACAAAAACCTCCGGATCAATTTTTGTAAAGGGGCACCCTGATGGGTGCCATGACTGAAGTGTGACATGAGCCTTTTCCAATACAATGGGTGGCCTAACATTCCTCGGGAAGGCCAAGCTCATTAAATATTCTCTTCTTTTTTTCCACCCTCTCCCCCTCTTCATGCACTTAGCTTGAGTTGTGCTAAGTCTGAGGTTTCTTCACTGAGGACTTAGGAAAATTGCATAGAGTTCTCAGATTGAATTTTTTATGTGTATGACTTCATGATGGCATTAGCATGTGCTTTGATCCATGTGTGAATGGCACTGGGTCGGCTCTTATTGCCATATCCAGATGGTGTTACAGGGAACAAACAGTTGTGTTTTAGGATTTCTCAATAGACTGTCTAGACTGGTCTTGCAGCAGACAGATACAGCCACCCATCAAATTAGCGTTTGTCAGATTTATGGTAATGGTTCACCAAAGCCTTCCTGTCATTGACATTAAGATTTACGCCTCCAAAGTTATTTTGTCTTCCGCAGCAAGTAAAGTCTGATCATGTGTATTTGTGTGATTATCTATATGTACATGTATATTTGCATGTATAAATTTTTAAATAAAGGGAAGGAAAGCAACTGAAGAGAAGTAATTGCTCTGGTAAGAGGCAGAATTTTAAAAGTATTTTTTTAAGAGGCTGATTCCTACAGCTGGATTGATTAAGGAAGCTTTCCCTTGCCAGTCCATTCCCTCCCTTCAAATGATAATACGGATGTTCTGTTCTAGCCAGTGTATCCCATATGCCCTTTTTAGAAAGAAAAACATGTATGTGGATTACTACAGCTAGATTTTGCACTTTCATGTTACACTGCAGTAATATGAGCTGCTCCCTGTACGCAGTGGGAATAACCTTTTGACAGGCAGTATGTCCATTCTCAGTGGAAATGTTTTTCCAAGTCTGGCCAGGGCTCCTTTGATCATGCCACCTCAAACGTAGGGGTCATAGCTACTATGCAATGTAAGAACCACTGATAGCTGACCAGGGGAAAGATGATTTCGAGGAGAGCATATTTAAAATAAGCCAAATGTTTTGAAGTATCTTTTTGTTTCTATTTTTTTAGGACATCAGTAATTTGTGTTGCAGTGAGAATGCTAAGCAGGAGTGTTGGGGAAATTTTAAATGATGCTAGACATGCTGGTACATTTGATAGTGGAAACAAGAGGTAGTGTAAATTTAAAATATCTGAACTGCAGTGGCAAGCTCTGGGCTTTAACATGCCAGAGCATGTTTTGAAAGTGTTTTCCTGTTACAAGGATATTTCAAGAATAGCAAAGGGAGTAATGGGATGATGAAAGGATCCAGATGTTACAATAAACTGTATGTTTGGGGAGCACTACCACTTAATGAAGAAACAATTTTACAAAATACTTGAATTAATTTGCAAGTCTCTCTGTGGTATTTGCTTTAGAAAGTCTCTCCTCTGTTTGCTAGGAATAATTATTACTGATCACGAATCAGAACAAGAACTCAATTAAATATAAAGCCATTTGATAGACAGTTTTATCCTCTGCTGTTGCTATTTTTCTTGCTTTAAGGAGCTTTGTGACACTGGAAGAAAGTAAATATATATGGTAAATATGCAAATAAAATTAAATATGTAAATACTAATTGACAAGAATCAGCTCCAGGAAAACGGTGTTCCCTATGCACTGTTTTGCGTGCTCATAACCTCTCTGCTACACAGCAGCAGTGTATTATTGAATCTTGAAAAAACCAGATAGTTTATTCTTTGCAGATCTGTGATCAGAGACTTTGATGTATAGTACGTGTTTCGGTTTTTTGTAGATTTCTGTGATTTATGTGTTCTGAGCATGTTTGTTACACAGCTTTCCTCTTTAAGTTCTTTAGTGAAAAGAATACTAAATATCAAAGAAACGAATCTAACAGCAGAATAGGATTCTTATGCGGAGAAGGCATAGAGCTGTTATTTCTTTTTTTTTTCCTTCTTTTTTTCTTAGGGATATTATCTATGGCTGTTGGGTCTAATAGTTTGTCAAACTTTGTCTCTCTGTTGTACCTTCTCCTGTCTCAGTGGCAGCATATTTTTCACTCTGCCTTTTAAAGCAGAGTAAGGGAAACATTCTTGGTTCCGATTTTCTTTCCTGTGCTCCAGTTTTATCAAAATAAACATGTTGCTTTGAGATATTTTAATTAACCTGCTAATTTGCCGTATTAACTTAAAATTAACTAGTATTAATACAGCATTTAAATAATTGAATAAACATTGTAACTTCACTATAGTTTTATTCTGATTTTAACTAGATGTTGTGAAACATGTATTAAAAACAATAAATATAGGTTTATTATTTTTTTATTTTCAAGACTTTTTAATTATACTTGGTTACTTTTTTCACTCTTTGCTTGTGGTACACTGGAAAGCCATATTCAGCCTGGGAGGCTTTAGATGCAAAATTTTTATTAGAAGTTGAAGAATTAAGATTTTTCTTTCAGCATACTTCTGGTTTTGTTTTGAAACAATGAAAACTTGGAATGAAATACTGCTTTGTGCTGCCTTTGTATCAATCAGTTTAAAATTTTTTCGTAGGTAGTTTAAATTTTCAAGAATCATTACTTCTACAGCTACTTCTACATGGATAACTGTGCTTACTTATACACAAGATAAGGAGAGTATTTTTATAAGCATTGCTCACTTTAATGAATGCGGGTTAACATAAACTTGTTGTTCATTGCAAGTGAATTTGACAGAGATGGGCTAAAAGGTTCACATTTTTTGGTTTGTTTTGGTTTCCCTCAACCCCGTAAGTCTCACTTTTGGGGCAGTCTAAACTTACAAAAAGTAACAGAGGGACTGATAATAAAATAGTGGGCCTGGCCAGCTTCCTGGCAGGATGGTGTGTTGTGCTGCCTGAGGTCGTTGCGTTACAAACTGTTGTCACTTCTGAGAGGCAAAGATACCCTGTGCCACAGCAAAGGAAGTCTGCTCTGTGAGCACGGGGCTGGACTGGAGAAGGAAAACTTAGGAGCTGCTAGGTGGTGGTGCTGGGTACTGCCATCACAATGGCCAGAGGTCTCTGATACGTCCTTCTAGAAAGATGTGGGCCACCCATGTTGCCTAACTCAGGAGATGTGCAAGCAGCAAGACTTAGAACTTTTTATTGGCTTTGTGCGCGGGTGAGTCACTGTCTTTCTTTTTTTTTTTTTTAATAAGAGATTTTTTTGACAGGTGATGAACAGGAAAGAAGGTGCTTCCATCTCCCCTTTCTTTTCTGACAATGTGAAGAGAGAAGTGGGAGCAAGGAGGAAGCAAACTATGGCAACTGGTGTGCAAGACATGGGGGCAGAGGAGTGGAGTAAGTGATGAAAAGCAAGTGAGCAGCTGAGAGGGGCCTGATTTTTAAAATAAATTGAGACCAGCCTGTTCCTGCCAGCCCAAAGGCAGAAGCGTTTTCTGCAGCTTGCCTGCCTGAACAGCAGAACTGGGCACTGTACTGCTGGACTCTGCCTGGGCCACTGCTCTCAGTCCTAGGTCTATCACCTGCACCCCAGATGCAGTGCAGTCTCCAGTTCTGCCCCTCCCTCTTCCATCTGTGCAGACGTTGAGGAAGACTGGGTGAGGGGGAGAGCAGAGCTGTTTGAGCTAACCTTGCATCAGAAGAGAAATCCTCTAGAGCCATGGCCTAATTCACTTGTCAGCGCACACTGCCCTCACACCCAAACTTGCAAGTGTTTTAAATCCCAGCTATCAGATCTAGGTGGGAATATAAACTAGACCTCAGGTATTGTTTTAACTGAGTCTGGCAAACTGCCCATCGTGCAAATGAGGATACTGAGTAAGTAGATCTGGCAGTACCTTCAGAGCTGTCCCACAGGTCTCCCAGAAGCACGCGCAGATGCTTGATGATTCCTTTCCAGTTAATGTGTGAGAGGGTTCTCTTTACCCCTGATTGTAAAAACAAAGCTAAAAACATCCTGGTCATTGGGATGCACGTCTAGAGATGTTTTCACTGGTAAAGAAACAGTAAATTGGGTACTGACTACGCACCCTGTGACTAAGCTGGTGTGGGTGCTCTGGTTTGACCACCTGGGCAAAAGTGGCAGTGAATCAACATGCCTACATTGGATCAAGCAGTCTGTGGAAGTCTGTTCAAATCAATAAACTGTTCAGGCTTTTTTGAGGGCCCTCCCTAGTGATGGTAGCCTTTTAAGAGCACTGTTAACTTAAAAACTGTGTTTATTGGAAAATGTTGTCCCTTAAGACTTGTATAGATGAAATATCACAGAAGGACTCTATAGAATTTGTGTTGCTTTCACAGGACAATTGAGGTGGGAAGGGATCTTGGAAGGTCTATAGTGTAACCTTGTGGTCAAAGAAGGGTCAGCTTAAGGTCTGACTAGGTTACTCAAGGCTTTGTTCATCTTAGTTCTTGAAACCAAGTGGAAGAAACCATCAAAGATAAGGACTGTGGAGCCTGTCTGGGCAGTGCTGGACTTTTCCCGTGGGCAAAAAGTATTTTCTTCAATCCAGTTTGAACCTCTTGGGCTTCAATTTGTCCATTGTTTCTTTTCCTCACTCCATTTACAGCTGCATGCATCCCTTCAGAAAGTTCCCAGGACATTTATCTGGATATCTCAATTGCTTTAGATTGTATCGAAGATTATTCTGTGTATATACTGCTGTGGCTTTCTAAGATTTTTTAAGTGAGATTTCTTTTAGCAGAGGATGCAGCTCAAGACTGCACTGTGATTTTTGAGACCTGGCAGATTCAGTATGCCACATGTAGTAAAAGTACAAAATAAATTTGAACAAATAGAAATTTGTACTTTTGGCAATATTGTCATCTGAAACATAAGGAAAAATGTGATGCCTTGATGCATTTGCATTAACAAATGCCTGTTCTGAAAGAGGGAAATGAGTGTCTTTGCAAGTAACAAAGGGAAATTTTTTTTATATGCTGCTACATTTAAGGCTCAGAGTTGAAACACTAACTGGTTTTGATTTCATGTAGGAAACTTAGGGCATCCACAAAGACACTAAAAAGTCAACAGAACCAAAAGACATCAACATGTTAATATGCTACTATTTTTACATAGCAGGGCAGCCTGAAATTGATTTTAAAATACCCAGTTCTATGAAAATAGATGTCTCTATTCTCTTTACTCCACAGATAGATTTTTCTTTAATTACTATCAAGTGGGTAAGTGGTTCATATATTTCTCTTTTGTTACCTTATGGCTTTTGGATAGTCATAAGGAAATATGAGTTGAGCTACATGATACATGAATACATGCTGAGTTGTGGTCTAGTCTGTGCACAATTTGCAGTGTAGTTAAAACTAATTTTAAAACCCTTTAGGTATGGAAGCACTAATCTATGTGTGAAAGTTCACTAAGTTAAGTTAGCCTAACTTGCATGATGTATGTAAGTAATGCATAGAAGTATTAGGAATCCACTTCTTAACTCCTGGTGGCTTTTTTTTTTTGTGCATTACCTGAAAGGGCTTGAGTATCACTTGTTTGTGTGTAGCTCCACACTGTCATTTGAGCTGTCTAGGGCCTGTGTAAAGCACATGTTTTATTTTTAAATCAGCGAAGCCCCACTTTTGAAAAGGGACTGTGTCATGTTCTCTTCCTCTGCCTGATCCGGATGCACTGGAGCTTTTACTGTCTTGCACAGTATCTACAATGATTGCTTTCTAAAGCCTATGCCTTAGGTAGTTAATTTTCTGCAGCAGTACAATAGCATTTTTGATGTGCAGAACTGCATATGAATAGCCAGTATTAAACATCTAGCATCAAGGCCAGAAACTATTTTGTAATACAAGGCTTGACTAACAAAAAGTACTGTTTACTGAAGTGAGTAGCTTCTTTATTAGAGCAGAAAACTAGGTGTTGCTGGAACTGGGAAAACATGGGAAATCTGAACTGCAGAATGGTCTCTGCCTGGATTGATGTACTTATTTATTTTGCCTCTGTTCCAACCGAAAACCAACAAAATTGGATAAAAGAAATCTGTTGCAATCTTTTTGGTCCTGCCCTACTCTTACTTCTATGTAAAGCAGCATTTGTTTCATTTTTTATAAGCTTTCTGGGCAACTTCTTAAATACTATTTTTTGTTAAGACAAAAATGTTGCTCAAATGTTCTGCTCAAAATGCTTGTTAAAGTGATACGAGTGCCTAGTGAAATTCGGTATGGTACTCTGAGATGGTGCTTTACTTTTTCTCTTTGTGGGCATTGAACCCGTTCCTATAATCACAATGCTATCGCAAAGGAAATTTTGCTGAACTAATAATTGTCTTGCGGTTGAGACACCACCACAAGTATTTGACTGCTGAAGTCAGCTCCGGTGGAAATGAGCTTCCCTCCCCTGATTTGGCCCATAGCAATGATGTCTCAACTGCCATCATCACAGAAATTCATGGAGAAATGGATCCTCTCCCATGCGTTAGCATGAAATCAAGCACCCGATCTTGGAAAGAATCTGCTAGCAGACCAGTGGGCCGCCTGGCGCGGGTGAGCAATCCCCACGTGCCGCTTCCCAGGGCAGGGTGCCTGTTGATTCAGTTGGAACGCCTCATGCCTGGGGTGTAGCACTCAGTGATATTCAGCCTAGGGGTGATGAATACATGGATAACTATGCTTGAATCCACATTCCTGGAGAAGGGGTGCAGTCTCCTGGACAGCCAAAGATGGCAAGAGTTTTTAGCTACTGTTACTATGTAAGTATCTAGGAGTACTACAAATAGTTCCCAATAAAAAAACCTAATCAAATTCCTCCTACACTCCTTGGGATATGTCAGTCCTTTCAGTAGTCAGATTTCGAAGCCCTAGCCTCCTAGGGTTTAAAATTGGCAATTGCAAAAGAAAAAAATATCCCCCCCAAACAACAATTGAGCAAATCCCCATGAAGGAATGAGACTGCACCATCAGGAAGATTCTCTTTTTCTTCATATGTTTGTTTTGATGGGTCCTACCTATGCATAGTATGTGTTGATACTGAAAATAAAAACTTGACCTTTATCATGCAGTACAGCTAACCTGGGATGATGTGACTGTAGGATAAGCACAGCTGGGGAATAGTATCTCTTTAGTATTGAACATTTTCCTTTGGTTGTTTGGATGGAAGCATTGACTGAAGTGAGTTAAGCACTGATAGAAAAGTACAGAAAAAAACTAATGGCTATAGAAAAGTACAGAAAAAAACTGAATGGGAACTTGATGCTGTATTCCAAAGTCTCTTCCTACAGACCCATGAATATAAACAGTATTCAAAAGAAATTATTCGAGTATTGGCTCAGCTGGTAAAGAGAAAACTATAATTACTAGATGGTGTGTAAAAATCCAGTGAAATAATTCAAAAATCTTCACCTTCATGATATTGAATGCCTCTAGAACTTTTAGATGCTCAGGTTTCTGAATGAAACTTTTCAGCCTGCTGCAAGTGTTGGGAATGAACAAAGCTATGTGGCCATTCATTCACAAAGTGAAGAATACCCAAGCTAATGAGTAGGAAATGCTGAAGGGTATGGCTGACATTTCTGCCACATGATCTGCAGTGTAAAGTGGTTGAAAACTGCAGGATCATTATGTCAGTATTTTTTTTAGGGGAAAACATGGTTGTAAAACTGTAAACTGATTTCTCCCTTTGACAGAATAGAAAATGAAAGGTTTTGTTCATTCGTTTTTTAAATAATCTCATCTCATGTCTGTATTGGAAGAGGAGGGTTTTGTAGCGTTGGAGCAATATTTTTCCCTATGTGTGGTCAATGGCGAAATCAAGAAAGTATAGGATGTTTGCTTTCTTTGCCAATATTTGTTTTCAGTATCAATTTATAATGGCAAAAATGATGACATCAAATTCTTTAAAAACAAATCCATGCAATCTGGTTTTTGTTTTCACTGTCCTAAGATATCAGTGATGAAGTCTGTTTCTAATAACTAGCTAATGAGCTGCTGAAATAGCTCTAGTTGCTGAGATTCTTTCTGGGAAGATTGATTAAATTCTCCAATATGCTACAGTAAAAAAGTAGATCTAGAGTGCAACCAACACAGGAAACGTTACGAGCAAGTTGGTCTTCCACTCATGATGGTTCTTACACTGAGAATAATGAATATTGCAGGAATTTGGAATGCATAACAGAACTAGTATGACTTTCAAATATATTTGGAATTTGTGGAATGGCAAGCATAAGCAATCATGCTTAATTTTTAACCCTAATGTGACTGGAAAAATATTTCTTTGAAATTTTCTAGAGTTCTGACTGTGCTGACCAGAGATACAAAGTACATAGTCCAAGTATATGAAGATGGTCTTACTTTGCTTTAGAAGGATTAATAGTTTCAAATTAAGACCAAAAAAAGTCTAATATATGTAACATTTCATGCATCTTAATCTACCTAAAGCAAATAACACATATATAACACTGACCTTCACTTGGCATGTTAGTGATGCGAAGAAGTTAAGAGTTTAGATTTTGTCTGAGCCTCAAGGTAGTGTTAATTCTTGTTAAAATAAGTCATCCACAATATGCACTTAAGGGAAATTCAAAGCTATTACAGCAGATGGCCTGCCAAAAATCTTAAGTCATTTATGACAGTCTAATAATGTTAAATTCTTTGAACATGTGTAAAAATGGGGAAACTTGCAGGTCTAATTCCTGAAAATGTGGGAAGCACAGAATTGTATGAGAACACTAATGGCTGAGTTGCACTGCAAATTCGCTCTGTTCTTTGTTACGTGTAGTTTAATTTAATGCCGTGTTTAATTGTTGATAGAAGTTCAGCAATTTCTCCAGGAACTATGTTTTTGTTTACCCTCGATGAGATTCTGTGTGGCACCTGCAAGGTAACTTTTTTGTCACTGTTTTCATCTAGCCAGGCACTACCAAATTATTTTTAACCAGAAAATTATGAAGAGGACTTCGCTATCCTAAAATGCCACATATGAGCTTCTTTTGTTTCCCAAATAAAATATTCATGGTAGTACAATAATGCAATACCATCATGCTGCTTCTGTAGACTTTTTCAGTTTGTTTTTTTCACAGTTTGTCTTTCCAACTGCATGACTTTTCTGATGCTTCTGAACCCACATAGCTTTAAAATTGTGGAGTGAAGTCCAAGTCACATGCTTTATATAGTTAAATTTTGCTAAAATATGTACTTCTACCACATTTGCTGTGCTGATAGGTTCACTAAGGAAATTCTTAATTTCTTGGTTCAATATTATTTCAACTGGCATCTGTGGTATATCAAGCTGTCCCTGAAGGATTTTCTTCTGTGTTTATCTGACACACAAGAAAAATTTTTCTAGGAAATACCACTGAATAGTATGGTTGATTGGAGGAGAAAATATATTGCTATTAGGCTGGAATGTAAGGCTTAGCAGAAGAGAAAAGCAGTAGACAGCAGGAAGAAGAATCACGATGCATTTGTCATTAACATACTTCAGTGTGCCTGGAAGTCCAAGTAGGTTTTAATGTTTTTACAATGGACTTCATATGTATGCTTAAATATTTACCTGGTTTCATACTGTTGAATGGTGTGTTTATTGCTGTCTATGTGATTTTTCTTATGTGAACTTTTCCAAATCAATTTATGGTCTGTTGGAACTTTATCTTCATCTTATTTGTAGAAGATTATTTTTCCAAGGATTTTTATTGGGATAGGACTTAACTGTTTTTACCATTTAAGGCTGTATAATGTCCCCAGCTGAAAAAATCTTCAAACGTTTAGACTACAGCTTAATAGTTCATTTTGATTCCTGTTTCTGGACACAAGTCAAGTATGAGACTTCTCAGCTCACTTGTGTCCTCTTGTAATAAACTACTTTAAATTGCTGTAGTTCCCTTGTGCTAGATGGACATCACAATCATGGTCTCATATTTTTTGATGCCTTTAAAAACAAAACTAGCACTGAAATTTGCATTTTGTTGTTGCATTAGACCATATTTCCATGCTGAAGGACTGCTTTCTTTTGAAGTACATATAGGTTGAATCAGTGCCAAAACTAAATTCCAATTCTGGACAAATTTTTTTTAAAAAAAGCCATTAATTATTACTTCTCTTCTAGTGTATGGAAATTAGACTCTTTGCTGCTTTACACACATTGCACTGTGGCTTGGATTATGTTGAACTTCAGTGGTATGTCACTGGAAGTAATACATTAGTAGCAACATGTCCTTTCCCCTTCCTGCTAGTTTTCATAGGTTTTTTTTTTTGTTGTTGTTTGTTTGTTTTTTTCTTCTCTTTGTCTCAATTTTTATGTTTGAACTGACATTAGCATCAACTTAGTGAAGTTAGGTACATTTAAAAATAGGTTTAATAAAATATGTTTCAAAGAATGAACTTAAAAATAACCTAACTGACTGCTAGTGTCAGTGAAAATTTAGGCAAAGGTGCATTAGTTTTGGAAATCACAGTTGACCTCATAATAATCAAAGACTTTTGATATTTTTTTTTTTAGGAAAATGACTCAAGACAGCATATATTCACTAGAATTTCACTTGTTTTACTTAATTTTGAACCTTAGGCCTGGATATTTTGTTCTTTTCCATCAAAATATTTCTGAGTTTAGTGAGAGTGCTTAATGCTTTAAAAAAGATCTGAGATATTTTAGTTTCCTGTAGTAAGGAACTTCGGAAATTCAATAGGAAAAACAGTAGCTGTTAGCACATTTTCAGCTTTGATCAGTATAGTTAGTAGTGACAGGAGAACTTCGGCTTCATCATTCTGGTGAGACTTGAGGAATGGTCAGTCTTATGCTTTTTTCTATATGTTGCTCCATATTTTTTAGTTTGATTTTCTTGGTGCATATCAGTTGAGGATAGTGACCTGACACAATTTGCCTCTTCCCTGTTGCAGGAGATCTAAGGGCTTGTGCTATCCTTTGGGCACCAGAAATTTCGCCTTGTTGGAGAATGCAAACAGCGTTTTTTTTCTCATTTATATAGGCTTTATAAAACGCTTGTATAAAAATGAGTAGAAAACATTCTTTTGCAGTAAGTATTTCAAGAACTGATCTTTCTGCTCTCGACCCGCAGAACTGGAAGTGACTTCAGTCTTGGACGATCTCTTCTTTTAATTTCTTTGGTTCAATACCTATCCAGAAGGTCCGTGGTACTTCCTGCTCAACTATACAAGTCCAAGCTAGGTTGTCCCAGGTTGTATGTAGAGCTGATGCCCCACTACCAGCTCTTATTCTGTTGGGCTGTGGGGTTTGGGGCTGAGTTTTTGCTTCCTACTGGTCTGACTAGGTGGTGTTTCTAATATAGAAGTGCACCAGCACCCTGTTCTTCTCTCTGTTCTGCAAACCTCTTATGTAAAATTCGTCTATGTGCATGATGATTCTACCTCCAGGTGTCAGATAAGGATTGTGTGAAGTGCACCAGAAAACCAAGGTTTAATGTCTCTTTCCCTGCTTTTATAGATTGCCATTTCTTTCTGATTAGGCATTGATGCCTTTAAGACATAATTTTTGATTGTATGCTTTTCTGGCAATAATCTCAATAGCATGATCTTAAGAATTTCTTGCAAGGATGAGGAAACCTGATCATTTACACGTTTCTTCAAATAAAGAGGCCTATATTATTTTTACTTAAGAAAGTAAAATTCTTCTAGTGCTTTTTCAGTTACTGTGATTTTTGACATGTTTTAGAGCAGTTAGTTTCTTCTGAAATCCTACACTTTGTAACTTTATTCCTCAATAACATAATCAAAGTGTACTGCACTCCTTAATCCTTGTATAAATTAGTATGATATATCCCATGCCTTGTTGTATCTTTTCGTTGTTATCAATTGCTTTGAAGAATTACTTGTGAGCTGTGAAAGCATCCTTTTCAGTGAAAAATCTCTGTGGCATGAATAGAACTGTGTGTATCTTTTCTCACACTCTATATGTTCTCTGTGTTTCAAGAACACTGATTTAATGATACGTAAGTAATTTGCAGTTGATGGTAAAGTTTATTATACCTTTCTATTACAAAATCACAGCTTCCAGTTCTTTATTACAGTTCTTTAGTAATCTGCCAGACTTTAGGAAAGTGAATCTAAAAAATCTAAGATACTTGAAACAAAAAGTTGAGTTAAAGCCAGTGTACTGCTTTTACAACTAATCATATGTGTTAGTCTCTAAAAGACAACTGTCTTCCATTTCTTAAGCCTGTTTTTATTCATTGTCTCACTCTAAATTATGCTACCCGCTACAGATTGCTTACGTTTCTCTGATAGAACTCTCATCATTATGGCAATTCTCCCTGGTCCTCAGTGATTTTTTTCTCTCTAGCCAGCAAAAAGGAGTTTCCCAGCTTGGCAAGATTTACGCTGATCTAGAATAAATGATAAAATTTTTGTTCCCGTAAGAAGCAGTGAGTCAGTTCTTACTGAGGTGTCTGCAGCCTGCTTAGAGCATGTGTTAAATCTCCCGCAGCTAAACATTAAATCAGCTGAGGAACTAAGCATCCCAGAGCTGTGCCCAGTTATCTGAACAACATGTCAAGTTTATTTCTGCTTGGATTTATGATTGTATTCATCAACATCAGGTGTACTTGTAAGTAACAACTTGTTGGTTTTTTAAATTATGAGACTTTTTATGGAACTGTTTCATAATAATCATCTGATAAAACCCAGACATTCAGCACACTTTCAATGAAAGCAGTATCTTTGTGAAACCGATTGCACAGGAAGGGTTCAGGTGGAGGGCTTTTACTCATTTTCAAAGTGTTGGTTTCCTAGAACTAAATGGAGGCTGCACCTACTCAAAGGAGAAAAATTTAATTCCCCTTAAAAGGCTTTCAGCAGTTCTGAGACTGAAAAAAAAATAATCTGGCATAGTGATACACTCTTGTGGATTGAAGTGTTTCATGCCTCTTATTTGATAAAAAATGGCGGTTGTTTCACCAGGAGAAATTTCTTGGTTTGGGCTGTCAGCACCACAGAGCAGGCACGCTGACGTACCCATGAGTCTGCATGGCTGTATGGCAGGCTGTTTTGTGAGCAAGGCCACATTAATCTGTGTTTTCACAAAAAGTAAAGCTGGTTCTTGCCAGCTTGCATTTTCACCTAAAAAATGTTAAAATTCAGGAACGGCTTTTCAAAGGCAACATAAACTGTATGTCCAGAATTTGTCTACAGAATATTCTTTACCATTTATTTGTTGTTTGGGTTTTTTTCCCCACCTGACTCAAGAAGATGAATAAGCATTGGTCAATACTTACTAAGAAAAGAAAAAATCCTGTTTGTATGGTTATATGAGTTTTTATGTTGGGTTTTTTGTGTATGTGTAGTTTTTTTGTCTGGTTTTGTTTGGGTTTCTTTTGTTCGGTTTTGTTTAGTTTTTTTTTTTTTAACAGTGCAAACTCATGAAAAGAACTATTATCTATAGTTGACATTTCTCTGTAGAACCTGTTCGCTTCCCTATCAGCTAAAAATCTCCATCTCAAACCGAGTTGTGTTCCCCAAACTTTCAGGCACTAGAAGTAGGACATCTCTTGGCATTCTCTTTAAAACAGTTTAAAGGCTGTGTAGTCCTTGATTTATGCATGCTCAGGAATAATACATTTCAGTTCTGATTTTGCAGTTCTAAGTAAACAAAATAGCCAATGGAGTCTTCATCAGCAGGGTGTCAGCTGAGAAACTCCATGGTAGATATGTAGCCCGAAAAAAAATCCAAACCTGCGACTGGAGAGAGGAGAAATGCAAAATGCCTTTGTTGGAGCATGGGATGTTTTCAATGGCTGAAGTTTCTCAAACCTAACTCATTAAGAGTTTGATTGAGGCTAAACCTGTTCTTCATTCCAAGAGGCTCTCATTGATTAAAATTTGAAGAATTTTTAATGGTGCTTGGGATTCACATGCCTTCCTCTAATTGTATATTTTGGATTAATGTTTTTGTATGGGTTGGTCTGTTTCCTCCCATGGTAGTAATGTGCTGTGCTAGCCAAGTAAAACTGTTATGCTCTATAAGGGGGAGAGAAGAGAGGTTCCTGTATATGTCACTACGTATTTCATATTCCCTAGGGTCTTGTGGTCAAAACAGGTATTTTTTTGAAGTTTCTCATTTTTTTGTAAATATAAGGTACTGGGAAAGTAAAAGGACAAGGCCACATAAGATTGAAATCATTCATAGGGAGCCTAATGAATCAGAGCTACTTATAGTCTGCAGCTATCTAGTGTTTCAAATTCAACGCTAGAGACTGGTAACACCATGAACTGGTAATAGGCCATGTCTATTGATGTCCCATTTGTGACTGCACCAATACTAGTATAATTCTTACTCCATTTTCTGGTGTTGAAAAGCAGTTTTGTCTTTTGTGTTCCAAGCAGAAGAATTCTTTGGCCAGAAGACTTGCACAGTCTGCAAAATCAGGCTGTCCTTGTTCTGTCCACCTCCTTCTATTATCTAAATCCTCCCATTACTTCTTGTTGGATTGTGTATACTGGTAATGCTATTTAGATGTTAGGTGCATACACTTTCTATTTTAATAACATTTGTTGCATCGGTTTCTACTCATATCTTCTTTCCTTTATCTCCTGATAATTTTAGGGCAACCAAATATTTGTTGGTTTGTTCACTTCCTGGTTTGGTAATGCCTAAATTTGCCATGGTGTGCTCAGCATTCTGCATGAGTAGAGAGCAGCAGGGACTCCTGAGCAGGTTTTAAAGTGACAGTTGAAACTGTACTTTCCTTCTTAATGTATTGTTACACTGTCATGATTGTGTTTAATTTTGCTTTATGGTATTTTGCAAATTGACTCTAAAACTCTCTTGTTTGTGACCTCCCCCTGCCCTCCCCGACCCCCAGTGTCAATGGGTCCTTTTCGTCTCTCTGTTTTTTTTGTGTTGGTTGGTTGGTTGGTTTTTTGTGGGTTTTTTTGCACACAGTTTTTTACTTTGACTGATACTTGCAATCTTGTTGTACTTACTTATTCTGTCTCAGCTATGAACTTGTTCAGTAAGACCAGACTTTATAGAAAACAGTCTGGACTGCTGTCCTCAGAGATTTCTCCTCTTTTCTCTCAGATTTGATGTCAAATGTTAGTTTTGAAATCTTTCATAAGAAGGAACAAGACATATCTTGGGGCTTAATCTCAGAGGGAACTTTGCCTCAAGTAAACATTAGTTATTTCTTCTTCTTCGCTCAAAACACACTAGAGTTTCTCTAGGCTGCTTTGCTTTTTGATACTCACACAGCCCAGGAATTATTTTCTTTCATTTATGATTATGATGCCAAACAACTCTTAAAGTGTGGACTGAAGCTGGTTGGAAAAAATACTTTGGAGTTTGTCTGGTTTCTGTAATGTTACTGATAAAATGGATGGAAGAATTCAGATCTTGTTTCTTTTTTCAGGGGTTTATTCACTGGTATCACCTGAATCCACCTTGAGATCTTCTGGACATTAGTGCATGAGGACACACTTCTCTTGTTTGCACTTGTCTGTTCCCATGCTTTTTCCAACTATATTTCAAATGAATTTCTGTTTATTTGAACTGATTTTTTTTGAGACTGTTTTGCTATATAGATCCTATTGTAAATTTCAGAAGTTTCATTTCTCAGGGCATGATGGTTCTTACGCTCTTAATGTACTTTGAATTTGCCTGCAGATTTTAAGAGTAGGACAGCAGCAGCAGCTTTTCTTGTTCTTTACTTTTTTAGTGCATGAAATACAATGCAAGTCTTCATTTACCTCCATCTAGTGTGCAGATGGATTTCTTCTTGCACCAGATATATCTCTCTAATTTTTTTCCCTTGACCCATTCTAGCATGGGGCTTGAAGATATCACTCTACTGTTTCAATAAATCCTCTTTTTGATATTGTTGCCAGAATAATCATATGTGTGCCATGTATGTCAAATGTGAATGTCCAGGGTCTTGTGTACTTGTGGATAGTTTTTGAGGAGAAAAAAGAAACAAAGTGTGCTATTGCATGTAGGTGGCATGTAGTCATGTAGTCAGCTCAGAAAAAAATCAAAGAACACCAAGTGGTCTATATGCTTCTTTCCGCTTTTGGGATCCTGTGCGAATAGAACAGAATTACTCATTCTGTGCTGAAAAAAAAATTGTTTGGTAACCCACCTTGCAGCACACATAAATCATGGAAAAGCTTTTTATGGTTTGGGTCAGAAACTGTTCAGGGATGAGTTCTAGCAAGGCTGAAAGATCAAAGGTGTGATTTTGTTTTAGTTGTTGTCATTCGTGTGGTTTTTTGAGGGGCAATATTAAGAAAAAAAAGTACATCTTTTATCCTTACCAGAAATTAGAAGTGATGGAAGGTGTCACATCCTTAGCTTTTGCACATTTGGGTGGTGCTGCTACTGCCTTTTTTGCTGGTATTTTTGATGATTCTTCAGGCTTTTTTTAGTGTGGTTGTGTTTCCTTAAGTTGTGAAATAAAATGTTTGCAAAGGCTTTCATTCATCTTTTTTGTTGCCTTTGTCTCTTGCTGTTAAATGTGTATGGACTAGTGGATTGAATGAGTTACTCTTGTGCAATAAAACAAGTGGAAAGCAAGCTATCAGAGAGGAAACAACTTGAGCAATAATTCTACAGCTGATGGAACTTAGAAGTGTCCAAAAACCCCCTTGGATCTTGATTTGACACTGCAGTGAAGCGAGTGATTGTCTTCTGTTCAGAGTACCACCTGTGCATATGTTTATAACTGTTTGCTGACTTAGCTTTGGTTTATCATAGCTGTCTGCCATTTTATTTTATGTGGCTTTTAAATCATACTACTTCACTGAATATCTGAGTACATCTAGAACTTGGTATTACTTTACTTCATCTTTTCTTCTAGTGTGAATGTAAGGGAGGGTCATAATTTGGTTTTGATTTTATAGGGAGTGTGCAAGACATTAAGGTCAGAGAGGCTCATTTTCCATTTTGGATCTGAGGTTTGTGGTTTCTTTTGGCTGGTAGTAGGGAAAGGACTCCTGTTGCCTTACGGCTTTTTCCAGGGAAGTTATGTGTTTAACCGCATTTATTGAATTTTTGTGATTCCTGAACTTTGGGTCAAACCTTCATTCAAGAGCAGTTCTTCTGATATCAGATAAAACAAATTATCTCCTGCAATTTGACCCACTGTAATTTTATTATCATGACCGTGAAGTATTTTGAAATTATATGCTCTGAACAGCAGTGTCGTATCTGGCTTGTCAGAAGTCGTCCAGTTCTTTCTTCTTAACTGTGTTTCCTCTAAGCCTTCTCTGTTGGTAGCAGAGTTATCAAATATGTTAAAAAATGAATATGTCTGTGTCGTTTGTCTGGTTTTGGTGCTTAAGCCTGTGTCTTATATCTTGTTCATCTGAAACTGCAAGGGATGTTCAAAGTTTTTTAAGGTGTGATTGCTTCTTTTGAGATTCCGGAGCCTGGCTTCTCTGAAATATCAAGAAGCTTTTGACAGGGGATGGTAAACAATTTCAACCAATGAATCCAAATGTATTTCTTCATGGTCAGAAGGCAGAATATGTTGCTGCTTAGTGTCCTTAACAGAGGAGGATCTATGTGAACCTAATGAAATTCAACAAGGTCAAGTTCAAGGTTCTGCACTTGGGATAAGACAATCCCAAGCACTGCAGGCTGGGCAGAGAATAGGTTGTGAGCAGCCCTGCTGAGAAGGACTTGGGGGTGCTGGTGGATGAGAGGCTGGACATGACCCAGCCATGAGCACTCACAGCCCAGAGAGCCAAGTGTGTCCTGGGCTGTGCACAGAGCAGTGTGGGCAGTGGGGGAGGGAGCGGATTCTGCCCCTCTGCTCTGCTCTGGTGAGAGCCCACTTGCCGCATCCAGCTCTTGGATCCCCAGCACAAGGAAGGACATGGACCTGTTGGAGCGGGTCCAGAGGAGGCCTGACCTCTCCTATGAAGACAGGCTGGGAGAGCTGGGCTTGCTCAGCCTGGAGAAGAAAATGCTTGGAGCGATCTTATATCACCTTGCAGTACCCAAAAGGAGCATCCAAGGGAGCTGGTGAGGGACTTTTGACAAGGGCATGTAGTGATAGGACAAGGGGGAATGGTTTTAAACTAAAAAAGGGTAGATTTATATGAGGTGTTGGGAGGAAATTCTTTACTGTGAGGGTGGTGAGACCCTGAAGCAGGTTGTCCAGAGAGTTGTGATTCATCCTAGGAAGTGTTGGATGGGGCTTTGAGCAGCCTGTTCTAGTGGAAGGTGTGTCGGCCCATGGCAGGGCAGTTGGACCTAGATGATCTTTATGGTCCCTTCCAACCTAAACAATTCTATGATTCTGTGATTGCTGTGAGGTAGGATATCACCAGGACTGTTTGCTCTTTAAAACTGCTTCACTTCCTTGAGAAATTGTTTTCTTCTGCCCTTTTTTATATTATCCTGTCTTTAATGGCTATACTTGTTGGTCTTTCTGCAGCACATGCTGATGTAACTTTGCAGAGGAGTAGATGAACGTAGAGAAAGAATGCTTTTGGTTTAGTCTGTGGGCTGATCACTCACTCCCTTAGGCAGGTTGAACTAGAGCATTGCTTTATCCTGTGCGAGGAATGGTGTAGCAGGTTAGGAGACCTTGAGCCTTCTGTTGGAGTTTGAATCGTTACCCTGTATTGGCGTGGAGGATCTTGAGTGTAGTGGTCACTGCTTAATGAGGTTGTGAACAGTCAGAGTCACGATTTTAGGATTTTCGTCTGTGCTGAACATCACTCAGGCTGGCAGTGGCTACGTGCATCTACATTCATCTCTGTTGATAGCCACAAAACGAACAGCAAACTTAAGTTTTATCCTTATTACTGTGGTCATATAGACAAAGATGAACCCTGTTAGTTTGATGTTTGAAAACATGAAAGCAGTGTCACTTACTGGTTGCCTTAAATTTGGTAGGTTTTCCTTTTCCTCCCCTTTTCTTTTTGTAGAGGTATAACCACCTGTAGAGCAGTATGGAGACTGAAGAGCCTGCAGCTTTAGCTCACACTGTGAAATGCATGGAATTTTGTTGTAGTCATTTAAAGTTAAGGTATTCATACAGTTACAGTTTAGTTTATTTATATATCCATCCGTTCTTCCCCCAGTGTATAATTTCCTTCTGGTGCCTTGTGTATTTTATTACTTGCATTCAATTATTCCACTGCTGTTCCCAGTTGTTTCCTATCGTTAACATTATAACTGTCTGTCTTCTGTCATTGTGCCCCCCCCTTCACATTATCTCTTCAGGGTTTGAGGTTTCTTTGTGCTTGTGTGATCTCAGACAACATCAGAGCTATGGAACCTACTGTGTGCAAATTCTACTTTTTTTAATAAACTCCTTGAGTTTTATCAACAGGTTCAGATGATTAACCAGTCCTCTGGATATAAGTGTGTGTGAGTATTGGAAGTCTGTTTGTTCAAAGATACCTTAAATGAAAAATAAATTGTAAAAGGAGACCATATCCATAAGTATAACCAAGAGGGGGGGAAGGGCGCAGAGTTAGGGTTGAGCTTTCAGCCTTATTTCTGTATTTCAAGAGTTCTGAATGCTTGGTTTGTTAGCATTAGTGCTGCACTAACTTAGGGTATTTTTCCATGAGAGTGTGTGTGTTTAACCAACTAAGCATGAAATCCCTTGCTTCTGTTTGTCCCTATTAAATAGTGGCAACAAAAGAAACAGACAGGAGATGGGTCCAGAACAAAGAAGAAATAATGGAGTATTTCACCCCAAAAAGGAGAGTGAAACGAGAAGTACAATGAGTAGGCAAAGACAGACTCAACAGCTGGAGGCAGTTTAATGTGTTGTAGAGAGTAGTAATTCAGGGGCATTTGCTGCCCAGAGCTTCAATCTGTGATCTCTGAGCGGCACATACATCCGAAGTGTTTGGCCATCCCTGCTATAAACACAATATGCTTTTCCGAGAATAAATCTCCATGGGGCTTTAAAGGGACACTGTCTAGGATTGTCAGCATAAATACTGCTCCATCTAAACCCTGAATTGTCTGTTTGGGTTAGAAATCTGTAAGGAGGAGTAGAACTGGCTAACTTCGTCCCTTAACTCTTACAAAATGGTTGTACATGCACATGCAGCATTCATGCACACAAGTAAAATGAAAGTAAAAGTGCTGCAGAACGTTGCACAGATTTCTTCAAACTAACTGCAGCACCTATTACCCACAGTTTCCTGGACAAATCCATCTTTTTTTTCAGAAACTGACTAAATGCATACATTTTTTTAAAGGTACCTTATTGTTTTATTTTCAGTACTTAAAAATATGTTTTTTCATTAAAAAATTAACTCTTGATTCTCCCTGTCTGCCTCTCTTTGCGTGCCTATTTTCTCCATCCCGTGGCTATAGATTTGAGTGTGATATTCTCAAAAATTTTGAAAGCTGACCACTTGATATGTCATTTCCTTTATACTAAGTAAGGTCTTACCCTGATAGGATGAGAAGGCTCAAAAAAATGGTCCATTTTTGTTGCTAGCAGTGGGGTTTGAATACATGACCATATCCCAAACAACCTTTCAGTGACTGTGCCAACTAGCTCTGCTTGACCCCGTATTTGCAATTGTACAATGTTTTCTTTCTGTCTGCTCTGACACTTCCTCTAAGAGGCACTATTTGGATTTAGAGTTTGTTTCATAATACCTAAAAGGCAGGATTTTATTGCCCATCAAGCAAATCAGGTGTGGGAATCAATGGAGGAGGCTTCCAGGTCCATATCTGGCAAGTTAATTCAAGCTTCTCCTATGCCTTTTGGGTTGACCAAATGGAGTGGAAAGTATGCTGGTTTGGGAAAGAACTGAGCACTAGTTGTGAATTGAGGAACTCTCTCAATATTTTTGATATATTTGTGTTTTGGAGTTCTGGAATGATTTCTTTAGTTACTAGTAGACATTTCTAGCAGTTTTGTGGTTTTCAGAGTGCACTGTAATATGTGGCAACATCTTAAATAATGCATAGCTCTAGTCCATGGTTAAAAAATACTTCAGGATTAATTTCCTCTCCATAATAAAATGCAGAATATAAGATGCAATTTTATTTGCATGGTCTGTGACTTCTGAATTTTCTACTCTCCTCCACAGATACTGTGCAACTACTACATGCAGCTGCCAAAGTTGTGACAGTAAAGGTTTAGTCTATATAATGGATGCTTAAGTAACCCTAACTTTGTTAGGGAGCAGGTAACTTTAGGCTGCTGAGAGAACAGGAAGAGAGTGATCAGACTGTTTGTATAGTGATATTTCCAATGGGAAAGATGTTCAGTGAGCTTGAGTAAGGCAGTTTGTGAAACAAGTTTATAAAGTCCAAGTATGTTTTTACAAGTATCTCCTACAATGTGCTCTAGAGTTTCTCATCTCTGCCGCTGCTAAGTGCTATACACAATAGCTTAAGTTTCAGCAGCTTTTTAGAGCTAGAATATTAAAAAATTGTTTTCATTACAGCTAAACCAATCTACTGAAGGAAATTAGCCTAGAAGAAGGACAAAGTCATGAATATAGCAAAGATAGGGGAATCATATAAAATAAAATACGAGAGTGGTCTGGAGGGAGCGATGCTCCTGTCTTCTAGGGGTCCATCTCTGAAATTTTCATGCCTAACTGTGCTTACTGGTGAAGGATAAGTGAGAGGGTGGTGAGTCTATGTATACTACTGTGGAGATACAATTTGACCTGGATTTTTGATTATGTGTTTAATCTGCAGCATATAAAGATTCTCCAGACTAAGTTAGACTTCAGGAGTTTGCAGTAGAGAGATCCTGAAGTTCACAAAACCTGCCTGTCACCCACAGAGCCTCCATATGTGTTTTGCAAAGAGCAGAAATTATCTTTCACAGAACTGTATGTTATTAGATGTTGTCAGGGCTCAAAAGTCATGTCTGGTTGTGTAAGAATCAGCACAGTGGCTGGATGGAGAGAAGCACAGAATTCCATCAGCTCATCTTCTCTTTTATGTTTTTCAATGTGACATCAAGAGGTTGTTGCAAAGATGCCATGCTGATATGGACAAACTGAATCCTTTTAAAGACTGGCTGTAGAGGGTCTGACACACAGCCTCGGGAGCTCTGGCAAGCTCTGAAGGATTTTATGTGGCCTTCAGCCTGATATCCATTAAGTGGAAGCTCTATTTAAGGGAGTTTATGTTGTTCAATGAACTCAGTTGGCCTTTCTCACTTTAGTATCACAGTAGAACATTTGCTGTGGCTTTGTAGAACCTGTGAGATAAGTATAAACCAGTAAACAAATAGAACATCAGTAGATAAAGCTAGAAGGCATGTTTATTCCTTTAAAGTGTGATACATACAAGAGCAAACCTTCTTAAAATAATTTTTGAATCAAATCTTGATAGAGGCAAAGCTATTATTTTTAAAATCTGTTGCCTTTATTCAGCTTAAATGTTATTGTAGATATTCTTACTTCTTATAAAGTGTTTCCTTTCACTCTTTTAAAAGGTGCTGAAGTAGTTTTGTAGCTTTCACTGAATTTATCTTTTGTTTCTTTAAAGCAATGAAAACTGTTTTGGCAGCATGTGTAATAGCTTACCATCTATATTGAAAGAATCCAATTGAAGTTCTGCGTTGAGTGAGCTGTCTTTTTATAATCACATTCTCACTTGCTCACTGGACAACTTGCTCACAGGGTCAGACCCCACTGTTTGCATTAGAGCCTTACTGACATCAGTTCAGTTTCTCTGCTCCTCCAGTAGCCCTCAGTGAGAAAACCTGGGCAGTTGTCAAGATAAATTAGGTTAAGGTTGTGAAGACTGGATTTCTTCTCCCGCAATCAGTGCAATGACTGACTTGTGGTTAAGATGGAAATAAAGATCTGGGGCTATGTAAAAGCAGAATGTGTGAGAAAGGACTGATTGCACAGACATGTTTCCCCTTTGCTATTAGAGCAGATGTCTTCCTCTGATATAAAGGTGGCAGATACTGGGGAAAAAGGTATTCATATATATATTGGGGTGGTGGAGGTCTGCCTTAGAAATTAGTGAGTAATTACGCTCTATATATAAAATATAAACTTCCTAGATTTCCTGGAATTGTGTGCTTTTAGATTTTTACATCTAAAGTTTCTAAATTGCATATAAACAAAGAACTGAAGAGCTTAGGAGAACTTAAGGAACCTTTTGGATAAACTTGGCCTATTTTGGCAAAACTATTTAAGAGAAGTGAGCAGAACTCTGAAGTAGGCTTTGTGTAAGAGATTTTTATTTATTTACGTTGTGATTAATTTATACTTCTCCAGGGAAAGTGAGAGATCTATTTGTTTCCTACTAGATCTATGTCCAGCAAAATTTATTTATTTATTTATTTATTTATTTATCTATTTAATTTATTTATTTATTTATTTATTTATTTGCGAGCTGTACCCTTTAACAGCTGTTATTCTGAGCTAAAAAGCATGACAAAGCAAGCCCAGAAAGGACATTAGTGGAGCAAAGGTCCCTGATTCGTTTCTGTGACAAGAGGTAGAGCCTGGCCAGCAGCTGCTCAGGAGTGGCTCTGATATTCACACCAGATATTGCATGAAATTAGCACAGGAAGGAAACTCGTGCATAATCAACTGCACAGCTGTATAGGGCATGTGCCTATCTTGTGATGTGAGCAGTTTGTGCTGCTTGGGAAATGGATGTCGTATTCCTCACACCAGCTTTTTGAGGTTTAGGTGAAAAATTAACATGTGTATTTGTTTTCTTATTAAGTTGTTCCAGATTTTAGTTGAGGTGGTCTTGTCTGTTAATTGTTGACTTAGTCAAAATAGTAAATTGGAATAATAATAATTTGCTTCTCTCCAATGCTTTTAAGTTTATAAACTTGCTTTTAGATTTATAAACTTGCTTTTAAGTTTATAAACTTGCTTCTTAGAACATTGTTGAATAAACATTTGCCAGAAAAGAAAAGTAACCTCTTCGTTTTGTTTTTGTTTTGTTTGTTTTGCCCTACCCTGGCAGTGTTTTAGAGCACTTTGCTGCAAGGGACCGCCACCACCACGACCTGAGTATGACTTGGTTTGCATAGGCCTCTCTGGTTCTGGCAAGACGAGTCTCCTGTCTCAGCTCTGCAGTGAAAGCCCGGAGAATATCGTGTCTACCACAGGTAGGATGCTGCCTTTATTCCATGGTGTGCTGGAACATTGCCCAAAAGTGACTTCTGAAACACATAGCAAAGGCTGTAGAGAACTTCAATCTACTTATCTTGCTGTTGAAAGTACCTAATGGATCACTTTGAAGCTACCATTGCTTTCTTTCAGTTCGTACATTGTTCATACATTGGGGAATACGCATGAAAACATACAGTTTGGAATGTATTAAAAGTCCAAACAGTGTGGTCTAATGAAACAGAACCGTAACATACAGTAGCACTATACTTTAGACACACATTAAAATGTTCCTTTCTTCTCATTTTACTTTTGGTTTTTAAACAGTCTCATTATATACTGGAGAGAAAGGAGGAGAATGTGCTGTAAAATAGAATAGGACAGTGATGTTGTGAAACTTAAATTGGGATTTATTTCTGTACATACTTGGTCCGTACTGCCTTGTGATATATGCTAGCAACCAAAATAATAAATGTAATGGAAATATGTTTTTTTTGGTGATAATCTCGGATTTTTAGATCAGCAACAGCCTTGTTTATGGTAAGGGCAGACTGAGATCAGAAAACCAATTTACAAGAAGTTTCAGTGGTATTGAGAAGATACATAAAAACAGACACCACAACCACAGATAAGAGGTATCTTAAGTCCAAAAACTTTGAATAGGCATCTTGATAAAGGTGAACCAGAATGCCTAATACTGAAAAGCATGTTTTGATTGAAAAAACCCCAAAACAAAACCAACCAACCAACAAAAAACAAACCAAGAACAAAACGGCACCAGAAAAGCCAGAAACAAACATGTCAAGTAAGAAGAGGCAACACTTGGCTGGAAAGTTCAGAAAGAGGGCAGATTAGGTCATGGAGATGGAAGAAATCTGGTTCAGTGGCTGTAGCAGTTATTAAGGTTGATTTGCTGATGGAACAGATACTAAGTGTTGTGCAAGTAACTTGTGTCTACAGTTACATGGCTTTGTACTGTAGCTGTGGTTCAGGGGCTTGAATTTTATGATTGTGCCTTAGCAACCCTAACTGTTTTTCAGTGTATGTTTGCTTAATTTACAGGAATGTAAGATTATTTAATACAACTGTAAGTAAAATGTAAAACAGGTACAAGAAAATAGTGTTTTTATTACCATGAATAATTAACCTGTGGCCTCTATGGTGGTGATATTGGCAACATTAGAGAGATGTGACACTTGGTTGTGAGAAGGTGACTAACTCAAAAAGTTGGAAGGAAATTGTAGAGTAATTAGCCTTTTTTTTTTTTTTTGGGAATTATTTTTCTTCCCTCTCTTGAGCTTTATCTCTGGAATTAGAACAAATTATACTTTAACACTTTAGACTCTGAAAGAAACAGTCCCAGCAATATAAATAGAAGTATAGAGCTATCAAAGGAAGTAATGAAAATATCATTAAGTAAAAATTAAAATGGTTTTGTTTATCTAGAGAGGTGCAATAAAATACCATTATATAATTAGGCAGCTTGAGGAATGAAAACTAACTCTGGAGAATACTAGGCAGGCAGACCAAAATGATGCATATCTAGAGTATTCAGCTTATGATAAATCCACTTAAATGTGGTATGTCAGATAATATTGTGGAGAATCCAAGAATACAGTGTGACAGCTTCTCCACTCAGGTTTCAAACTGTAACCTATGTTTTTGCTTTTTTCATCAATGCCACTCAGGTCCATTCCAGTTTTTCCTTATTTCTAGGAAGAGTTTATGATTTCTTTTAAGACAACAATACCCAGAATATTTCATAATTATTCCTTTCAGACTTCCTTGTACTTTCCTCTATTGCATCTAGCACTGACCATAGTACTGTAACGTCTTACTGGTCTAACCAAGGAGAAAAAATCTTAACATGTTTCTGTTAAATGGTAGCTAATAAATGTGAAGTGAAACAGATTTTTTCAAAACTTCTTTACTCCGTTCACAGGTATGTAATCGTGTTGGAACTACTTGTTCTAGATGGAAATAAATTTAATGTCTGTCTGGACATTTTATGCTCAAAGAGCATAATTTTCCCTATATAAAGTATTATATACGCTTATAGATATATTCACTAAACATGCAAAATTTAGTATATAATGCATTGGTATATTGCTAGAAGCGTTTCACGTTCCATTTCTCTTGTCTGTCTGAATTTTCAGTTAAGGGTAAAGATCACATTTTGGTGGTGTTTTTTTGTTTGGTTGGGTTTCTTATTTTTATTTCAATTTTCAGCAAAAATCAGGCTAATAGAGTATTCGCAGATGTTTCCAGTGTGCTTATAACCATTTTAATACACCTAGCTAAGGTCTGTAGAAAGATCTTTCAGTTAATAACATTTATAGACAAGATTAATAATGCAGATGCAACCAAAACCTATGAAGTTTAAATGGAAGAAAACAGTGATTTGAATTGCATGTTGTCTTCAACAACATTGAAGAAACTTGCAGAATGATCACCTCATATTACTGGTAGTCTGAATTATCCACTTTAGCTCCAGATGCAGTAAAAGATGATTTTATAGAAGTATGTTCTCGTAGATGGTCTGTATGGAAGTTTTCTGCTGAATTTTGTGTGCCAGGTACTTATAATTGAAAATTTCATTGCTTATGCTGATTTATTCTCACCCCCCTCCATGGCACTCCTCTACCTCTTACCCCCTTCCCATCCCCTTATAACTGACTTCCTAAACACACACTGAAACAGAATTTCACATGCAAGGTCCTGGTTCTTGATGGAAAGAGTTCTTTTTTCTGAATATGTGCAATTTCCAAATGTCCCCTCTAACAAATAGCTTACTAATGCTCTTTATTTCTCTTCTTAGGTTTTAGTATAAAAGCAGTGCCATTCCAGAATGCGATTTTGAACGTAAAAGAACTTGGAGGTACGACATTTATTCATTTGGTTATAAAAACATGCAATGTCTAAATCTCATTGTAACTGTCAGTAGTTTTAAATTGTTAGTTATTCTAAATTTTAAGACGGTAGATCAGTGCAGCTGGAGTTCAAAATCTCAGCAGATAAAGTTGAGAAAAGCTGTACAAATCCTGACCTCAAAAAAAAAGGGTGAAAAGCAGGAGAAGTGGAAGGTGTGTGATGTATCTCCTTAATGTAATTTCTTGGATTGCAGTGGTTAAGTTATATAGAAATACAAACTGGACTGTAATTTTAGTATGGCTCACGTGGCAGCTCAAGGAAGTGTATGTTCCTTGTATTTTTTGTATGTATAAACTTTCACTTATTAGAACTGGCTCAGGTAACTATGTGAACATTTGTCAAAACCAATGTATTTACTGCACCACTGCAACCACCAAAGTGTTGCAAAGGCAGCCAGCTTCTAATGAATTATATTATTTGTGAACTGTTCTCTTGTTGGATTTATTGAATTTTGGAGCAATGGTTGTTTTATGGTTGTGAGGTTTTTTAAAAATTTTCTATAAATAGGCAACCTATTTGGCTCCCAGTTCTAACCCTGAGTCTCAAGTGGCCAAGAGGCTGTTTCTTACAAGGAAGAAAACACTCTCCTGATGAGACTTCTTGTGAAATCTAATGTTCTTCTAATTTAAAACCCACACAGATCTTCTTTAAATTCTGGAATTTCTGTATATCTTATTCATTATTTATGTAAATATAATAGACTTTAATATTGAGGATATTTATTAGGTTTTTCAGCAAGGTTGGATCCTCTCTTAGATGTTCTGGGGTAGAATTTGACTTGGTTCTTGAGGAAAGTTTCAGGAGATCTAGTTACATGATAGTTGTCTTACCTAAAATTGTTTCAAGAAGGCTTTGAGATAAGCAACTGTGGAAAGCATAGCACTTCCTCTTTACTACCACTGGTCCATGGATTTAAACATACATGTTCCTGTTTGAGCATGTATTCTGTAGAAAAAACCTCAGTAGTTTTCTTTCAGAGAGGGACCACTCCTCAGGGATAGTGTAGATACCGCTTAAGTGTGTTATGTGCATAATGTGCACTTAGTCATAACGTCACTTCTTGGATTTTTTAAAAATAGGGTGAATCATTTGCAGTCTAGTTTATACATTCTGCTACCTAAGCTATATGAAAGATATAATTCATGTAGATAAATACAGTTTTTAATCAAGAATTGAATCTATGTATTCTGTAGCAGATCCTTGTTAAAGTCTCTTAGCCTTTTCTGATCATACAACTTCTATTTTTGCAAGTATGTGTGTTTTGAGAAATCTTATCTTAGTGGAGAGTTTTGACTAATGACGAGAAGTAATCCAGAATATTTGATTTGTTTTTTTCATCTATTTATCTCTTCTCAAAGACAGAAGGATTGTCAGAATTTTTTACTGCATCTTTTACTTTCTTTTTCCTTTGACTGTGAGTGTTTGTATGTCTGTGTTTAAAAATTATGTAATGAAATATAGCAGAAAAATGCTAATTCTGTTACCTTTTCATTGTCTAGGTAAGAGAGCAAAAGCAAGCTTCCAAAAGTTTGTTTTGTTCCAGAAGTTGGTGGTCACTAGTTGTGTCCCGCGGGACTCATTATGGGTCCCGGTTTTGTTTAATATCTTTATTGATGATCTGGACATGGGGGTTGAGTGCATTCTCAGTTTGCAGATGACACCAAGTTGGATGGGAGTGTTGGTCTGCTGGAGGGCAGGAAGGCTCTGCAGAGGGGTCTGGACAGGCTGGATCCATGGGCTGAGGCCAGTGGTGTGAGGTTCAACAAGGCCCAGGGCTGGGTCCTGCCCTTGGGTCACAACAAATCCCAGGCAGTGCCACAGGCTGGGACAGAGGGGCTGGAAAGGACCTGGGGGTGCTGGTGACAGCGGCTGCCCATGAGCCAGCGTGTGCCCAGGTGGCCAAGAAGGCCAATGGTATCCTGGTGTGGATCAGCAACAGTGTGGCCAGCAGGGCCAGGGCAGGGATTGTCCCCCTGTACTGGACACTGGTGAGGCTGCACCTGGAGTGCTGTGTCCAATTCTGGGCCCCTCACTCCAAGAAAGACATTGAGGTGCTGGAGTGAGTCCAGAGAAGGTCAGGGGAGCTGGGGAAGGGTCTGGAGCACAAGTGCTGTGAGGAGAAGCTGAGGGAGCTCCTCAGCTGAGGGGTGTTTATCCTGGAGAAAAGGAAGCTCAGGGGTGACCTTATCACTCTCTACAACTGCCTGACAGGTAGGGGTTGCTCTCTTCTTCCTGTCAACCAGCGACAGGATGAGAGGACATGGCCTCAAGCTGCACCAGCAGAGGTTCAGGCTGGGCATCAGGAAGAATTTCTTCATGAAAACAGTTGTTAAACATTGGAATGACTGCCCAGGGAGTCACCATCCCTGAAGGTGTTCAAGAAACAACTGGACGTGGCACTTAGTGCCATGGTCTAGTTTACAAGGTGGTGATAGGTCAAAGGTTGGACTTGATGATCTTAGAGGTCTTTTCCAACTTAAATCATTCTGTGGTTCTCTAGTCAGCATTTAACCTTTTAGCTGAGAAATGTGTTCCTGTTTGATGAGGATAAAACCTGAGCTTTCTGGAGTAGGCACGGTTTCTCTCTTGCTCCTATATGAAAATAAAGCAAAACATTTTACATACATAATCACTGTTAAATTTTATTTTTGGAATTTCTGCTTCTGATGTTGAAGAGAATCCCATGGTCTTGTCTGATTGCTTTTTTTTTGTCTTATTCCTGGTTTTTGCCTTCAGTCATTATGCTATTGTTACATAATTTCTCTTTACTGTAGTGTGGAGGTCTTGTCCAGACATTTGATCTTGCAAACTTGGAGGAAGGCATCTGTTCTTAACAACCACTGTCTGTTGTTACATGTTATTTAGAGAGTGAAGTTCTATGTAGTTTTAATTTTTGATACTTTGTCTTTTTAGGTTTAGGTAACAGAAAGCTTCATATGTCATCATACAGTAACATATTAACAACCAATATTTGAAACACAGCAGAAGTTTTACTGCTTAAGGTTCTTATATTCAGCAGCCAAGCAGTTATATGAAACAGATGCTGGCTGTGTAGTATCCTTTCTGTTTCGTTGAAGTAGTATTCTTCCTTGAGGTCGAAGATGGTGCTAGTTTTTACTATGCTGGTTGTGTCCAAACCTGCTAATGAAGCCAGGCTTTATTTCTTTGTTTCTGCAGGTATTGTAAATTTTCAGGCAAAACATGTAGAACATAGTCTCTTTTCTTTAATCTATTCAAGGGCTGAATATATCTTCATGCTCCTTTAAGATTTAGAGACAGGGAGCAAAGTTTGTTGTGCTCTCTTTGCAGAATTTTTCTTTGAACTACATGATACTAGAATATTAACCAAATTAATGGTTTTTTATTGTTTTTGTTTCCTAAGACAGGAACTTTCCTTCCTAACAGAAAATAAAAGTTTTATCCAATTTTATAAATGGTAAATGTTTTGTTTAAAAACCTTGAATTTGATCCTGAAAAAGTAGGACTGTGTAGAGAATTTTCAAATCTAACAGTGGGCTTTCTTGAATTATTTGAAAAGGAAGTCTTGCTTTATTTGCTGACCAAGTTGAACTGCCTGTTCTCTAACCTCCTATTTTGCTATACTAATAATCCCTTCCTGGTCCCGAACAAACTAAAAAATTATCCTTTTTTTTCCCCAAAAATTTGGTCTATAAGATAATATGTATAATTAAAATTATTGTGGAGACGTGCCATGCTGTAGTCCACATTCTTTCAGAATGTACTACTACCAGGACAATTGAAAATATCTCTCTTTATTATGCAACTCAGCTGAGTAATGGTATGGAAAGAAACTACAGTTGTGAAGATTTCCTCTTATGGTGCAGTAATTTTTTGTGGGAACTAAGGGTGAAACTGTATATGATGAACATACAGAAGAGTGGGAGAAGACTAAAAATAAGGCAGATAATAATGTTTGTTGTTCAGAAGATTCTAACAGTGTTTTGCTGAACAAAGTTTGGGATGCTGAATGCTGAGGTTGGGTCTCAAGATAGATAACGGAAGTATAAAGGCCATAGGAAGCTTTTTCTTTGGTTCTAACAAATTCCAACCTGGAGACACAGTTTATGCTGTAAAATGCTGAAATCACCATTTCTTCTCTGTTTTTTTTCAGTCATTTGCAGTTGTAATGCTGTCGAAACAGAATATGAAGTCATGGTTTAGATATTTATTCAGGCCTGTATCAAGATTTAAGGTCCATGCTGGTAGTCAACTAAGAATTTCTAGTTGTCTTTTTTAGAATAAGTTATTTGATAATTTAGTTTAGTTTCTTGTAAATGCAGGCTTAGAAACAAGTGACATGCCAAATACTAACCCAAGTCAAATTTAAAAGAATGATTCTGGATGTGAACAGCTCTTCCTCTTCATGAAAAGTTTAAAAATACTAATGGCATGCTATAGGGTTTGGTAATGGTCTCTCTTTTATTTATTAAAGTATATTGTCATATGTTTGTGTTAGGTTTTGTGACACACCCTAAAGCCATTTTCTCAAACATAGAGACTACATGTTGTGTAGTCATATTGGAAATTTCATTTAAGACAAAAATATTTTAAGTGCTTAGCAAGAGCAGAGTGGTCAATATCAGGAATGCTTGTCTCCAGCTGGTTGAGCATGCCCAGGAAAAAAGGTGAGAACTTGGCTCCTCACTGCTGTTTCTTCTTCAGCTTGACTACCAAAGTCATAAATTCACATTCTTAGGCCAGCTAAATTAATTGTCTAGGTGACAGCTTGAGAACAAATAGCTTTAAGTAGGTTTGGTTAAACAAAGCATGCGCATTTTGCCTTAATTTGGAAGTAAAGAACAGCAGAAAAGAGAGTAGGAGGAGAAGCCACGCTGTTGTGCAGTCCAAGTTGAATGGAAAATATGAACTTCTGGAGAAGACAGCAACAGTTGTCAGGTAGTACCTACCTGGTGAAAAAAATGATGGACGAGGGAGAAAATAGTGTTGCTCTATTAATTAGAATTTAAAATTTAAATATTTATGGGAAATATCTCTCTTACTTTGCTCTGTGGAGATAGAGTGGAGTACTGAACCCTTCTAGCAACATAGCCTGTCAGAGCAGCTAACATTTCATCAAGTTAGTCATCAGAAGACTGATCCCACAGGTAAATACCAGCCTAAGTCATCTACACAGGGATGAACTAATACAAAGCAATAAAATCTTCATACTGTACTTGACTAAAAGGCGGTTGACACCTCTACGAAATCTGGTTGTGGAGTACATGCAATGCCATCTGCGACATAGCTGCATCAAACAGTTTACAGAATGTCTTAGCAGATGAAATTTTTAGATGACCCTGTTGAGCTGTCCACACTGTGAGTCACACAGAGACATTCAGCTTCGAAAAGCGTTAAAGGTAGATCTGTTTGCTGTTGATCATGCTCAGCCTGCTGTTCAAATGGTGCCCAAGCCCAGGCTCTGTCACATAGTTTCCTCATTTCATAGATAGGGAAGATCATTTACACCTGCTTATGGACCTCTTTAACCTGAGTCCTGAGGAAGCTCTGATTCAGCATAATGATCATACCACTGTTCTTTGGAAATATTGTGCTTTGTCTACAATTAGGTTTTTACAGTGTGAAAAGACAACCCACAGTTTGTCTCACTGCAGGCAGGAACCATACAAGCAATGCCTATCACAGCTATGTAAGTAAGATAAGCGAAACACAGAATTTCCTAGTTCGGGTTTTTATGGGTGGGGACTGGTTGTTTTTGTTTGTGAGATATTTTGTGGAGAGAAAAGCAGAACATTTTGTTTGCTTAAAAGTCTGTCTCCTGTTGGGCTTTCAATGCCATTTTCTTCAGGCAGAATTGAAGGGTAGAGTGTAGCAGCCTAGTTAAGCATCAGAAATGATACAACTATTTTATGAACAACCCTCCCCCCCAAAAAAAAAGAAAAAAAAAAGTTTTATCTTTGGCTCTTAGACAGAAACACCATGATCCTTTCAAAAGCTAAAGCTTTAAACTTCTGTGGGCCAATCAGCACAAGGGCTAAACAGAAATACACAGCTTGTGCTAGACTTGCTGCTTCTTTCATATGCCTACTAGTTTTAAGTGCCATAGAGAAAGATGTGTTTCGAGCTTTATTTGAGGTTAGCTGCACTGTTACCAAAGCTGTGACTGCAGCTCCGGGGAGGGTACATTTGAACCTTGCTGGGTGCTGGCAGCAGTCTTGCTGTAGAGCTAGGCTGCTGCTTCTGAGATCCTGGCTGTCTCAGAGTCCTCTAGAAGATATGGGAGAAGGACACAGATGGGGTAGTGGGTAGAGAGGAAAGTGGCAGAAGATTTTCTTGTTGCCAACCATTCTTTGCTATCCCTAGAGGGCTTACTGTGTGTTTGTGAATTTAAAAAATGAACAACCCCAGACTCATAAAAAATAAGAAAAAGAGGGGGTGAGAATGGCTGTCTGTGCCACCTGCTGCAAACTGTTAAATCTTCAGATATCAGGCTTAAATAGATGTTAAAGCATATTGCAAGGCACATGTATCCTTCTCTTTCTTTTAAATTAATTTGTAAAAATTTTTAATAAACTTTAAAATGAATTTTATATTCTTGACTAGAACAGGAGATATTTGTTTCAAATGGCATGTTTTATTTTAACAGGGTAGTATAATACACACACCCAAGTAGATCAAACTGACTTTCTGCAGGCAAGTGTAAGTATAATGTTTTTAAAACTTCCAAGTGCCTGAGGCCTGAATGTTGTTCCAACAGATTTAAATATCAGAGTAAGGTGGAGATTCAGAGTTGGAAAGAGCACTTAAGTTAGCTAATAAGGAAAATACTGAGAGCTTGACTTCCAGATTAATCTCACTGGGAAAGCCTGGAAGGCAGATAAGAGATGACAGAGATGGTTTCCGTAAACTTTGGTTTGATAAGAAAAACAAAATTAAGCACTATAAACTTATATGCATTTCTGATTTTGTATGTTTTGAATACAAAGGCAGAATATTTTTTCATCAACATCTTTTGTCTTTTCTTTTTCCTTTTGTGCGGTTTTTTCATATTGTAGTTGAATTGCTGCAGTGAATATAGCTGATTTGGCAGTCTCAAAATGTTCTTCTTTCTGGGGAAAAAGTGCCAGTTTTCTGCTGCCATGTTTTATGCATTGCAGGAGTACACTGCCTGAAAGCCTAGAGAAAGCAGGCTGTGATCACTAGGTCTTAGACCCTAGGAAGTAGAAGTCCTGGGACTTTTGAATCTGGGGAAGGTTTTGGTTTAGGATCTGTGTTATCGCAGTAGCCGTACAAAGTAGCCATAGAATGGTGACTGATGTTACATCCATACATGTTTCTCGTGTGGATGTGCCTGTTAGACGGGACAAATTCCGTGCATGTTCATAGCAGGTATCTTAAACAGGATTTATAAATATATTTGTAATAAAAGGGGGCTAACACATGAAAAAAAAATCTGTATACAGTTTTTCTTCAAGGGTGGAATACTGGGAAACCTGCCCCAGATAGATAAGGAGCAGCCACATCTCTTGAACAAGTTTCTGAGATTTCAGGCATCTTCTTGACTACTCAGGAAAATACATGTTTTACTTGAGAGGATATGATGGGAAGTGAAGTTATACACCCTACACAGATTTAGAAACAATTATTTTCCAAAGGTTTTCTTAGAGTGAGAGAGTAGGGTGTATTTACAGATTTTGCAAGAATGGATAAGAGATTTCTTTTTCCCTTCCCTTCTTTCTTACTCCCCCACCTGTGGGCCAGTGTTTCTCACAAAAAGATTTTGTGGCATAGTCCTTGGCATTTTTTTCACCTTTATGCTTTGTTACAAATGTTCTGTTTAATGTCAGTAGAGCAATGATGTATATAATATTTTAATTAGCTGTAAAACCTTCAGAGTATGTAGGTGTCTTCATTTCAGGTGAGTGGATGATATATTTGAAATGGTAGAAAAGCTATTTGCAGCCTGCATTTTTTTATGTCCCGAAGTTAACTGTTTTTGATGGGAAGGAAAAAAAATGTTCTTTCCTCCATTTGAGACTATAACTTCTCCAGACCTGTGATGTATTTTGAGGTTAACAAGAGCTTTCAGTTGCAGACTAAACTGTGTTGAAGCAAGGGCTCTGTGACATTCACTGTGCTCTCGATGGAGACTTGCTGCAAGTCTGACAAGTAACAAATTTGACACATGTAAATTTCTTTCAGTGAATTTTTTCTGTAATGCTGTGTTCTGTCCTCCTGAAAGTACTGAAAAGGAGGGAATTGAAGGTAGCCTCAAACCACTGTGAATGAAGATGTAAATAGAAGTATTCATAGCTGAAAGGAAGATTTGCAGCTTTTTGTTCTGCATAATATTTACAGGAGTGTGTAGTAGTACTTGTGTGTACTGGTTCAGGTGCATGTTAAACTGCACATAACTCAGAATCTTCCTCCCAGCTCCCCAGGGGTACTGTTGGCACTGATACAAATAACTAACAGTGTTAATATGGGCACACTGTTCCTTTGACTCATGATAAAGAAAAAGTATTTATTTGATATTTAAAAATATTAAAATGAAGGTCTTTAAAATTACAGTTAGTTGAGTAAACCTGCCCTGTAGTAATGCTAAAAGGTTGGGTTTTTTAATTGCAGCATCCTGTCATTTTTCTGCGAGGAGGGGTTTGTTTTTTTCCTGTTATAAAGTGATTCAAGCCTATGTTTGATTGGATACTATTTTTTCTTTTAGAATAAGTGGTGTGATTGTGTTGTAGTATGAGTTTTGCTGGGTTTTTTTCCCCAAGTTTATTTGTAAATTGCATGTTTTAGTCATGCCACAGGACTCAACCCACTCCTGTAAGTTCCTTCATTGCTGAGGGAAACGAATCATGTGCTTAGCCATAAGTAGTGGCTCCTGCTTGTGTTTGAGGGAGCTGCTACCCTGAATATCACATTTTAGTGAACCTGTCACATAGCACGTTCCTTAGGTCTAATGTGAATTATCTTTTTCTGATGTTTTGGAGTTTGTTTTTTTTTTTTTTTNTTAGTCAGTTTATTGGTTGAAGAAACATGCATATGGTGCAGAGCTGTCAGAGAAACACATGAGAACAGACTGACAAACCTAAGTGCTTATTCTATGTGTTACTATTGTTTGATGGGATGGTTCCTGCTTTATACATCAGTCTTCTGAGAGCGTAAGAATGTTTAATGGATACACATTATGTTCTGGATTTCCAAAGAACTCAGACTTTGAATCTTTCTGTCTTTGAAACCTTTGGAATAGATGAAAAAAATAATTAATAGGATAGTTTTGCTGAACTGCACCTAAAAACTGCTTGCTTTCTAAGGCTACATTTGTCATGCCACAAAGTGTGATGGCTGAAACACTATTCATAGGCAAGTGTTTCCTGCCCAGGATAACTGCACTCCACTCTACTGCTCTGAGGAAGGAAGCTGAGAGCAGATTCTATTCCCTGGATATGAAGAGTTAAGGCAAAAGAATATCAGGTTATTTGTCTTGTAGAAATTGTGACTTCCAGCTGCTGATAGCTTATTGATGCCAAGAATTATTTTTCAAGTGCATTTTCCAGAAAAATGGTACACGCTTTATCAGTCTTTTTTCTTGTCTCCTTAGTGCAAATTAATTTTAGTCTTAAATCTCAGGCTGTGATTTCCTCAGAATTGAAATGTAAGCAATTTCAGAGCATGTCATTAGAGTAATGGAAGATCCCAAGGAAAATACCAAGTTTCATGGGACGTTGTAAGTTGGTTCTTATAACTATGCCGTGGTGACTGACCAGGGCTGGAGAGAAAAGGACTGCTGTACTTTGGTAGTGTTTCTTTTGGGACAGTTGACATGGAGGAACAAAATTGAGCTGCTAAAGAACCTGAACCAAAAAGCCGGGACCATAAGGTCAACAAATCAGTGTACTCTTTTTCTGGCTTCAATGTCCCGTGTAGGGACCCGTGAGCTGCTTTCTTCTGTGTGCCTGGATGCAAGAGGTCAAATGCTCTGCAGTTCACTGCAGTTTTTCTGTTTAGAGTGAGTATGGTTACAAAGATAAGACTCAGGTTCTAGCAGTGACATGTGATTGAAAAGTAGCTGACTGATGCTTAGAGTAAATAAGACAGATGTTATGTTGCTAGGAAAAGAAATATTTTTGAAGAACTGATCATGGTCTTGGCCTTTAAGTTCAACGAAAATGATTCTCTACTAGTTTTTAAAGTAATGTGATACTTCAGATGCTTGTGACACTGCTGTGTGTGGCTATGTAAATAGTGTCCCTCTGGAAACGTGCTCTACTTGGTTCTGAAGTAGACAGCTGTTCAGAAAGACTGGGGCATTTCAGAGATGCTGTAAAATTCTTTTTAAGTACAGTTGACAGATATTCGTGTGCTACAGAAACATAGAACTAGCTTTCAATGCAATCCCTCTTCTGTATATATAACAATAATCTTCAGGTGTTGATGACAAAATAAATAAAACATCTGTCCTATTTGTGCATTGTTATTTTGAGTCTGATTAAATTAGCAGAGAGATTAAGCAAGGTCTTAACTAAGTCCTGTGACCGTTTGCCTTTAAGTAGTCAACTCTAGATCTCTTGCAGAAAAAAAATTATTAGGTATGACTTCAGTATTCTCTGTAGGAAGAAGTGTGTGTGTTTGTGTGTTGACAGTGTTTGTGCTCCATGCAGATGCAGATACAAAGTGTTCAGGGTTCCAGTGTAACTGGTAAAAAGACGAGAGTAACTCCATTAGGCGAGATTTGAATACTCTTCAGTTGCCGACCTAAATTAGATGGAGCAAATGTTTATTTCTTCCATCTAATTTAGGCAGGCAACTCAAGAGTATTCAAATCTGTGACTGTCTTTTTTGTTGCACAATATGTAAATTAAGTTAATATTTTAAGTATTGTATCAATGTTATGGTCATTATGTTGCATTGATATCTCATTATGTTGCTCAGAAATTTTGTATCATTTTGTTTCACTGGAAATCAGAGTTTTATTTATTTTCAGCTCTTCATTCTTGTATATATATGGAAGTTCATTTCTCCCTGTCTCAAAATAAGAAAAGTGTCTATAAAAGGTACCTTTAGCACATTTCTGCAAGTCGCTGTCTGGCAGACATGTCAACTACTAGACTATTGCTGCTGCTGTTCACTGTTTAGTGTTTGTCCCCATGAGTGTAGTGCCAGATCCAGACATAAAAAGAATAGCCCATACCCGAATCATAGTTTAGATAGTTTGACAGCTGTCAAATACAATTTTTTTTCCCCTACCTCATTGCTACAACATATGCTGCTCTCCAGGGGAGACAAAAGCCTTCTGTTGATAACCTTAGTGATTGGCTTCTGCTGAGATGGCTGAGTGCTGCTGAACTGTGTCCTAAGAATTACTGTGGCATATAAGCCTATACAGTCACTCATGTGTCTACTGTTGGGCTCTTCCAGAATCCTTAGTGTGGTTGACAGAGCAAAAGTAGTTGAACTGAATGCCTTTGCATGTTGTCACCATAGCTCCTCATTCACTGCTCAACTCACTATTGTATCATCATTCTCCTCATTAAATATCTAATTACTTTAATAGGCTTTCCTGACACCTTTTTTCCCCAATTATGAAGTGGTTGCCTGATGGTTTGGAGATGAACTGGAAGACCTTATGCTCAGAAATGAGCAACTGCCATGACAGAAGCTGCAGGTTATGACAAGGAGCGGCAGGGCAAAGTGAAAAAGAATGGGTGAAGGTTTAGGTATTAAAGTGCCAAGATATTCCAGTGAGAAGGTAAAGGATTAGGCTGTGTGGTACTGCAAGCATAGTCGTTCTGCCAGTACTCATTAATAGAGCAGAAGCTTTAAGGGAAGAAAGCTGCTTTGAGTCAACTTCCTTCCTTATTTAAACAATGTGGATTTGACATTTGTGTGTGTTTATGTTGGATTTTTTATTGCTTTTTTTTTCTTTTTATTCTTTTAATGATAGGAGAGAAAATTTAGATAATTATTTTGATCATTCTAAATAGATGATTTATTTTCATTTACAAGTGTTAAATTTGTTAAATTATTGTTGTTTTAATTATTTCTTGTTATTGTCTTGAAAGGAGCTGACAATATCAGGAAATACTGGAGTCGTTACTACCAAGGATCCCAAGGGGTAATATTTGTACTAGACAGCGCCTCCTCTGAAGACGATCTAGAAACTGCTAGGAATGAACTGCATTCTGCGCTCCAGCACCCACAGTTATGTACTTTGCCGTTTTTAATACTGGCCAATCACCAAGACAAGCCAGCAGCTCGCTCAGTACAAGAGGTATGTTAATGTGGCAGCTTCTTGCCTGTTTGTATTTACTATCTGCACACCAGTGATCTGCTATCACTTATTACTCTTCCTGGTTAAGGGCTGGCCTCAGTTTCTTCTTTACTGTAAGTATGTGACCAAGAACAGTCCCAATCCCTAAAAACTTAGTCCACTGCACTCTTATACAGGCTTAGTTGTTCTGGAAAACAGACAAGTAATACTTGGATGCAAACAGATCTTCTGCTTTCACCATATTTTGCTTAAGGGAGAAAAGATGTTTTTAAAACTACTTTTATGAAAAGCTGCTGGGACAGTGATTTTTATGTTTAGCTTGGGTTTTTATTTGCTATTAGTTTTAATTTTGCACTGTTCCATTACTCCATGCTTTTCAACTGCTTAAAGCAATACGTTGTGGCCATAGGTTGTCTTTTTTGTGTAAAAGCTTTTTGCTGAACTGCTGTGTACTGGTGTGAGGTCAGAGTTGCAATTCCTGTTCTGAAGTCCTTAACTAGTTCTGATCTTCCTGTTCCAAGGAGTAATGTTTTTGTCTAATTTCTAGCTATCACACAGTAAATTATGTAATTGTTCTATTCAGTGTACCTTTTGCTCTTCAGTTTCTGAGAAATTCATCTTGTCTACATTCCTATCGTGTCAGATACGTTTGAGGAAATGCTGAAAATTACTTCTGAGATTGTAGGAAGAAGTTAAAATCTGGTTGTGTCATTCTGTTCATAAATGTCATTTAAAGGACTCCTCCTCTTAAAGATTGTATGTGAAATCTGTTCTGTGAGTGCAGGAGAGTGAAAACTGTTTCAGCACCTTACCGTGTTGCTGTTTTGTGTTTAAACTTGATTCTTTCTTAGACTGGCTGAAATACAAAGTTTTAGACTTTCAGCTCAGAACAAACTGATCTGTAGAGTTGCTGCTCTTAGTACAGTATAGTTGAACATACAGTCTTTACTTCTCTATTGCTACTTGTGCCTCCTTTTTTAGTCAAAAGAAATTAAGCTTATTATACGTTAAGAAGTGGTGTAAATGTGACTTGAGTATAGCAAGTGTTTTAGTATCAGAAGAGATTAAGGGGCAGCTATGTAAACTACACTGTAAAATGTTTTTTTAAATTGTTTGTCCTTTTCTCTGAGAATTCATTCTTAGGAAAAAGGAAAAAAAGAAGAATTTGTATTTAATATATCAAGTTAGATAAATAGGTAAAGGATAATGATGCAGAGATAGAATCTACAAGTTCTAGGTCTTCATATAAAACCAGACTTAGAAAGAAATAATGAATATTTAAAGGAAATGTAATATAGATTTTGATATACAAGTTTAATAATTTAGCACAGTTTATTATACAGCATAAAAGCAAAGCATGCAGTCCTAAACCTTCCACTTAAAAAATGACAATATCCTGAGACACAACTGATTTCATTTTATCATCCAAATATAGTCTATGTGACTTGGCTTTAACTTTTTTCATAGAGCAATACAGATTACATTTTTCGTCAACAAAAGTCCTGTTTCTTACATGATTTAAGTGTTTCTTATTTTAGTATATTTTTCACTTTTAAAGTGGCCAAATTTGGTTCAATGTTAAGCGAGTTTTTTGCTAGCAAATAAAATTTAAGACATGTTCCTTGTCCAGTTTCATATTAATAATTAATGCAAGGCCAGTTGGTTTTCTTTACAGCAAGTCATACCTGTAACTCTCTCATTTTGCAGCTGAGCCCATGTGGATGTAGTTTTGGGCCTGAACTGAATTTTTTGTGTATTTAGAGTTAGCATTTCGTTTTTTTTATTGGCAGTAGTCTCATTTTCCTCTCATTCTTCATTACTGGTTGCTTGACATCTCAGTAGGGTAATAGATCTCTATATGCTTACGATAGCATTTAAATAGGTTTCTACTGCATGCTTTAAAAAAAAAAAATCTTACAGTTTATTATCATAGCAGACAAGTCTTGATTGCTAATGTGAGTGTTTATGAAATGCAGAATACAACAATTTTGTTAAATGTGCACAGCACATGTATGTTTTCAGGAAAAAAAACCTACCTACCCTGTATCAAGAGCTCAGTGATTTTGAAGCTCTCTACTTAAGAATACTGGAAAGCAAAATTAAAAGAGGGAAAAAAAAAGAAAGAGGAGAATATCACAAAGTTGCTACAAAGTAGAAGCCTTCTTCAGTCATTTTTACTGATGTTAAAATAGGTAAATTTTCCTAAGGCCTTTCCTAAAGGCTTAGCTGTGCTGTTGTCCTCATTATTGAGATGTGGAACAGAAGTAAAATGATGAATCATAAGACCTTTGCCTATATCAAAACCAGCTTATTGAAGTATTTAACAAATGTAATAGGTTGAGCATTGAGAGTTTCATTAGACATTTTTGCAGAACTAAGTCCGTTAATTATAGGTATTTCCTTGATTTTTTCATGTGTCAGAAAAAAGATGAATCACAGTTGAAATTTAAAAACCTGTATGCATTCTTTTAGGCAACAAATTGCCTTTTGTTAATGGGTATGAAAGGACTCCTTGGAGTATAATTAAGGAAAATGTCTAAGTTAAGTGGTGCATAATAGGAAATGTAGAAAAATATTTATCTGTAACAAAAATTCTTCACAAAACTGTGCAAGTGCCAAGCAGTTTCTGCAACAGATGTTACTTATGTTTATTGTTTGGAAGTGCAGTTGCTTCAGTTTTTCAAAATGTTGCACTTTATTTAATGTGGTTTTTTTTCCTTGCATTGCTTAGGTAGAAATGATATTGTTGAACCTGCGTGTGTAAGTAATAAGCAATGTCATGAATAGTTCAAATCACAGCTATAATAGATACTCGCAAAAATATTCAAATAACTTATTTAATTTATGAAATGGAATTTAACCTAATTCATTTTTTGGAATATACTTCGTATTACTGAAGTGACCAGGGAAAATTACAGGAGAAGCCAAGATGAAATACTAATCAGTAAATGTAATCCTTTTTTCCCCAAGTTCAGTTGCTGGTTAGCTGTTTCCTGGTTATTTTTTGATTTTAGAATGAAATCAAGAGAGTAAACTAGAAATTTCATTGTAGAAACTATAAATGAAGATGTCCTTCATATTTCTCTTACGTAGACTTCCATGGTGGTTATTCCATCTTCCCATGTCCAAGATATTTGTAAGCTGTTTTGTGTTTCCTGTGATAATAGTACTTACTAAGACATTTTCAAATATTTGCTAAGTGATTTCAACTGAGCCATGCTGAAATAAAGACTGCGTATATTAACTAGGCTGTAAAACTGTTAGAGTTGTATTTGACTCAATAGGTTTGCTCCAAAATAATCTTGCCTCAGATTAAAATTACAGTAATGAAGAATTAATGATATGTAAGTCAGTTCTGACTGTAGTTTTGGAAACCTTAAGAAATAGTAAATAAAACTTTTTGCAAATGGAAAATGAATTCAGTTACTCAGCATCTGAGGGAAGGTGGTGGCATATCAGTTTGGCCATGGTTTCCAAAATACAGGGTGCAGTTCCAAAACAGTTTACCTAATTACATGTTTTTTAAAATAAGTATCTTGCTGACAGAATGTGCTTTTTCTTTTCCACACAAGAGTACTTTTGATTATCGAAGCTGGTTTTGATTAGTCAGATTTCTGTTACAGGCTTAAAATATTGCAGGACAGTGATGGTGATAAAAGTGCTTCAAATTGCTTTGAAAGGGAGCAGGCATTACTGTAATTATCAGCTAGTTGATTTTTATTTTGGAATGTGCTATTTTGTGTAATGTTATCAGAAGCAGGATATTGCAGTGATTCTTCTGAGTTGAACCAGTATGCAGAGAGACCCACTTTTCTCCCAGATCAGAGTAGTATTTAGGAGCTGCGTATGTTGGAAGTTGTTGATAGCCACTATATTTTAAGAGCAGGCTGTTATGGGCTCTTGTCTGAATGTGTTCAGGACTGCTGGAAGCTATATAGGACTGGCCAAAGGGGAAACCAAATTGAACTAGTTTTTCTAGTTTACTGGTGAAGCAGCTACTTGTTCAGCAGTATATCGACTTTGGGGCGTTTCTTTTTTTGTATTTAAGGCTGTTTTTAAGATTGTAGTTGCTCTAGATGATCAGTGTAGGTCCACTCTATTTGAAGTATTCTATTCTAAGACCATATATACGAACACATTCATAGAGTACAACCTGTTGGTGGGTTTTTCTTCAGTTATCTAAAAATGCAGGCAGCTAATACATTTCTTTCATTTATTTAAATTGGTGACCACTTGAAAACTCAGGAGAAATCACTGAAGATCTGTTCTAAATTCCCATTTAAAAAAATGCTGGAACTTTTTGATATAGACTTACTAGTTAACAGTGAATCAACCTATTCTCATCCTATTTTAAGATTATACTGTTGTTTTAAATATGGTTGTCAGGAAAAAAGTAGTGTGGAAAGCTTATGCTAATCACAAGTGCTGTTTTTTTTCTTGCAAACAAAACCTTACTTTAAAGTTGAATTGATGGGGGTGTGAAACTCCACAGGAGAGTAATTTTGATTTTTCTTTTTTCTTTGATAGAGCAAGATTTTAAAAAATCTTTTAATTGCAAACAGTATTTTCAAAATTGAGTGTGAAAGGTTCCTTGCATATTTACATAGATTGTGATGTATTTATCTATTTGAGAATATATGCATTTTGAATTGCTAACAGTGTTTATCTGTGTCTTCTGCTAGCAGAATAGTGGGAGGTGACTCTCCTTATGAAAAGAGCCATCTTAGGGCTGTGAGGGCTGTTATCTATTACTCTGCCAGTTTCTTCTCTATTGTTTTTGTCTAGAAATAATTTTGTAGATAAACAATGTCTTCTTGAAGCCTTAAATATCTTAAAGCTGAATAACTTTTGCAGAAGAATGCTTAGGTTTGCCAGCATCTGTGGAGACTCTTACTAGTGGTGGGGATCTGGAGCACTCTAGAAACTGGGCTTTCTGGGCCTGCCAATGGTCTAAGTTGGCTGTGTATGACAGGCTCAATTCCAGGATGTAATCACTTCTTTATATTCCAGTGTCTTTGTACTGTTTTTCCATAGTTCATGCTGTTTGTGGTTTCTGCTAGTCAGAGGAAAATGGTTTCTTTTTGGAAACCCTTCCAATATATGAATTATAGATGTCACTACTAGCAATCTGAAAAACTGCATTGAGCAGTGACACCTAAAGAGGTTTAGCTTCAGAGAGTATATGGTATCTTAGCTAACAGTTTTGAGTAAGTATTTTCTTCAGGAGCGCGTACTACAAAAACTTAGCCTAAAACCAAGAGTGAAAATGAAAGTTTTCTCTGCAGTCTGTCCCATCCTCACCCTGGTCAAGCCTCTTGAATCTGAGTTTTCAAAGACTAGCTGTTGCAACTCTGTGTGCTTTATGACAGGGACATCCAGAGCAAAGTTAAATCAGGGACAGATTTTTGGTTCCTCAAGAAACTGTTTCTGAGATGATTTAGCTTCAGATTACTGCAGTAAATAGCCAAAATATAGATTCCTACCCTTTTTTGAGATCATAGTGACCTTAGTGACCTTAATATTTGCAATCCCCTCACTGCAAATGCTTCTTTTTCGTCCAAGGTGTATCCCCTGATATTTGAAGATTGTTTTGGAGCTGGACTCTGTTGAGTATTGGCTGCTTCCTTCACAACTGTGGCCTTTGAGGGAACAGAAGAGTTATATGTCAGACTTCAGTTATGAACACATTTGCAGGAGAGGAGAATATTATTAAACTGGTGTTCAGACATTAGTTTTGCCCTGTTTAGAACAATGCAGAAGTAACTCCTATTTGCATGTCTCATATGAACTCCCATTCTGATTAAAAATTTCTTCATGCCTTCTTCAAGATGATTTAGATATAAAAGGATGCTATAATAAAAATAATATATGTAAGATGCAATATAAAAAGATAAGCAATTGAAGTTAATGCGAGTAGATCCATATCCTAGCTAAATGTGAACAGCAAGGAATTTCATACAGTTGCAAGACTGAACCCAAACAATGACTGCACCTTTTCTTTACATGAATTTGTGTTTCAATTATGTTTTAAAATGAACAAAGCCTTAACAGATAAAATCGTCAATATATTTTCATTAGATAAAAAGATGAATTTGTATGGTTGATCATTTTTTGATTAATAATATTGCTCAGTACAGCTTAATATTGCTGTCCCAGTTCATGTGGGACAAAGAAACAAAATCTTAACAAGTAGAAGTGCTTCTCTGAATAGTAGATTCTAGTTGTGCTCTTGGCAAATACTTAAGTCTGCAAGGAAATTAGTTCAAAGACTGCCCCTAGAAACTCTGATTTGGAATGATGTTCCTGAAGATACCAAAACAAATGCTTGAGCACACCTGCAAATGTGCGTGTATTACACAATGTACAAGGACATAAAGAGTAGGAGTAGAGTAGCTAAGACGCAGGAGTGGAAGTGCTGTCCACATACACCAATTTCACAACATCAAACTGTACTTAGAGAAAGAAATCTTGTGAATGGCCCTTTGTAGCTAATGGTGCCAGGTACAGTTCGGAAAAAAAAGCAGCTGCATGTCTTGGGGTAGATTTTGAAGAGCATTGCTGTATGTAGTTTTGAGTATCAGACATGGATTTTTAAAGCACTGTTTGGGTCTTCAAATGCTTGTTTTATATGTATGTAGATGGTGTGTATTTGAGTATTTCTTTTATCAGCAGTATTGGTTTGCTTGCCTCTCCCGTCTTTCAGGTGTCACAGTCTGACTGTATGGCCATGTGATGAACTGGTTTGGACCTAAAAATTGCTTAACTACCATCCTTCATCAAGGTCTTACTTTTAAGTAGACTTGGATGAGAAGACAATTGGATAAGTTGGCGTACAGGCACAAATAAGAGGTGGGAGGATGGTGTAAAAGTAGAAATGGTGCAGAAAGTTGGAGGTGTGGAACTCTAAAATCCAATGAGACTTGGACCCTTCTACCTACCACCTTACTTCTCATGCTTTTTCTTATCCCCCTGAACCACAGTAGAGGAAGGTTATACAGGAAATACTAGAAAATAATTTTTCTCTCTTAATGATGAATGTTCTAGAGTAGGTGTCCAATTACTTTTACTGGACTTGAGAGAGAGATATGAAAGAAGCATTTATTTTCACTATGTACTTTGAAAATTTAATGTCTTTCTTGACTTCCAAGCAAAGAAAGAAGAGATAAAATGTCATTCAAAGAGAAGTTGGCTGCACTTGCAGAATTAAACATTAAAGGTAGAGCACAGTCTCTATAAATAAAAAGCAAATTTATGAGAGAAAGTTTAAAATTATTTCAGATACAAATCTATATTCATAAGTATTTGTATACCTACAAATGCTTATATGCTATTCAGTAAAGACTGTTGGAGAAGAGCACAGCTTTTTACAGTTCTTTGTTAAACCTTTTTTGTTTGGTCAAAGTTGGTGCCCTTTAGTAGAGAATTAAATGAAATCCTGAGGCCTGTTGGATACAAATCTGACCACACAATTATTATGATCCGTTTGAGTCTCTGTGTCTGTGATATTGCTGTTCTGGGGAATTCTTGAATGCTCAAAAATTTAATTACTGTTAGTGACATCTTACATGAACAAGAGAAAATGTATTTCTTTCAGAATTAATAACTATTACAAATGGAACAAAATAGTGGCTATATAACTACTTTCTAAGTATAACTCTACCATTTCAGCAAAATTGGTCACAGGATCAGTTGAAAAAAGAATGGAAAAGTATTTAGTAATGCACTGGATCAAGTTTGAGAAAACTCTGCTATTGTAAAAGTGATTTAGTATGTGTTTTTCTTTCAAACATCCATCTTATATGCATTAGAATGAAATCTTGAGTTCAATAATACAAGCTACTGCTTTTTAAAAGATGAGGACTTCTCCTCTTCTATTTTTGTTTTTAGTGCTAAAATAAGTTTGTTGATTAAAGGCAAATTAAATATATTGTGAACCTTCTATTTAGCAAGGAGAAAGCTCATTTTGTGTAGTTGAACTACATAATTTATATTTGGTACTCATTATAACAGAGGTGAATTTAAAAAAAAAATGTTTTTCAAGTTGATCGTAATCACATAATGTTCATTCCATTAGAGTAGGTATGCAGTGTATCAAATTAATTTCTGGCCACAATCCATTCTGCAGGAATTAGACACTCACACACATGGGAAATCATGACAAGCATCTTTATTGGTCATGTCGGGGAAGTTCAACAATAGCAGGGGAAAATCTATCCGTTTTATATCTACATAAGTATTTCAGGTTGGATTTTAGTTATGTGCCACAAAGGTAGAAAATTTTCAGCTGCATTGGTATGACCTGCACTGTGATGCAGCATAGATTAATACTGTCAGTAGTTACCAACACCCTGGAGACCTTGCTGGGAATATATGTGTATGCAGAGTTTCTTAAAACCTGCATCAAATAGAAGGTGCTCAGAGCTCAGCCTGAGTATGGGAGGCTTTCTGTTCCTTATGAAACTCAACATTTCTGGAGATGCTTGAGGAGAATTTCTCTTGAATATGAGCAACATGAGGGGAGGCAAACCTGAAAATTGAGGCATCATTGGCACATCAGAGGCTGAATCTCCTTTAGATGTTTGAGCATAAAATGCCTATGAGCAAAACAAACCATAAACCTCTGGACATGGAGATGTTGGCGTATATGTAAGAATCCATGAAACAATTATGTGTTTCCAAGTGACAGGATGGGGAAAGGATCATCTTTGCATCAGTGTTGTGGATGTTACTTGTCAAAGACGAGGAAGGATACACATACTATTGTAAGGTGAGATTAAATTACTTCCTATCCATTCTCAGTTTTGAACTCATTTTTTTTTACCCCGGGATTCTCTCAAGCCATTATGCTCCTGGAAAAATCTTGGATGCTCTCTGGGTGTGATGGAAGCCAAAAATCAAAGATTGTTATGAGCTTAACTGCTGGACAAGACACTGTTGTTTTCGCAAATGGAATGAACCAGAGATAAGGAGTAACAGGAGGAATGGAAAGAGACTGGTGACAAGTCTCATGCACCTCTTTCCCTGTTACTTCCCAAAACTTTACTGGCAGTAAAGCAGAAGAGGTGAGTAGAGAGTCTTCTGGGGTTCAAACAAAAATGAAGAATGGAATGGAGTTCTGCAAATTCAAAAGTAGTGAAGGGCCCCACAGTTCAGGGATGATGAGGATGCAGTACTCTGAGTTTTTGCTTAAAGAAAATTGGGCCCATTGAAGGCTGCCTTCTATAGCAATGTAGGCTGAGAACAGTGTTCATTATTTCCTCAGAAACCACTTCTGTTCAGTGCATAATGACATTTGGTTCAAAAAGAGGAAACCATTTTCCCATCCGCTTCTTGCCGTGATTCAGCAGCAGATGCAGGCATGCTTCTGAAGAAACATGAATTATCCACTCTAGCATCTGGGAACAATCGTCTTCATAAGACTAGAAGCGGGGTTTTGAATATAACGACATTATTCTAATGATGATTTGTTGATACTGCAGCATATCATTAGTCATGCTGGAATCTTTATAAGCATAAATGTTTTCTCAACATAGTTTAAATGTTTAGAAAATCTATTACAGCAGTCTGACATGAAACAGTAACTTCTGTTAGAATCTGAACAGCCTGAAATTTTGAGTTAGTCTAGAAAAGAACTTTGTGAATGATCATACAAATTAACTAGATAACATATTTTTTAAAAAAGGCAAATTTAAGCAATTTTTTTACTTGAAAATTCTTCATTAATTATCCAGATTTCCACACATCATCCTTGTATTTTTTCCTACTGTTTTCAAAAATAGAATATTGACAGTGTATTGAATAATCCGTAGCAATGACTACATATTTCTCAATGTCTTTGATTTTTTGGATCTTTTCTATACAACAGCTATATTTAGTTGTTTATATTCTGAATAGATGCAAAGTTGCAAGGGTCAGAAAGCCTGTGCTGTATTAATTCTGTCTTAAAAGTAAAGATTCAGTATTAATGTGTGAGCATCTTTAAAGTTAATGCATGCTGAAGTTTCATTTCAAGTGCTAATACACAGTGTGAGGCATCTAGCAAACTGACAAAAAAAAAAACAGCAAAAAGCCCAACCTGCATTAGTGAATGAGTTTTACTTAAAAGACTGTTCATTTCATCCACACATATCTATAGAGGTAGATAATTGGGATTACTGCATATATTGTTACATATTTGCTACCATTGCATTATTTAAAAATAAGTTGTTCCATCTGTCTCTCTGGTAATACAAGCTTATTCTGTAAACTTTTTTCAGTATTTTTTCATAATGTGTTATCACAGCACTTACAATCTCATTTTGATTTTATCTACAAATCTACTACAAATATTCCATTCCAATTTGTTTACCTTTGTTCCTTGTTCCTAATTATGCTTTTACTCATGGCTGAGGATAAAGGGAGTAAGAGTGAAATTTGAGTTACTCTCTAGGGCAGGAAAAGAAATCTTTTCAGAGCTGTAAACAAAAAGATGCTCTGTCACCAATATTGCAGGAAACAATCAGGTCCCTTTAGCTGCAACAGTGTCTTCATTAGTGACACAGTGTATGTTCGTTGTTTTAGAAATATACAACTCATTTTGAATAAGCAGAGTTATACATGTGATATCTATAATCTGTGTGTGCACAGAACCTTGTTAAACAGTCAGTACTCTTCATTGAGTAGTTTGGTCTGTTCTGTGTATCAAAATTTATTACTTAAAATAATTACTGTATTTTAAAATTTTTTTTTTGGTTTGGGCTTTTTTGTTTTTGTGGTTGTTACTAATAAATTGCCCTATGTACTTAAAAGATGAACAGAGGCTACAGAAATGGTACTGCACATTCTTGAAGTATTGCACGTGCCTGCACATCTGTCATGTACCGGAAGAGTTCAAACTATGTAGTTTTGCTTGACTACCTTTTTTTGTGGACGTGCTACCTGTATCATTTCTCACGAAGTTCAGAATGTATGGTTTGTTTAAATTAAAGTCATAATTGAATGAAAATTGATGTTAACTCATTTTGGAATAGTACAGTATTTATGGGATGCAGAGAAAATCTCCAATATCTTCCATTATTATTCCTCTTGCTAATTTTCTTAAAAGTAAGTTTGAGTTTTATGGAAACCTCACTCTTAACACTTTAAAAATACTCTTACTCTTATAAAATCTTCTGAAAAACAAGAAAAATATTTTAAAGCCAAAATGGACTGTTGTTGAAGGGGAAAAAAAGCTTAGTATCTTTCTATTCTGATTTATTATACAGAAGGCTGTTTTTTTACAAAAAAGGGCTTCTTTTTTTTTTCTTCTTTTTTTCCCTCCACTATTCTCAGTCTCTTTTGATCATTGATCTGGGTGACCCCACGCTCAGGGGTTTTTTCTTCATTTGACATGGACAGATTTTTGAAGTATAGCTCTCCTTTGGGAACCTCGGGCAGTTCCACTTGACTAACCTGTGATCTAATGAGCAGTAATGCAGGGTTACAGTGACCATTTTGTTTGCTTTGAGGGAGGATGGCTAGACAGAGAGTGGGAGAGAGGCGGTGTCTGCTGAGAAAAAAGATGCAGGGTGATCGAACAGTGTGAAAAAGACTTGTTAGCCCACATTAGTGTGCCTGATTTACTTCACAACAGGTCAGGAAAGGCCAAAGGCAGGGTTGTCATTAAATTGCAAAGTTGAAAATCCCAGTATTCAAAAGCATTCAAATTTCTGAAAGTTGTAAATTAGAAAGTTTGTGGTTCATGTTGAATTTGGCAGAAAGATATACAGAAGTACCAGCTTCTATAAAACATGAATGGTACATTATAAAATCATGCTGTAAATAAAAAGAAAACCAGCTTTTTAAAGTACTTTCATGGTTGACTGTTTTACAATGAGACTGGGTGCGAAAGAAAGGCCAAACACTAACAAGGTCGTTGCACTTTCTTTATGAGCCCTGGGGACCCCTTAATTATGTGCCCGTGCTGCTTATTTTGAGATCTGTAGAGTGTACGTGTACACGTGTTTGTATAATATATAATTTTTATTTGTGTTTATTAAATCCGCACACATATCTATACAGCAATGCATATGTATGTAAAAATAAAATTTTAGCACTACTTGCCTAGGAATGTAGATTTTTAATCTTCTGCAGCATGTTATGGTACTTTTTTTTCCTCATATCCTTGATTGTTTCTCTTGGAGTGAACATTAATCTTCATGCCTTTGGTCTTGAAATAGGCATAGATTTATCTTAAATTTACATTTACAAATGCAGACACACATAAAAATTGTTTTTATGTACTAAAGAGTTATTTTTCCTAATAATAAAGCTTGCTTCTGAACACTTGAATTGGACTTAACAGCCTGCTGCTTTGCAATTGCAAAACCAACAAGTTTAAGCTACCTATTCCTGAAATTACGTTTACTCTTCTGTTTCACTCACTTACTTGGCAGTAGCCTGACTCTCCATGATTTGAAGAGTACAAGCAGTTGCATTGATAGCCTTTAACTCATAGCAAACTCTCGTCATTGCTATTTCTGATCTGGCTGCTTTAGTGAAAATTGAAGTGCAGCTTTTAGCAGTATTATCACTCTGCATTGTAGCAGTAGGTAATAAAACAAATGGGTGGTCTTAGGAGTAAGATACTTTTTTCTGTCTGCTACCAGAAGTTTCACTAATAGATTCTTACTCCTGTTGGCTGTCAAAAGTCAGGTTTTCGCTATTGCCATACAACTGTGTTAGCTTCTAGAGTGTACTACATAGACAGAGGTTGTTGTCTTGATCCTTGTGTCTTGTTGCAATTAGAAATACATGAAATTAAACAGATGAGAAAAACTGACCCATAATTAAGTCTATATTTCTTACCTGATTTCAGGGGCTGTGCTCCCACTGATCATTCAGATAATTTCACTGACGTTAAGGGAGTGTCTCTTCTTGGGTGAAGGGAAAAGAAGACAACAGGATGTCAGGCTTCAGTGTTCACATTGAACATTAACTTCTGGTTTTAACTTGTGTTGGATTATGTATTAGTATATGGTGCCAGATTATTTTTGGTTTATCTTGGTCATCTTTTGTTTACGGTGAATGTACGGTACGTAGTTTTGCCTCTATGTAAGGGACGGGTTGAATGTGGGTTTAAGGTTTGAGGGACAGTCAAATGTGGGTAACAAAGTACATTTTTTATATTCAGTGCTGCATTTCTTAACTAATTTCTCAGTATATCACTTCTGTTTTTAACACATTGTAAAATTCACTTATTATTAGAATTTGAAATAAAATTAGTTTATTTTGAAGCAGCATGGTGTTCAAAGTGGCTTAGTTGTTACTATACCCAGAGACTAGTCTCAAAAAAATTTGCTGTGGTATGTATGCTTCCATTTTCTCAGTTATTTTAACTGATATTTAGTTGCAGCAACTTGGTAGAGACACATTCTAGGAAACTCTGCACTCAGCTAGCTTTCTCTGTAGCTTTAGGTCATGTTAGTCAATGGAAACTTATTAGGGCATAAAATGATGGGAAAATGTTTAGCAAATCAGAATACTGAATCAAGGCGCATTTAAGCCTTACTACTATTCTCTTTCTATCGACTTTCTCCATTCCCTAAATAATGTTGTCTGTGCAGTCTCTATGCACTCTTTATTAGCTCTTCTATTTGATTTAATTATTCAGTTACTCAGTGTGTCTGAATTAAGTCATCTCCGCCAATCTGCTTATTACAATGCATTTGGTCAGTGAGAAGAGACTAATGTCATCTTGCTGAACTAATTTTTGCGGGTGTGTGTTTAGGAATCAAGACACTGGAGCAGTATTTCAAAATTGGCTTATAAAAAAAATGTCAGTCCAAGAGCAGATTATTGATACTGCCAGTCACAGCCTTTGGAAGAGTAAATATTACTTGCGCATCTGAAGAAAAGGGAAATTCTCATATTTTCTTCTTAGCTTTCCTTAAGATGTGAATAGTTTTTGCAGGTTGGTGCTTGGAAACTCTTTTAAAGAACACAAAAGGCTTGCTGCCACATAAATTGTTTTCACACAAACTTGCCAGGTATTATATGAAAATATTAAGTTCTTTTTTGATGGTAATATTATTGCTTGCTTCAGGAAGACAGCTCACGAAAGAAGAGGACATATAGCCAAATGTAGACTTTTGGAATTTTTTTTTTCCAGTTCATAGTTGAATTTTTAGAAAGCATTTCTTGTAAGACAGAGATGTTAACTTTTGCTATAGGCACCAGAATGCAACATTAGAAGTTTTTCCTTTTTATCTGTATGTCATGATATAAAACTTACAGCAAAACCTTCCTGCAGGTTAAGCTGCAGTTCCCATGGGTTATATACTGTAAAATCCTTAGCAGTGTGAAGTAGTTATGACTTAATCCACATCCTGGATAGGATGCAAACACAAAGTTTAGCAAAGCAGAAGAAGCAAAATGCAAAAGAAGTTGCAGGTGTTCTTTTCATAAAGAAAATGGGTGTGCCTTCTTACATTTCTCTGAAGCCATTATTTGCATCTCAGGGTTATATTTGAGAAGTATAACTCTCAAACTGTTCTAAAGTGGGAATGTGGTAGCTAATATGTTCTGCCAATGGACTCTGACAATTCAGTTTTTAGTACCTGTAAAATGGGCTTAAAATGTTCCCCAGATGTATTTGGCTACCTCTCTGTTTGGAAGTCATTCCTTCTGAGCAATAGGAAAAAAATTTGCTTAACTAAGAAAACAAATTTAATAATGCCACCCTTTCCCTGCATAAATAAGAAGGTGGGGGTGGTAATACTATGTCTGGGAAAGGAAGCAAAAATGCATGCTTGGATATCCATTGCTGGCTGTTGTAGGGAGTGTGCTTGCCAGCAGTTTCTGGCAAGCTTATTCCTTCCAAACTCTCTCCAAACTTGCCAGACATTTAAAAAGTCTTTTGCCTGTTAGTCACCTTTCACTTACTTGTAGCATTAGAAGAAATGTTTATTGACTGAAGAACTGCCTGTTTTGAAATCAGGAACACTGAATTAAGTTTTTTGTTTTGTTACATGTTGGTTTGTTGATATTTGCTTGACAGCAGGGTTTAGTTAGGAATATACTTACAGGCTGTTAGTGACTAAACTGGGTCAAAGCTCAAAGGGTCTGCTCTTGTGGGTAGTAAAGCTCAGGGTTTGGCTGATGTTTTTGTGCATGTAGAAGGTATCAGATCATCAATCCCTGACCCCTGTGCAGCGGGATGAATGCTGCAGAAGTGGACCACATTCAAAGGATGGCAAAGTACCATCTCCACTTTTGGTAGAACCTGACTGAGAGAGAATTAAAAAATCTCCTTTGTCTGACAGTGGGGCATGTGGGGCCTCTTTGTATTAGTTTGGTTCAGTCGTGGTCTGGTGTTTAAATCCTCTTCTGTGTAGTATTGATCAGGATGTGCATGGCTCTGAATCTCTCTAAGGCATTTGAGGACAAAACAAATAGGATATGTATCTGAGCCCTAAAACAGAGACAATTCAGACAGAGAGAGGTTGGAGGGAAGAATCAGATATAATGAAAAAGGAGAAACTTGACTGTTGTCCCAGGCAGAAGCATGCTAGAGGGGAGACTGGAAATTCAGCTTCTTGGATACAAAATACTTTGCAGAATTGCCCTTCTCAGGAAGTTTCAGATTTGTCATTGTGGTTCTCTTCTTTCTACTCCATTTTCTTCTTGTATTTACAAAATCTGGATTAAAGAGAGACCTCAGGTATAAGTTGTTATACTAGAGATTACTGGAGTTACATCTGTGGCTACGCTGCACCCTTCCTTTAGGGTTTTTAGACAGAAGGATGTCTGGGTCTTTTTCATGCATCTTGCTCCCTGTACTTACATGTTTAACTGAAATAGTAGTGTAGTACTGGAGCATGTAAGTCTTTTAATGTAATTGCTTGTCATCTCTGAGGTAAGGAACAGTCTGCTATTAATTTTACAGTAATTTAAGCACTGGTAGACTTATCAACTGCAACCACAAAGCTAATGGCCTTTTAATTATTGGTGATTCCGATGAGAGTTTGTATCTGAAGAACCTGCAATGAGTAACTGGAAGTGCTTGAGAATACAGTGTGCATTGTCAGAGTATTGTGACTTGCCCTGCTCGGGATTATTTGCCAGACACTTACTGTGTTAGTTGACTAAAGTACATGAAATGCTGGAAAAATCTGCCAAAACTTTCTAGGTTGTTTTATGCATCTGAAAATTAATTTTGTTTTTTGAATTAAAATTTGGTTTAAATTTTGAATTTATATTCAAAATACAGTTTTTAGTGTACTTATATAACTATATGTCACTTTATAACCTGTTGGAGAGCAATAGCTACAAATTAATTGAAAGAGGTAGTGATGTTCTCTTAACACTACAACATTGTGTCATTCAAAACCTTGACCTTTTGAAAAATATTTTGATTTATTTGATATCAATTTGTATTATCTTTTATTGTAATAATTGGAAATAAATATAGCACTTTCAAGTTCTGAAGTGGCATTCTTGAATTTTTTGAGACGTAGATAATATAGTGCATCTTCTAAATAGTTATCTGTTGTAAAGAAATTACTCTGCATGCTACATCCATTTTGGTTTGTATTAGTATTAGTATTCTTCTATAAAGATGTCTGTCCTAAAACAGTTGACTCATTCTCTGAGTTTAATGTTTTTTGAGAACTGTGATGGTTTAATATTCTCTGTTTGTGATCATTTTCCTTCTTGTCAATTTAGCTATGGTGTTAGAGAATGCAGAAATAATCGACGGTCATTTTGCTGGTGTGTAACTCAAAGACCATAATTCTCCTTACCGTAGAGATTTAAAATATCCTGTTACTGTTTAGATTATTTCGGTTGTTTCCATTTTCTTTTGCTTGACTTTATGTTCTTAATAGAGTATTAATTCATCTTGTATGTAAAAAGAAATTGTTTCTATTTGGAAGTATTTCAGAATTACTAATTCAGACTCTTGGGGCAATTATTCAGACTTTAGCATGAATATACATGAAGAATGTAATTGCTTTTAGATAACAACTCTTTAATTTTTATTAATATGCAAAAAGTAGTGTCAGCTAGCTTGCTCAGTGGAGTTGTTTGCAAACTTTGATAAAATTCTGAATTTTTCTACCTGTGAAAAGAAAGCTTTAAATCTGAATCCCAGGTCTCTTTTGTGGAATTTAAGTGTTGCTTTATCAGTTACTTAGTTCTTAATTTAGACCAATGACGCACTTCAGAAGGCAATGGGAGTTTTGTTGAAGACAGCTATAAAGTATTACTACTTGAAATGTGTGGCAACCTTGTACCTATGAAAGGAATTTGCTATTTGAGCTCCACAAAAGACTCACCAAGAAACTGATGTAGTTCTATTGAAATACAGGAAAAAATCTGCTAGAAATCCTGCAAAACACCACAGGATTCCACAAATACATCATTTTTCAGCTGACTGCACTCTGGACAACTACCCTCCCTCTACAACAGTGATAGGACTACTGATCAGGTCCATCAGTCTCACAACCTCTATCACAGTTTTCTCTCTTGCATCTTCAGACTTGATTAGATGGATGCTTTGTGCAGTGATCAGACACAGTGAAATGTTTTCGTATCTGCAGCTTTTTTTTTGCTGGGACAGATGTGATTATTCATCACCAGGATGTTTATAACTATCTTACTCAAAACCACTCTGAAAACCTAAGTTTCTGCTCATAAGAGGAAAATTGAAGTCTGTTATTACTGAGTGAATTCTTACTTCTTGGCTATTGAAAGTCTTTTGCTTCTTGGCTATTAAAAGTCTTTCAAAAAGAGTTTGGTTCTGGCACCTTATTATTTAAAACCTCCCTGATTTTAATTTGTATTTATAGATATCACAGAATATGATATCTGCCTGGGTTGGAAGGGACCTTAAAGGTCACCAAGTTCCAACCCCGCTGATGTGGGCAGGAGTGCCAGCCAGTAGCCCAGGTTGCTCAGGGCACCATCCAGCCTGGCCTTATCTGCCCTTTGAGTGGAATACTTGCTGTTCCTGCAGAGAGTGAATTATGGCTATCACCACCATAAGCTTTCTGTTCATGAGCTTTCAGGCACTGAGGAAAATTTCCAAAATAAAACTTTATCATCATAATTTTCTAGGACAGGCATGGATCAATACAACCGTTCTAATCGCTCCATTTTACTTCTTTAAATTGTGTCCTTGGTACTAGATCCTGCAAGATTTTCCTGTACTATGGTACTATATTTTAGGGCCACATCAGCTTTTTTGTATTTCATAACACTAGGAAAGTATTATTTACACATAGTATCTGAAGTTTTGCCTTAGAAGGGCCAAACTACATGTTTCTTGTAGTCTGTTTCTGAGGCTGGCAGGCTATTGTTAGAAAATACAACGGGTTTTTTTGTCATGCAGTAGTAAGCTCCTGCTTGTCTTTGCAGACCCGAGGTTTTCATCTTAAGTTTAAGAGGCAAGTAACAAGGGAGAAGAGATGAAGAGGAGAAAAGCGAACTAGAGGCCTAGAAAATTCCTTTTCTTTCTTTTTTCCCCCATGAAACTACTTCTGCAGAAAAAAAAAATATTGACAGACAGGGTGTGCCAGCTAATGTCACCAAGCATTGAGTGGAAAGAAGAATACTAAAAAGCAGAAAATTAGAGCTGTGCTTGCCTGTTCACCTCCCCAAAAGAATTGAAATTGTCAGCATTTGGGACTCCTTGTCAGAGGCTGAGATCCTCACCTGTCTGTGGTACTCTGCAAATCTGCTCTGGTGACCATCATCCCTCAGAAATATGTGTCTGAGAGCAATTAGAATTTTACCAAAGAATACTGAAAAAGAAATTAAGTACATGTATGTCATGTAGTTACTGAATTCTTTAAAGATAAAAACAAAGGCCACCACAGAAGCAAATTAAAGCCCCTGGGAGCTGACATGGTTATTGAAAGCTTTAACAGAGCTGCCCTGCCATAGAAACCTGCTTTCCTATTGTCATTCATTTTGGTGTCTGAAAAGAAATTTATGATCAAAGTTTTGTTTGAGCACAATGTAAGCACTCAGATTAGATTTTGGCAAAGTTAGACAGGGATTTAGATATTTTATTTTAATTTTTTTCTATTTTTTTTTTTGGCACTTGTCTTCTAGTGAGAAAAATGTTTTGCCCTTAAAAAAAAAGGATCTGTTTACAGTATTTTCTTGAATTAAATTAGATCAGTGTTTCTTGTTTTATATCTCCTGCTACTGTTTCATTATAACTCCAACCTAGAGCATTTTTTGTAAATGAAAATACAGAAATGAAATAAAACCTGTGTATACTTAAAGTATTTTAATTCAGAAGTTGCTTCTATGTATAAAACTTCTACCTTGAGGATTCTCCAGCAAATGCCCACTGTCCAATTTTTCAGTTGCTATTGGCAGAAAGAGGTTTTATTTTTAACAGTTAGAATCCCATAATATAATGCTTTCTGAGCATAAGAGCTAGTGACCCACTGTTTTCTTAACTAGTAACTAATACAGTTTGCTTTAATCCAAGGGTATTCTCTGGGAGAAGGAAATTAAGGTGAGAATTAACCATAGTAGGAGAAGTCATTACAATTATTGAGATGTATGAAATATAGGTTCATTTCTTATATTTGCTGTTGACTTGCTGCATAAGACTGTGGGAGTAGGTTATTTCTGTTCTCCAGCTTATGTCCATATAGAAGAGTCTTATAAGTGCTCTAAATGATAATGAAGATAGATAGTTTTGAATAGCTTGGAAATTCAAGTACAAGGAAAAGAAACATTGATTTCCATGAAAGAAGAACTTTCTTCTCTACAAAAAAAGACCTGTAAAAGATTGTGACAGTGAAATGAGTTTTACAGATTGGTAAGAGGTAATTTAAAATGAGAATCAAGAAAAATCTGAATGTATACACTTCTCTTAACATACAGTCATGCTGGTATATACTAAAATTATAGAAGTAGCTTTAAAAATGCTGTCTCATGATGTGATCAAAGCAAAAAGCACAGTCGGCCAATTTGAGTCTTCGTTCTTGAATGCCCATGGGAATTAGGAGTATTAACTTACTCCTATACATGAGATTTGTAAAAAAATGCACTAGAAGCTAAATAATGGACTTAGAAATATTCCTGTAAGATTGTGATTGCCTTTAAGTATTGAAAGAAAGAAATCACTATAGAGGTTCCCCCTCTGCTGGTAGAGAGTTCAACATTCAAGAAATTTCAGTATGTCTAGACGTGGGTAAACACGGTTGAGTTGGAACATATTTATGCAGAGAAAGAGCCGCTGTTACACAGTATAAACTATTCCCAATCTGCTAAAAAAATTTTAAAGTGAAATACAGTACAACTGAAGTTGTCAAATTCCATGTCCATTTATTTTAGCTGGCATGTAAGTAATTCACATCAAGTGCCCAACAGGGAGTGTAAACTATTGTGTTGTCAATACCTATCCAGTGACTGTTCAGCTTGGTATTTACCCATTTCACTGCTGTTCAAGATTTTTGTCCTAGCAAGCAACCCTTTTCACTTACCCTTTTAAAAGGATTTTCAATTTGATTTAATTAATCATCTGCTTAAAACATTGCCCTGTGCATGCTTGTCAGGAGAATTTCTCAACTCCTTCTGTGGTGGGAAGTGCCTGTGCCAAATTTTGCATATTTACTTTGAGTACTTGTGAAGAGGAGTGAAAATTTTAGAGGTACTGGAGACATGAGAAGTAGATTATTTATGGTAAGAAGCAGGTACTGTTATCCGCTAGAAGGTGAAATAGCAGGAAAGTACAAATGAAAAGACAAACGAAAATCCATCTTAAGTGAAGCTCTCAAAGACCTGGATGAATTCATGCTGCCTGGTGTGTTTGTTCCGAGGCTAGTATGAAATCTGTCGTCCCAGTAACCTCAACAGTGCAATACCTTTTCCTCTACCAGAGGAGGGATTGCTTATCAAGAAGCCAGATAATTCTACTGTCTCTTCACTGGTTTCTTTCAGCTTCTCTTTTTTATGTTTGGCTAGGTTAAAACTCACTCAAAGCTACAGATACAGTGTTCAATAAGTTGGTGAATCAATTATTTTTTAAAATTTCAAGTGTTGTGGTTGCTTGTTTATATCTGTGTGTGTGTGAAATAAAATGTAAACGGCTACTACTTTTATAGAAAATATGCCAAGGTTTTAGGTTTTGAAATATATAATGAAATTTTTATATTTTGGTGTGGCAAATATTAATGTAACTTTGAGTAAGTATTTAGAATAAATTTTCTTACCTATCTCAAGTTATTTAAATTTCTTGTGAATGTAATTAAGGCTCTATTACAACTACCTTTCTATTTTTCGTGTATCCATGTATTAATATGAATATAAAAGTTAAATTTATTTATGCAGGCTTAATGTTGTCTCTCCATACATCTAGCCAGTGTGAGACAGAATGAGCTTTTATTCCCTTCAGAGATGTAAATTGTAAGAGGACTATGGATGAGTCTAATATGATCATTGAGCTAAACCTGAGTGGAATTTCTTATAGCAAAGAAACAGCAGCATCAGGCTAAGGGGTGTTCACCTTCTTTTAAGCAATGGGTGGTCTTGAAATTCTTACAACATATTTTTGTAGCTTTTTTTACATTAAAAATCATAGACAGTGGTATTACTTCTTTCGCTTCTCCCTTTGTTTAGTATAAGCTGAATGATTTTAATCTGTAAGAAAGCAAGTAGGCTTTTTGCTGCAAAATTTGATTTTGATTTTCATATTTTTAATATAATTATGGATTTATAAAGGCCTTGTTGATCATTCTCTCTGTTCTTTCAAGAAAAAATTGCTCTGGCTTTTTGATAATTTTTTTTTTATATGCAACTATTGCTGTCTGTGGCAAATGTTAATCCGTATCAATTGTACTTTTCTGTTTTGGTTACTTATCTTAGATTTGAATTAAGAACAAGCATGACTTCTTATCCTTCAGTTTTATGCTTGCCTTTCAGGATGGTGTAAGTTCTCCCTACTGCTAAATCTATTACTTACTTTTGGGCAATATTGTTACGTATAGATATATTTTCTCATCAAACTATCACAAAAAATAATCAGTTTCTGTACAAACAAGGTTGTAATTGAAACTTTTCTGATAGCTTCATATTGCTTCATTTTCTTTGAATGTAGGAAAGTTTCGCCTAAGTTTTGAGGCTGGGTATTCAGAACTTGATTATATACCCACTTTTTTATTAGATACTAATATAAACTGGTGAAGAATAGAGTTGATTTGAAAATTTGGCTACTCCTATAAGCATGGTAAGTTAAAAATTTTCCCTGTTTATATACCCTTTGGCAATTTAAGCAATGTGTTTTGTCACCTGTTTTGCCGTCTCGTGAAGAGCTGGAACTTTTATGAAGAAGTAGAAAATATGACTTTGAATCCTTGACGTCTTTAAATAAATGCACATATTGATAGTGACAGATTGCTAAACTTGGCGTTAGACATTTAGTTGTGTTTCTTGCCAAAAGTAATCCAGATGTGCATAATTTATCCGCCTGCCATATGTGCACTGACATGTCTTTCTATAATCAACTGTCTGTTGAGTATTGTTAAACAGTTAAATGTTCTTTATCAACTATCTTTTTGAATAATGCTAATAACTCCTTTAAGGAGAGAAGAAGCAGCAAGACCATGAAAACAGCTTTCTTAAACTGAAGAAGGCAACTTCATTTTTTTGATTGTCCAAAAAGCATGCAGTTTCAGAAAAAAACTTGGTAAAAGAAGCATATTTAAAGCCCATCTTAGATGGTATTATACAACTAAGGTGGATGCATATTTTACGTGATCTCATTATGATGGGACGGATCTTTGTTGTGACTGTGTAAAGGAAGTTGCTATGGAATAATAACATTAATTAATAAAGATTTTTTTTGTATGAGGTGCTTGTTGAAAGGAGAAAATGAACTTAACTTGACAAACAGTAACCAAACATGTCCTGGCATTAAGTTCAGAAGGATTTGTAGGAGGACATTTGTGTCATTTGAAATATTTCATCATATCATCGGCAGAAGCAACTCCCATTTTATGGCATGTTTTGCAATGTGTGTTTGTTGTTCGACTGTCTTCAGAAAGTTATTTATTGATTAGTAGAGTTACATGACCCAAGTGGAAAAATTCCTGTGTAAGAGGAGTTTCTGTCCGGTGAGTTTCCTGCTCCAGAATTCTGTTTGCAAATAGAATTCTGTTTGATCCATAGCAATATTCTCCCTTTGTTTCCTATAAACTTATCCTTTCACCTCGTTGACATAATGTTATCAGGATATTAACATGGATAATCTCACATTCATCAATCTCTGAGTCAGATCCCAGTGTTCACCTCGGAGGTATATAGGAAGGTATATGGTGGTCATGTAGAGCAAAATGCACAGTGTCTCATGGTTCTGAGTTTCCCCTGAAGGGTGTCTGGCGCTGTCTGATGTTCCTGTGCATACAGGTAAGTATTTATCCCTACAGTTATATAGATATCTATCTGTTGTACATAGGCCTGTCTTTGTAGCTATCTGCTTTGGTTTTTGAACTCCCCCCCAGCAGTTGCATAACTTGTGGCATGATTAGCTGCTCTTCTTCATCATCCTGGGAGGTCTCAGTCATGACCTTTCCAACTGCTGATCTTTGTCATTAAGATGAGCATAGGTGTACATATGCTGTTGAGAGCACCAACTGTGTAATTCTTATTTCCATAAGGCCATCCACATTTGAGCAACTCATCTTGGTTTGTACCAGGAAGAAGTAGAATGCCTACATAATGTCCTGAAATTGGGTTGCCATGCTAGACAAGGTAATGCGGCTATATAATACCGTCCTGTTAGAAGGCAACTTTGTTGAAATGGTCTAAAGGCACTCCCTAGTTTGTAGAAGCATGCTCCGTGTTCATAAACGTTGCTGTTTAAGATTTCAGCTTAACTCTTTGACCAGTGCACATGACCTAAATTGAAATACTGATTCAATGCTCCAAGGTGTTACAGCGCTGAAGTTCTCAAAGATACTGGCTGTGTAGATATGGTGTGGAAGAGTACTGTCGTGCAAATGCTATCGGTAAGCAAGAAGGTCGGAAGCCTTCCGCCAAGGAAGGCTGAAGTTGGAAGGTTCTTCAGCCAAGTTTGTTGAGTGTTGGTGAATATTTCAAAATCATCTGAACTTGCTAGGGCCTTACATAAAAACGCTTGTTGATCATAGATTAACATTGATCCATTGCTACTTGAAACTCTGTGCTCATTATACTGTGCTATAGCTACTCTGCTAGAAACTGTCCTTTCAAAACAAACAAGTCAAACACTGAAAGCTATGTGGTGTGTTCTTAGGTGCTTCTGAGAACTGATCATCGTATTGAGCTGTTTTCTAGAGAATGCAATTCGTGTCCAATTTTTTAAGTTATGTAATGTTTACTTGTCTGATGAAAAACTAGTAGCATGCAAAATATGGGAAAGCACATTTTCTGAAGATACTATCATTGTTTCTGATGAAGGCACAACTTCTTGCGCTTGAGAAATACTGTGGAATCTATGTATCTGTAGCAAATGGCCAATTTGTACCTGAAAGGAAACCTAACCTGTTTCAACAGTTATTCCTTGCGATGTAAGCTTTCTTCAAAAGTGTAAATGATATGTTTTGAAATGTATATACTTTGGGGTTGAGAAACTGTTGATGCTTTGTTCTCTCCCTCATTCCTGGTGTATTGTCCTTTGTTATAATCCTTAGCAAAATGATGTGGAATTCATGCATACATACACACACCCATTAAAAAAACCAAAACAAACCAAAACCCAAAACCTCACACATTTCCAAAAAACATTGTAATTTGTGATGTTCCTTCAGGCAACATATTTCAGGGATTAATTCACTCCTGTATTAATGTGCATTCAGTGTAGTACTTTACCTCAATTTTATTATTATTTATTAAAATATACTCTGTTATCTGATCACTTCAGATTGAAGAGAACTGCATCTTTGTAAAGAATTCCAGGTGAAAAAAAATGTATTTTCTTTTCAGAAAATGCTATTGTGAATTCTCAGATATGTGTTGATACTTGCGCTTTATGAAATACTGTGATATTGTTTGTATCTTAGGTAGTTTTCTAAACCTCTGAGAAGCCTTTAGCCTCCACAAGCCACAGACATTCACATATGTGAATGTGAAAAAAATTGTGAAAAAATTTATGTGAAAAAAATGTCTTCTGTTCTGATTAGTAATGTCCTGAACATGATAGACCTGTCATTGTTATCCAAAGAATTATGCTCTGGAATCTTAATTGTTAATTTTCTTTCTTAAGCTCTTTCTGTCTTGATTCTGTGAGCCAGAAACTCTTTTGAAAAAAAGAAGTTTAATAAATCTTACTACAGTATTACATTACATGACCATCTGAAAATTAATAATTGTGGCATTTTGAAATTCTTATCGCTGATCATTTGGTCAGGATCGGTGACATCCTGGCCACTTCTAACATGATAGTTTTGTCAGTCCTGATGTTTTTGGGGAGTCTGGGGTAGAAAGGGGGAGTATGGAAGAGAGGAAAGATCATCCAGAATTAATCTGGATCTGTGTGTGTCTTTACATACATCTTCCAGACAGTGCTGCGGTGAGTATTATCTGAAACAGTCTATATTTGTGCACCATAGTTCTGCCACCCAGCAGCATTTAGTTGCTTTAGTTTGTCTTCAGTTACATTTACAAAAAGACTAATTAATGTACTAGAAAAGTGGTTTTGGCCCATAAAGAGCTAGCCTGACAACTGAACTCTCTCATTACATTTCCATCTATCTGTCTTGCTAAAGTAGGCAAGACCCTGGATTGACTATAGTTTGAAAGGTTAGTTGAAAAGATTAAAGGTGATTTGTAAATGGAAAATGGCGACTTTGCACTTTTGAATTCTAAACACATCTGGTCTAGCGTTCCTCTTGCTGAGTGGTAGGTCTGCCAAGACTTGTTGCAGACTTTGTAGAGCAGTAATAATAAACCTGTTCAGAGGTTTGAAAGAACTTGGCATGCCATGTGACAGGTCCTCGAGTAGTTTGTCAGGAGCCAAGTGTACTGTAATAGACCCTTTTTAAATTGTTGGCTTACACGAGAACTGGAGATGTTTGCATTTTCTCCTTCATTCCCCACTTCCCCTGAACTACAAAAGGCAGATGAATTTATTAAAATGCTTCTTTAGTGCATGTTATTGAGCTGTGAAAGAGACCAATACATAAACATTATTGTAAGTTTGCAGATGCACTCTCATTTATGCCTGTAGGCAAGATAAATTTATCTACTTATGTTAGAGGAGCCTTAATCAGATAATCTGTTATTGCAAGCAGTTTAGATCATGAAGTGAGTAGTTTTTCAGCAGGCCTTTACAATGTATGTAGACTTTGCTGGTCCCATTCTTCATCACAAGAAACGTAAGACACAGTCAGGTGTAAGGAACATAAGCAGTATACTTTTCACTCTTGCCTTCAATTAAATGTATGTAACTGCAGACAAATACAATATTTCTACAGGAAAATACAGCCCAAAAAATATTGCTCATTATGTTACAGAGTAAAGGACAGATCCAGATGTTTGTATAACAACAATCTTCTAAAGAAGCAAGAAAATGGCAGGAGGACTGAAATATGTACTAATAACATCACATAAAGAATTTTGACCCTTTTTCCTAGAAGTAAAGGAGATTGAGGTTATAATGGAGACCTAAGCCTATAACATCCATCTTAAGTTTTCCTGCCCTGAAAAGATACGTGGTTTTTTGAAGAATGAGTTGTCTTACCGTGGTGTATAAGTTTGTCCTGGTCTTCATTCTTGGTCTTTTTGCTGGTCTTACAGAATTTGGACTTTACACAAGAAAATCTGTGGTTTAGTATATGGAAGTCTTACTCACTTTTGACATCCTCTACTGCTATTCTGGAAAGGTTAAGTTTTTCTGAGAGCATCGTATTCAAGATGAGCCAAGAAGTGAATGCCACATGTAGATGCTCTAAGTGGTTGGATGAAAATTTTCTCTGAGAAGAAATCCTATGTTCGTGCTTCTTTCTTGCATCCAGGTCAAGCATTTAACTGGTTGTCAAATTCCTGGTACAGGAGTGTGTGGCTGAGCAAAAAAGTTCTGGGACAGAACCACTTCAGTCTAGCTGTGTCATTCATCTTGGTTTTACTCTTTTTTCCTCTCTTTGTAGTGGAGAGGTCCCTAAGGAACGGATAGCTTAGAAGAAATCAGGGAAATCCCAGGCCTTATCTATCTCTCAGAATCAGTCTTTTTAAAATTGTATTTTATTTTAATTTTTTTTTATTTGCAAATTATTTATGTATTGTGCATAGTAGATTTAACAGTCTTAATTTTCCCAATATTTTCAAATCCTATCACTTTCAACACAGCAGTATTCCCTTAGTATGCCAAGAAGGTTTTTTTGCAAGGTTTTTTTATTTGGTTGTTTCAATTGTTTGGGGAGATTTGGGTATTGGGAGGTTAATTGTTAGGTTGATTGTTGTTTTCAATTCTTTTAAGCCACTGAAATTCCACTAGTGACAGAAAAAATCACACTGTCGTGCCAGTAATGACTGTTTAACATTATAGCATCCTGAAGAAAGCTACTGTCCAGCTTAAAATAAATGAGGGACAAGACAGTGAGGAAAGGAGAGAGGAACTTGAGAAGCACAGGAGATTTTAGAAGATTAAGAGAAAACTTGAGGACTGATCACCTAATCAGCTCCTCCCAGATAATATAAAAGGGAAAACAGGAGTATTCCCAGCAGGAGTACTAATCTATAGCAATTGCGGTTGAGGGCAAAACTGCTCATGTGTCTCCTCTCAGAGATTTCTAATGATTTGGTAGTCTATGGTAATTATTATTTTTTAATACAGGAAAAAAAATGATTCCACTATCCATTTTCCTTTGATCACCCAGAAGAAATACTATCAAAATATTCAGGCATTTTAAAAATACCAAAATACTCAAGAAAATAAAGACCAGTAACAGGCCTCTATTCTTCCATCTCTCTATCCCCCAAACCTCCTGAGTCCTCCTTCTTTCAGTAAAATGTAGAGTACTGGAAACTTTGAGCAAATTGAGAAAGATTTTGTGCTCTGGCAGAAATGGTGGGCATGAATGGTGGAAGCTGAACTATGAGTTTGACTTGTGAATATAATCTGATTAATTTGAGAACTTTTTAGAATATGATTAAATGTATCTTTCAGTATAAATTTTGGCTGAATTTTAATAGTATTAACTTCTCTTACAATCACTTATAATGGAAATCTGCTCTTCTAAGAAAGGTTCTCATGAACATACTTAAGGATTCTGAAAATGAAGCAAAATACACAAGACTTTGGCTGAGGTTTTAGAAAATAATAGGGGGAAAAGTTTTCTGAAGGGATCAGTCAGTTGCGTTTGTTGCAGTTGTGCAGCTGCTCGGCTGCTCTTCTCATCTCTCCAGTTCTGACAAGGAGAAGAGAAGCAGCATCTCACTGGGTGTGAGGAAGCATCTCTGCTTATGTTCCTTTGCAAGGATAAGGATGTAATACAGAACTGGACTGAGACATTCGGGTCCAGTGATCAAAGCCCAGAGTAAATGTTCCAAGGAACTATGGTTAACTTAGTTGCTGTGTTACCTTTGACATTTTTCACAGAGCAGCTGAACTGAGGACGTGGTGGGAGGGGGCTGAGAAATTAATAATCACCAAGCTCCAGATTTTGTTGATTATATAATCACAGAATGTCCTGAGTTGGAAGACACCTACGATAGTCATTGAAGTGCGGTTCCTGGCCCTGCACAGGACAGCCTCAAGAATCACTCTGTGTGCCTGAGAGTGTTGTGTAAACACTTCTTGAACTCTGGCAGGCTTTGTGTTTTTGAAATAGTTTGTGTCTTGGCTCTGCTCTAGGAAGAATTCACAGAAAGGGTGATAGATGCTGGAATGGGCTGCCCAGGGAGGGTGGTGGGAGTCACTATGCCTGGAAGTGTTTGAAGAAAGACTGGACATTGCACTTAATGCTCTGGTCTAGTTGACGTGGTGGTGTTTGGTCATAGGTTGGACTCAATGATCTCAGAGGGCTTTTCCAACCTAATTGATTTTGTGATTCTGACTTTCATTTGGTTTTATATGTATGATGGTAAATAGACAGGGCACAGGATTTTTATGGTGGTGTTTCTGACCTGGTCATTCTTTCCCTGGGTTCCTATATCCCTTCTTTTCTTCCTAAGCCTTCCTAGCATACTCCAATCTCATTGGTTTTTACTAAATTTTCTTTATTTGCAGAAAGAGCATTTTGTGGTCAGTAGCAACACCAAAGTAGTACCACTTTCCCAAGGAAAAGTTCCGCTTAGGTCCTAGGATCTTTTTTTCTGGTTGTCTCCTTTTTTGAGAACGTGCTACAGTGCTTTGGTGGATTTTGTGGAGATGGAGTGTGTCAAGCCTTGGTTAGTAAAGCAAAAATGGATATGTTTGCGTATGTTTCCCGAGTGTCTTGAAGTGGTAAATCTACAATCATAATCAAGGTCAGTCATAATCTCAGGTCAACAGATCAAACTACTTTTAAAGATGTAGCTTCATCAGTTTTCCGAGTGGAAAAAGGGATTGTGATTACCTGCAGGAGAGCAGGAATGCACTTGGCTGTCCTGGCTGGCTCCACACAGTCATCAGCGCCCACCCTGCTTGAGAAGCTGGTGGGCAGTTCAGAGTTCAGTAAAATGTATGTGTACGTCATACTACTCCTTTCACAAGCATAGTAAGAAGAACAATTGATGTGCAGTTATTTTGACTGGAGGCATATCGCCTTATGTAGCCCTTCATTTGCTTTGGCTAGATCTCTTTGATCCCTTTCTCAACCTGAATCACGATCAATATTGTTTAATTTTTAATTTATATGTATATAAGAATACATAAAGAAATATTAATATTTTTCATTATTATTGAGATATGCGTGTACATTAATATCAGCTGAAAAATATTCTTGAGTTTGTTATCTAGTCATTTAAAACATACACAAGTGATTTTCACTCCCATATCATGATGCATAATAGTTCTGTAAACTCACCTTCATTACTTAAAGCAATGGCTTTGTGGCATCTCAGTGGTTTCCTTGTGTATGGGAATTTCAGTGGGCCCCACTTACAAGAGAACTTGATATGGCATTTAATATGCAGAATATGAGCCAGCTTAATTTCCATATGCTGTAAAGCTAACAAAATAAAAAGCACTCAGAAGCTTCCTGCAGCAACCAGTTTTCAGTATTCCACCAAAAAAAGTTAAGATATCTTATAATATTTAAGATCAAATAAGAAATAATGTATAAAATCATCCAGAGATGAGAAGCATGTCTACACAGTGTTTTCCAGGCAACTGCAGGAAGACTATGAGCAGACCAGATGTCCTGCAGCCATATTGTTGTGGCACTGGGCTCAGGATGTCCTCGCACATAGCATACCACTGTAGGCACTCTTCTCTTGGTCTGAAGTCATGACTTGGTTATATGTGGTTAAAGTTCAGGCAAAGGAAGCTCAGGCCAGCCTTCAAGATAGATTTTGGATACCTAAATAATGGTCATTGCAATGTACATTGCAAAGTACAAAATATGTATTACAATTTAGAATTATATTTCTGTGCATATTCTAATGGAGCAATATGAAGATCATGTTAATTTAGGCATATCTTGGCTCAGCTGAAAGTTGGAGCCACTGTTTTAATTGATGTCATTACTTTATACATACTGTGAAGAGACTTTTTGTACTGCTGGATGCTGAGCCTGTAATTAATAGAGAACAGAAGGTTACACTGCATTCAAAGAAACAAATGTTGTGCAAGGCACAGGACTGGTAGATGAGTGTCTGTGCTGCCTCAGCACTGCAGCCACTTGTGAGGCGAAACTTCCATGGTCTGAATGCAGGGCTTGGTGCTGTGCGTATTATTGCTGTCCAGCACAGCTGCAGAGCAAAGGTGCATTTTACAGAGAGACTGAAGGGTGTCTGCAGTGTGAAAAAGTTTATTATTTTATTATTTACTTCTCCAGACTATCTTCTGAATTTAAAAATGTAGCTGTGCAGGAAGTTTGATCCTTCATGTTGGAATGTTAAAAGGACACTGATAAGTTGAGTTTTTTTATTACTATTTTTCTTGGTGCTTTTTTGGAAGTTCTTGTTACAGCTAAAAACCCGAGTAATTCGTATTTGTAAAGAGCTTTCATGTTACTGAGCTTTTGCTGAGTTTAGCAGCCTTGACAACATTTGCCGAGAGGCATCCAAAATCTGGATATGCACATTTGGGGAAGAAAATGAGTTGTATTACATTAATTGATCTAGTTTCCTGTCATGCAGCATCACTGCAAACACAGGTGCCTTGTGATGTGATGTACATCCTGCAAATAGTTAATTGACTCTGATCTCTGTTAATTAGTGCAATTAAATCTTATAATGAAGCTTTGAAGAGGTCATCTGAATTAGATGAAAGCTGAGGCTTTACTGAGTGTCAGAGCCTTGATGTTAATTATTGAGTCCTGTGACCCAGCAAAAGGAAGACTTAGTGATAATGTGGTCTTTATACAGGAGTTTCTGTTGTAGTATTTTAAAAATTGTGTGGATTTTATCACCACCTCTCTTTCACTATAGCCATACTTCAACATATAACATAAAATAATTAGACCAAAACCTGAGGGCACCCCTGTGTTATGCTTAAGACACAGTTTAAATTCTGAAACTAGCTATTCTAATATAATGAAAAATTGAAATCTTAGAATAGTGTATTTATATCAAAATAGCACTTTTGGAACACAGAAATTAATCTTCTTTGACTAAAAAAGCCCTTGATTTTCTTTTTTCCTACCTGAAATTGGAGATTAATCTTTAAAAATGTCACACACTGGACTGATCATATTTCTATGTAATCAGCCTAACCTTCTAGGTGTAGGGAGTAATACTTTGTAAGCTACAGTCTCAATTAGTTGTTATTTTTTATTCTGTAGAATTTGTTCATTCTGTAAAAATGCACTTACCTAGTTTTATAAATGAGCTACATGATGTTAAAAAATTGCTAGTTCGAGTGTCGGATTTCAATAATCAGAAAGACTGAAATGAGAAAAAAACAAAACAAAACCCAACTATAGTCAGCCCTGGTGAGGCCTCAGATGGAGTGCTGTGTCCAGTTCTGGGCTCCTCAGGATGAGAGAGATATGGAGGTCCTGAAGTGGGTCCAGCTCAGGGGAACAAAGACAATTAAGGGACTGGAATGTTTCTCTTATGGAGAAAGGCTGGAGCTGGACCTGTTCAGCCTCAAGAAGAGGGCACCTTATCAGTGTCTGTCAGTGTCTGCAGGGAGGGGTCAGAGGAGGGACCAGGCTCTGCTTGGAGGTGCTGAGCAATAGACGAGAGGCAACGGGCAGAAACTGATGCACAGAAGTTCCACCTGAACACAAGGAAGTGCTTCTTTCTGATTCTCCAGAGAGGTTGTGGAGTCTTCTTCACTGGAGACACTCAAGAACCATCTGGATACAATCCTGTTACCTGTGCTCTGGGATGGCCCTGCTTGAGCAGGGAGGTTGGACCACAGCACCGTGGGCTCTTCCAACCTGACCCATTCTGTGAACACTGAAGCTCTCAATCCCAAACAGACATTTTGATGGAAGATATTTAATGTATCTAAAGGATTTAGATATTTCCCAGAGTACAAGCTAATAAAGACTGAATGTTATATGAATAGAAGATTGGAGGTCATGTTTTCTAGAAATTCCTGATGACAGTGTTTGCTCTCTGAGACCTAGTAATTTGAAATGGAACTTTGTTATGAATCTAGTTGTGCCTTCTTTATAGAGGCTTAACTGGTTCACATTAGACAGCAAAAGATTAGGCTTATAGCTCTGAGTTAAACACTTTTTGGTAGTGTCTGTCTGATCAGGCTTGTTGCATTCTTTCACTCAAATACACTGACTTTGTTAAATTAGAGATGGGCACGTGAGATACTCCTGTAGCTTCAAGATTCTTTTTCCAGGATTTTATGTTCACTGCACATGTCAAAGAAAAAAGTTATTCCAGAAGAGTTAGAGAATTAAGAGCAGTTTTAGTGGACTCTGATTTTTAGACAGCATTTATTTTTAAAACTGTTTCAAGATTGCCACAATGATGGATTGCCACAATTATGAAGTTGCTTTGGCATGTAAAAATTATCTTTGAGCCTAAATTCTCAACACGCATTGATAGACAGTGGCTAAAATACTGATTGCTAGCTGTGGAAATGGTCTTAATTTCCATGTATAATAAAAGATGTTTGCACATTTTGTTTGTTTGGTCATTGGAACTGTGCCATAAAATCAGTACTTGTTTCAATAACACTGGAATATGCAGAAGTTGTTTTATTTGTCTTACACAGAAGATGTGGGGTTTATTTTCAACGTAACAATTTAAAATTAATCTTTATTGAAATAGGTAAAGAATATATATTTTTATTTTGATTAGTACTAGGAGGCAGTGCTTTTTAAGGTGGCTAGCTAAAAAAACCACTTGTGTAGAATAATTCTGGATAAGTGTTGTTGATTAGAATAATTTTTGTACATGTATAATCTCTATCAATTATCACAGATAAAGGGCTTCACTGTAGAATTTAAGTTGTTAAAAAAAGCCAGAGATTTTTGGCTTCCAAGCATGCAAAATTTGCTAGACAAAACTGAGTTTATATGAGTTAATTAAGCTACTTTGTGTAAAATGGATTATAACCAATAACAAAACAGAGATCTGCCAAAGGACAGCAGTGGAGTTTCCTAATATAGTATAGAATATTGTACAGTGCAGATATGTGGAAACTCCTGCTTTAATCTGCTGTGTCATAAAATGTATTTTAATATAAATACCAAAACCTTAAGGAATTTCATGGAATATGGCCCAAGTTTCACACCTGAACTTTTTATAGAAAGACAGAGAAACGTGCCCAACAAAAACGCATTGTGAAATGCATTCTTTATGTGACTCAGCCACAGCTGGGAGTGTTTCCTTTTGTACCATGATGTGAGATGCATCCTTCGCTGAGGCTGTGGCTTCATCAGATTTTAGAGCTTGCAGTGTGAAGGTCATGATTATTTCCTAATTGTTCCTGGATGGTGAGTTGGTTATCATTTGTCCTCATCTTGTTCCTGAGACCTGGCTGCCAGACTGAGGAAACAGAGTAGGACAGGACAACTCCCTCAGAGTAGCATAACCATGTCATCTGATGTGTGAGCTTGAAGTAACCATGGTAAGGTAGCCGTGTTGATGAACACAGGGTTAGGGTTTGTTTCTTTGCTTGTCTGCGTTGCGTGTATGGAAGTTTTTAACCAGACACTCCCCTCAGAGATAAAAACAGCTGCCTTCTCACTGCAGTAACAAAGTATCTGTTTCCTCAGCTTTGGGCTCCAATTTTGCCTGTTTTTGATTAAGATGATGTTGAACTATTTCTCCTTTACCAGCTGAAGGTGGGTTGCAGTTCTTCTCTGTAGCTGTAGTCTGGACCTGGGGACATTTTGAATTTTCTTGGCTATGTCCATAGTAAAAATTTTACAGAAAAGTGTCCTGATTAACTTGATGCCAAAACCACTGAGCTAATTTCTGGACACTGTTCAGTAGTCAGTGTTCCAAGGATCATTCCCTAAAGACCATTTCTGTGAGGCCACTCTGTTTTGCAGACTAAGGGAGTTTACCACCCTAGACACATGTCGTTTTGTACCAGTTGGCCTCAGTTCCCTGGAAGATAGTCGTGGACATGTCTAATTTGCAGTTACAGTTGTTTCTGAAAGGTTTGTTGTATATGAACCATTTTGGCTAAATAAATACTGTGTGGTAACGTTCCATGCTGGGTGACAATGAACGGGTCAGTCAGTAGTGACTTCATTTGGCAACAGACACCTTCATGGGCAATGGGGGGAACTGTTCACGTGTGCTGAATTATGAAGCCAGCAGTGCATGCAGAGTGCTGTGCTTCTAACCTGCACGACTTTTGCGTGAATGCTGTTGCCCTCTCAACTCTCTGCTAATATCTTGCAGATGTGTGTAAAATATGTGAAGCTAATAATTTTACTTTTTTGCTCTTTAGGAGGTCACAGTGTTTCTTGATGCATTTTCATTTCCTCATTTTAGTTGAAGTTTTCTTCCTTTGATTCTCATGCGATTATCTGAATCATGCATCCCAATTCAGATTAGCATACTTATTTCCAAGACCCCATCATACATGTATTATCTTTTTAATTAAACTGTGAAACATCTGTTTCAAATACATTGGACTTTAAGTATAAAAACTATTTCTAAAACTCTTGAAGATAACTTATTTTAAAATATTAAACTTGTCACTATTCTAAACAGCTTCTAAACCTAAAATGTAGAGTAAATGTGTATGTAGACATTTGCTTTCTTGTTTCTTGGTTATAAGAATACGAGTAGCAGTAGGGCTTGACCTCTTCTGTTCTTTTGCATGAGGACCAGGGTTCTGTCCAAATACTGTCACTGCCTTGGCTGTGAAATATACGGCTGGCTTGGACTCTAAACACTAAATAGAACCATTGTGAGTAAATTGGTCTTTCTGCAAGTTTTATGTAAGCAAGAGTTAAGTCTTTGTGTAATATACATAAGTTAGAAGTAAACAGGCTTTGATATCAATGCTAGACACTGCCTTAAGGCGGAAGAAATTACACAGTCATGCAGAGGATATGTAGCTGTTGCTATTTCGGTGTTTGATTTCTTCATTGTCACATAGTTGAAAGCTGTCCAGGAGAGGAAGAAGTGTAAACTGACGAGGGAAGAAAATGACCAGCTTATGGAGAATATAGGAGTGAGGAATAGTGTATATGTGTAAGAGTCCTTTGTACTACTTGCAAGTTTTCTTCTAAATATCTGTTCATTCTCAGAGAAAGTATTGGCTCTGAAGGATAAAATGCTTCAAAAATTGGCAAGTAGCAAAGACTTAAAAGAGTTAAATGCTGATGAAATATTTTAGTAATCATTTGTGAACCTGGTTATCATCTGACTGATGGTAGTGCACTTGGCCATAAAAAAAGATGTATTTTAGTAACAGGTATGGCTTTTAACACACGATGGTTGTCTTGAGTTTTGAAGAAAATTCCTGGAGGTATCCAGTGCTGGAAAAGAGCTTGTCTGCAACAGCTTGTGAAAATATGTAGACATCACCCTTGTCATTGTGTGTTTCTTCAAAAGAATCGGAGTATTTTAGACCCAAGTTTATAAGTTGGAGATAGGCAATTTATTAACAGTTTCTTTTAAATGTAGTGCTGCTACTGCTAATGAATGAGCAAATGGCTAATGGACTTAGGGAAATGTATCCATAACAATTTCTAAAAAAACGGTAGGAATTAACATGAAGCATATGTAATTGAAGCCATCAGCAAATATTAAAAAGTCCTGGTAGTAGCTGCCAATAGATCTCACTCGGGAAGTGAAACATATCTGACCTACCCCAGAATGAAGTATACGACAGTATTCAAGATCACCTTGCATCTCTCACCCAGATGCTTTCAAACATCTTAGTATAAGGACAGTAACTGCCTGTATTCTTGCATACAGATTGACCCCACGGTAAAGAGGATGCTGGGACTGGTTTGTGAGGGATGAGTAACAGGGCTTAATATGTACAGCCTAGTGAGGTACATGTAGGCTAAGAAAGAAAAAAACTGTCTGTGACGTAGTGAAGACTAATAAGGAAGGGAAGGTTTGTTCTGATTTGTGTAGTAATTGAAATTAGTATTGATGACATTAAAAGATGTTTCATCTTGTGGGATTCTTTTCTCAGATGATACTGAAGGCATTGGAAGAGAAATGGTATAAAGCACAAGAATTATAATTAAAACCAGAGCAGGAAAAATTCAAGAATCTTATTGTAAGAAGTTATCTTGTATTGGGAAGGTTAAGCAAAATACACGTCCTTAAAGATACTTTGCTCTAGCCGTTTTGACACATTTTTATTGCATTTTCTTCAGTGTTTCCAAAGTACAGCGAAAAATGACTCCCAGTAGTTCTGCAAGGGAACTGAGCATTCTTCCTTTCAAACTGAGGTGAAGAGTCAAGTAGTAGGCTAAGGTAAGGGGAAGAAGAGGTGTAATGACAAACTTATGGACTTGCCTAAAGAAAAGTTGTTTAGGATCTCTGTTAAGTGCCACACTGACTGAAGCTCCCCATTCCCTTGTAACTGTGGTAAGATCCCACCAGAAACACCTCTGCTGCTTTCATTAAGAGCAATATAGGGAAGTAAATACTTAGATTACCACAGTTTATTCCATCAGCCTGAAGTCCTTGTTTTTTATGTTACCAGAAAACTTTACTTACAATGATAATATTTTCTTATGAAGTAGATTTTGGGCTCTGAATTCCTCAGGCAGGTAGATTTTTTTTTTTTTAAAAGCAAGCAATGTTTTGTTGAATTTAAGGGAAGTAACCAAATTCATTCTGTTTGGGGAACTGATGTTAGAATGAGAGCAAAAGGAAAATCTGCAGAAAATATTCCTTGGACAAAGAGAGCTAAATACATAGATAACCTACCAACATTTCTGCCAAATGCTTTTTAGCTGTAATTGTAATATCATATAAAACTACGTCTTTTATAATGAGGGAAATCATAGGGTATGCATTTTGAAGTCTTTGAAAATTACGAGAGGGAGCAAAAATTAATGGCACAGGATGTGCTGAGTACATAGAATATCACATGAATTTTTTTTTTTAATGTGGATTAACAAGTTAATCCCTGTACTTTAGTTTTGGAATGTATTTGTTGGTTGTCTTAGTATATACTCAGATTTCCATCAGTGAAAATATTTAAGAAAAAAGGCAGTTGGATTTATCTTTTGTGTGAAGGCTTAAATTCTTTCCTTAGTTGCTGGGAACAATTAATTGCAGGAAACATTGAGATATCCTGCTCTCCAATTCTCTCTCATCAGTTCTTGCCAGTAATTAGTTTTTAAACAAACAAACAAATAAACAAACAACCCCCAAAACCAAACAAAAAAAACCCTCAAAATCTCAAACAGTTTCCAATTATGTAACTTGGTCATTACCTTTTGGTCATAATTTCTTTCTTAAGTGTGATATCCAGACACCACATATAAACCAAAAGTGTTTAGTCAGTGTGCACAAATCCTATCCTGTTCTTTTTTTCGTCCCCGCAGACATTGTACTTCTTCAGTTTATCCAAGTCAGAGTTCCATATTTTTACTTTGAATCTCGCAGTAATTTGAAATGTAGTAAAGATTTCACTGCCTACCATTCTTTGTTTTGTTAATGGCAGACACACGCTGTATCATTCTGATAGTTTTACAAATGTTCTTTCACAGCAGGTAAGAAGATATTTTGCACCAAACCAATGTGGCTCCTGTCTGCTATTATATGATTATTGTTTTCAAAGTCATAAAAAGAAAGAGTTCTATCTTCCAATTTAGTGTTTTCTTTGACACCTCAGGTCTCTGGAAGGAGAAAAAACAGAGAACAACTTTCTTACCCTGTTGGATTTGGACCATCCTTTCTTTTTTTTCACTTTTGCATCTCATGTTGTCTGATGAACTGTGAAAATGCTTTCATCTACAGACTGACCACAGTTTAGTAAGGAAGTAAACACTTCACTGGATAACAGTTTGTTTTGCAGTGTCTGAGAATACTAGTTTGCTTATATATGTATATATACTTAGAAATCACTGTATTCTGTGTAGTTACTATTTCTACTTAACTAAATTGTCTAATGAGGTTGTATATTTCTGTTGTAGAAAATTAGCTCTTAAATATTCATTGACTCAGCTGGAAAAAATGTTTGTGTATATATTATACGTACATAAAATGTATGTAGTTTATACTTTTTTAAATTATAGTTTTAAAGCTATCAGCATCAATATGCAATGAAATAACTTATGTCAGCCTGCCTTATTAGCCTTGTCAAGCAGTGTCTGTCATAATCATTTAACACATTTTCAAGATGCCGGTGATGTGTCCAAGCTAATTCTTTTTATGTATTTTCCATAATTACTCTGTCATTTAAAGGAGGTCACCATCTAATATTTAACTAAGTGCTAAAATATCCAGACCTCAAGCTTTATCTTGAAGCAAAGACTAATAAATACTTCAGTATTAAATTATATTTTTCTTACTAAATATTATCAAAGTGTCACCAAATGGCATTCAGTTCTGCTTAAAAAAGAAAAGCAAAGAGAACATGGCGGACAGGTTTTGTAATGGCTAAATAAATAGGCACATAACATTATGGTATATTTAAGTTTTGCCAAGATCTATGAAGTAGGTTGGGTAGTCTGGTGTCTTTCCAAAACAAGAAAAATTCATCTACAGGTTGTACAGATACTTGTTTTAATACCCTTGTTTGCTCACAAATGGTGATAGCGTCTTTCAAATGCACCTAAGTTTGTTCCGGTAGCTGTCTTCTTAGAAACAGAGTTGCTAAGATAAAGTCATAGTTGCTGACCTTTTTTCCATTGTGTTTAGTGTTTTAGGCTATCACAGAAGTAATAAAAGCAGTTCCAGTGTTGTTATTAAAAACCAAATTCATACTATATAATGGTATGCAATAACATCGGAAATTCTTCAGTTTATACAGAACCCATTATAAAAATATTAAGCCTTCCCCCTTCCCTATTTTAAAGGCAACTTGAAAGTGTTTTTGGCTTGGCTTAATTAAGAGAGTGGAGTCCTTTTAAAATCATGATGAAATGCATTCAGCAGTTGTTCTGGGAATTTGGGGATTTGATCAGTCTTTAGCATCTAGAAACAGAACAACCTATATAATGACTGAAATTATTTCTTCTGTGGCATTGAGGTAAGCTAGCAGTTCTCAATTTCAATTATTAATATGTATTTTTATTTGTTAAAAAAATTGTGAAGTGCATTCAAAAAATGTTTAATGTGAAATGAAAAGTCCTGCATGCTTTAGAAGAATTGTCAGTAGAAAAAAATACCCCAGAAATCCTTTTAATAAGAACATGTTGATTTAAATAAATTCCAGGACAAATTGAACAAGAATAGTCCAGAATAGTTCGGGACTCAGTCCTTCTGAGAATGGAGGATTTCAGTTTAAAAGTCTGTACAGATATTCTCCCAGAGAGCTCTCTTATAGAGTGCTGCAGTTCATAGATTTTAAGGTCCTAAGATGAGGAGTAAGTATAATCCAGAATATGTGTTCTACAGTGATCACACTTAAGTAGAATAATTGTCCACATGACACAGTAACAGTATCTTGAGAAACTGCAAAATACACCAGGTAACTGTTTCTGACCCATTACTGCTTGGAGGGAATTTACAGTCTGTCTAAAGAGTGTGTATAAGTATTCTTATAATATGTGTTTCTTCTGGGTGTTACTAAAATACAAGTTCCCGAAGAGTACTGAAAGATCACAGTTATTATTTCACTATTTTTCATTACTAGTTTAGAGGATTTCAGGTTGTTTCTGTTGTGTTGTCCTGGAGCGGTGTGGGGTTTTTTATATTGCAGAATCAAACACGTGATGGTCTGGCTGGGGCACCACAACTTAACAGCTCTGCCCTGCCCCACACATGTACAGTGGGAGCAAGGTCTTTCTGAACATGCAGATAAACAGTAAATTTTAAAGAATTATAACTGTGATGACATGGAGGTTTTTAGCTCTTCCGTATAGATGCCCAGCAGCAGTATTCTGCCTGGAGTTTCTAGAAGGAACTACCACTGTTCTCCATCATTTTCAGTTATTCTTACAGGAAAAACTACTGTAAGAACATGCAGCCCCCTTTCCTCCCCTTTTTTCATTTTCTTTTTGTGAAAGGTACACTAGATGAGAGCTAGCATCTTTATGGCCAAGCTCTGTGTCTATGATCATATAATGGCAAAGTGGCAAGAAGGGGAAAAACTGTAGAAAACTGGAGATAACAGATCTTAGATTTTTTTTTGCCTTCCTTTGGTCTGAGAGTAGGATGTTGTCTGCAGGATGTTTGTGTGAGAAGACTATGTAGAGTCAGGATGCAGACAAAGGCAGTGCAGTGGTGTAGTTATCCAGGTAAGAGCAAATGAATGGACAAGAGGTTTGGGCAGTCTGTGCACAGGCTACTGGTGCTGTGGAGCATGACCGTGTGCATCCCTTTTAATGTGCATCCCTTTTAGCTGTGGTGAGCTTGAAACTGGACTTGTAAAATTATTTGGCTGGTTTATGCTGAAGATCCTGATGTCAGTATCTCAGAGAAAACTAAGCTCCTGCACATGTTGGAATAGGCAGCTGGGTGAACAAGAGTCAATCCCACTGATGTCCTTGACAGTGAAGTGCTGCAGCATCAGATGCTAATGGTCAGAGCTGTATGTAAAGCCTCGATATGGGAATATGGGAAATTCACATGTAACTAAAGGAACTTGGATTGGTTTTTTTGGTTGGTTGGTTGGCTGGGGTTTTTTTCTTGAGTAACTTGAACAAAGATATCCTATTGACATGTTTGTTTAAGGATGAAACTCTTGTTTTCCCCCTAGTCTTCCCCTAAAAAGTAGCTTGTTCCAGGTTTTTTTCCTGCCTTTATTCTCCCATCAGACATACTGGGCTTTTGGTTAAAAATAAAAAAACAGTTTAGTCTCTTTTAAAGGCTTGAATGTTGCTCTTATTGACCTTGGTGAAAAGAAGATGCTTTGAAACTCACTAAGAGGATGAGTTTTTTCATTAGCCTTTTATTGCTCACTACATGTGTTTCCAGACACAGCCCATAAGGAAGTTCCCAGTGAGGTAGGAAAGAAAACAAGGTGACAATCTCCCTAGCAGGAGGAGGATGCTACATTCCCTAGATGTCCCATTTGGGTGAGGGAAGGGCGGGTCATCTCTACCTCACATTTTCAGGCTTGCCTGCATTTTTAAAAAGTCTGCTTGTTGATTTCTTCAGTTTTAATGAACTATGGCATGCTTCAGGGATCTCAAATACTCCTTGTTTATTGCTGTACAAGAGTGCATCACAAACACCTTGTGAAAATCCAAGCTTACTCCTGGAAAATGTGGGTAGATTTCTTCAGCAAAAAACCCCAAAGAAATGAAAACTTAAATACTTTAATTAAAGTTAACTAGTTAAAGGATGCAGTCTATAAAAACCTCCTAGTCTTGCGGTATAAAGAGTAATAAAATACATTACTCTTTTAAATAAATAAGAGATAATAATAGTAAGGGAGTAATACTGTTACTCTTTTAGTCTTTGTATAAGACTCTGTGTACAAACTTTCTTTCTTTGAAGGTTACTTTAAGAAATTTGAAGACCATCCAGTGAAAACTAGTTGGTTTTGGATTTAACATATTACATTATTGGATAATTACTTTTACTGGCTGTACTGCTTGAACTGTGTTGGTTAGGTAGTGTCTATTTCCTCCATCCCTTTTTGCTACAATGTTTGTTAGGTTTTCTTACAACAAGCTGGAACATACTGTAGCTGTCAGAGTAAGAATAAATGCAAAATAAAAGAGTATTTGATAAAATAATTGGGTGACAGAACCTTCCTCTGTATGTAGATAAAAATAAAAAGTGGCATGTTCTAATATTCTTTTGACATTTTGATTAATGACAAGTTTATGAGTTCTAAAAGGGTTTGTCAATTAGAATAATATATGAATACTTTTTTTTGTTATGTCAGCCTGAGGAGTTTGAGAAATAATTAAGAAATTAGGTTAGCTATTTCTGGACCTTTGGTTTGAGGAGAACAGAGATGGGGTCTTTTTCTTCACCTGTCATTTTCTTGGTCATCATGAGAACATCTCTCTGTAGTTATGGTGCTTAAGCAGAGCAGTCTTCTCCTTCTGATCACCCTTACAGTTCCCTTCCCAGCTTGGAAAGGTTCCTTTTTCAGGGAGTAGTGTCTTTCTGTATTAAGCTTCTCCTCCTAGAACTTGACAAGCGATAAAATTAACACATGAACTGGGAAAAACACTTCTCTTAACACAGTTTTCTTGTTCATATATAAATGAGAGGCAAGAGAACTTCATAGGTAATAGCTACTACTGCGTTTTTCTTGTTTTCCTGCTGGCTTCTTATCTATTTGCTTTTCTGTGGGTTTGTATTACAAGGTGCAGGAATACATGATCCTGCTATGGAAGAACTTGAATTGCTTTATTACTTTTGTTTTTAAAATCAAAATCAATTCTTGATGATCTGCTGTTGCATTATACACAAAAGTCGTCATTAGCACGGGTCACTGTGAGTCTTCACAAAGACCTATAGGAAGGAAAGTGTTATGGTGAGAGATCAGTGGTTAAAACTGAAATTAGGTAGGCCAGGAATATAGAGGCTTTTCTCTGAGTTAACAGTACCGAAAATTTTAAAGTACATCAATTGCCACTTCAGTCAGACTTACCTGCTTTAGTAGCCTGTGTAATAGAAAATATTCAAAATATGGACTTGTAATACAATTATAAATGTAGATGCAACATATAACTTGCAGCTTACCTTTTCAAAGGATTTGTGTCCAAAGCTTGTTTAAATTACATTTCAATGTTAAATTAACTTTCCTATGTCTAGGCTAGTATTTGTACTGCACTATTCCTCTGAGGCTTTTTCTGCTCTATTAGTTTAAGAGAGCCCTCCCCACAACCACACCGTTCATGAGCGTGCATCAATACAATCAGGTAAGAGGATCAAGTCTGAAGTGTTTAGAGAATAAACACACTAAGGTGATGAAACAAGTGAAGATATTGTTTCATTTTGTCAGTAAATAAAAGGTTTAAGAATTAATAGTTTATGCTAAGATAATCAAGGACTGTCAGCATTGATTCTTCTGTGTTTTTTCTTCTATGATTTTTAACTGTTTAAAATCTGGACATAGATAGGGCTACAGCATGGGACTACAGTCAATGTATCACTGCTTATTGGGTTTAGACACTTGCATTAGCTTTTGCAATGCCTGTGTAAGTAAACAGAAAGTTGATTTAGTGACCTAAGAAAAGCTATGTGATACCTGGAATTTCTAGATGATATACCTCTTTTTTCTTGGCATTAAGTTTCCATGCAAAAGCACATATATTAACTGAATCTATAAATGCCTTGTGTGACCTTTTTGTTAGTGGGTTGATAGTTTTCTTTCTGCAGAATGACTGTTTTATTCAGTATCTGCCTATTTTCAGGATTTTGGAAATCTGAAGTTGAGATATCGACTGGTTTTGAGGATATTTGCCTGAAACGTGTAGCATGGTCTAAACATCATCTACCTTATCTTCCTGATTGAGAAGGAGGGAAGGGCTGCTGTTTAGTATGGTGTCCATTCACAGTTTTACATTTAGAAATATTTGTCTGTTTTCCTTTAGTCAGTATTTTTACTTTTCTCATTCACGTGCTCTGCCTGGCAACAAAAAGCAGTCTCAGACTGCTGGAATGCTCTGAGTATGTTATGGTCCCAGGTTGAGAGAGGGTGGATTGACAGCTGAAAGTATTAATAGAATAATAATAATAAAAAAATCTGAAGTCTGAAGCTTCTGGAAAAGATGTTTGCTCAAACGAGATGTAGGGCTTGACTCTTACTCTCCTCCTAATCTAGACTGCATAAAAATATTGAAGAAATATAAAACTTTACCAAAATAGTATTGATGGATAAAGCTTTCTCTTCAGGAAAAGCATGAGAGGGAACAAATTAAAAGGCAAATATTTTTTGGGCCCCATAGTGTGCTGGTGGAAAACCTCTGTGGATTACACCACAGACTGCGTTGTGGCAATCTGGGAATAGAACTGAACATTTTGCTCCCCATAAGTATTTTCTATGGGCTAGAGAGGGAGTTCGTATTGTAACTGGCTTTCTTAGAATTAAAACTAATGAAAGCAAAGTCTTCATAGACTGGATTTCCCAGTATATTTTATAAATTGCTTGTATTTTATTCACTACTGAATTTTAAGTTCAATGAATTTTGAAATGTATTTTAAAAAAAGACTCTAGACTTGTTGGTATTCATAGTAGACACATCTAAACATAATTAATCTCCTTTTGGCAAATACTATATTTTGTAGTTGAGTTAAAGATACTCTTTGCTGTAGAGCCTTAGGGATTACACCTGAATTTCATTAAGGAAGTCTAACTAATATCCAGAGGAATCTCCCCATGTAGAATTGCTCTGGACTGGTTAGGACAAGATGGGATGCAGCTCTCCCCCCAGCCCCTAGACCAGTTGTATTGTTTGCTTTTTGTAAGAATAAAACTGTATTGAGATGAACAGGATATTGTCTGTGAATAATTCAGAGAGTGAAGACAGATCCATTGTGCTGGAGTTTCATTTTCAAGGCACGATTTGTTTCATAAGCATTTTTTTTTTAAATAAAATTGTCAGATTTTAACTGAATACAAATAGTTGATGTACAATACATGAAGTTGGGAAATAAATGAGTTATAAGAACACCAGTTAAAGCTTAGCCTGAATAGGTGACTGAAAATTCATGGGCTTTATTCACCATTCATATTATGTGCATTTATCTTCTGGAGAAGAATTTGATACTATAAGTTCATCCACACAGACCATTTTGTTTATGAATAGAGTAAAGATTTGAAAATACTTGAGGCTTCTATTCCATATTTAATTTTGGTTTTTGTTTTCTTTTTATTTAGAGACAAAGAGTCATGATCATCTTGTCTTTTCCTTCTAAACCTACTGCTGTGCATAACAGAGCCCACTTTAAGAACTGAGTTATATAGGACAGGTGATAAGAGTATACCTGTGCTTTATGTACTGCCAAATTGGGAACATAAGAGGAATTTTTTTATGATCTGAAACAAAATGCTTGGCACAGATTTTGAGGTATTTGTTATTAATCTTAAATCCTGCATTTTTGCTTTGTCCTGTATATAATGGCTGTCCTGGCATTTTACATTTTGAATTTAGAGAGTTGCCAAAGTCCAATAGATCAGTCTGTTGGACTCCGTTGGAAATCAGTCCAGTGCTTGCGTTATCTTAATGCTTCCTTTCTCACAACCCATTTCTGCACAGTATAGAACGACTTTTGTCTCTGTCGGTTTCCTCCTGAGAACTGAGTAATGAAACTGCTCAAGCTCACTCACCAGGCATTAAAGTACCTGGACTTGAAACTTCTAAACAAGTTTCTTTTGTGAGAATACTTATGGTGTTTTTCAATTTGTCAAAGCTTGGATTAGACACAACTCCGGGATGATAGTTGTGCAAATGTATTCCTGCAGGTGAGATCTTTAAAAGTTTACAGAATAATTCCAGTTCTGTTAAAGGTCCTAAGTAGGTCAGTTCAAGGCTTATATAGAGAAAACATTTCTTAAAAATCATAGCTTTCTGTTGGCTTGGCCAACTGTTCCAGACTATCATGCAGTAATGTATTTCCTATCATTAAACTGATTGCTTCTGTAATTAGATTTTTTTTTTCTCCCTCTGAATTAAAATGCCTTGCGAAAGTATGAAAAGTACTGAAAGTTTGTGATTTAGAGCTCAGTATATAAAGTGAGATAGTGACAGTCTCCTGAAGATTTAGGTAAACCCTGTTTATGTCTAGTACTGTACATGATGTTTCAAAGTTATGAGGATCTCTATACAATTAGTTATTCTAAGTAGTAATCTTGATAGATTTATTACCGGTAGAACAAGTTCACGTTAGGAGGTCCTCACAATTAAACAACTTCTGGCGTTTTTAAAAATGTCTTATCAGAACTGTAGAACTGGGATTTTACAAGGTGAAGGCTCATATAGGCTGATAACTGACTATTATAAGGGAGTTTTGCTGCTGTTTTATCATGCAGATGGTGTCTGAATTTTTCAGGGGAAGTGTAAATTTGTTGTACTGTTGATACTTCTTTCAGTATTAGTGCTTCCTAGTTTGAAAGACTCTTTTTTTTTTTTTACTGTCAGCTACTTCCTTTCCTGAAAAAGAAAGGTAGAAAGTGAAGGGAGTCTTTTGCTAGCTCCTTGAAAAGTTTTGGAGAGTTGAGCAAGTTATAAACCGTTGAAAATTGTCATAGTCTGTCTAGCTTTTCCTTTGTACAGTGTGTTCCTGGATTCCTGCCAAAATCACTAAGCATTATTAGCACAACACTTGAACCATCTTAGTGTCTTGCGTCAGTATGACACACACAATTTAAACTCCAGACAGGACGCAGATAAAATAGTGGTGGCTACGGCTGCAGCTGCTTTCCTCCCTCTGAATACCCTTTGGCCCAGACAAAGGTGTCCTGGGGCAGGTAATCAGAAAAGCATGAGATCAGGTAGCATGTCTGCTGACTGATGTTAATAATTTGTGTTTTCCTAATCACTCTTTAGCGAGGAAGGAATTCTGACCTACCCAAGGCTACTTGCTGTGAATCCTCACCAGCATCTCTCTTCTGAAGGTGCCTAAACATCCTGGCACTTAAACCAGGAATAAGACCGCAAAACAGGGGGTTCTCAGTCTGTTTTGCCTCATGCATTGTTCTCAGTGTAATTAATTGCCTTATAGTAGTGGTAAATTCCAGTGTAAAAAAATTAAACTAAAATTGAGAGCTTCTGTCTTTCTAATTGGAAGATAGAAAAGCAAATCTCTGCTGGTTAGTCTCAGAGTGTCAGGCAAATTACATGGGTTATGCTTTCTTCATTAGGTCTAACCTGCACACAGAGGTAGAGAACTCATTCTCCAGAGGCTATCTACTTGCATGGAATCAAGGAAGCATCTTTACAGAAAATAGGGCCCTATTGATTAATGTAATTATTTTTGTATTTTAATGGCAGTTGAGAAAACAAAATTCAGTCTGTATAAGCAGATTTACCCTCCATTTTACTTGCTTCTGAGAACATGTTTTTATAACGTTATTGAAATTTCAGGAGCAGAGGTTGGTAACTGGTGTGAAGGGAATTCACTGCTAAGACTTGGCTTTTAGAGAAAGAGCTTTAATCTGGTTTTAAATAGTGAGACAGAGACAGTATTCTGGGAACTGGTTTGATGCACAATCAATAGATATGGACCACAAAGGAGTAATGTTCAAGCCAGCTTGGACCCAGAAATAGCAATGGACTCTTGGAAAGATATTTTTGTTTAGAGGAAGAATAAGGCAGGCAGTGCCACTGCTAACTAATATGAGTGTGTTCTTTCACAGGGAATATGCTAGTTGGCTAGTTTGGGTTTTCATTCTTGCACTGTGTATGTTTCTCTCACCTACAAATACATCAAAATCCTATGGGCCAGATGAAAAGGTTTAGTGGAATGATGTGTCTGGGAGGCTGGATGCGAGAAGAGAAAGCTTCAATGATTAGGTTTGAGAGTTGGAACTGCTGTGGTAGTCTTCTGCACTTTAGCAACCAGGTTGACAGTGCAGAAAAAAAGCCATTAGGAAAATCTAGAAGCCTGTAAGAGTTTGTGTGGGAAAGAGGGAAGCAAGAGAACAAAGATGGACTGTAAAACAGCTAGACATAAAATGTGTCTATTTCTCACAAATGTAAATGAGTGGATGAGGGTGAACAGAACGAATAAACAGCAGATGGAAATCATGCAGACTGTAGAGTCCAAAAAAATAATCACTTTGTCATGGTGTATGACTGCATGTATCTTTTTTCAAGGCTTCCCACGTCATGCCTTTGAGCATCTTCTCTAACCAGGTCATGAATAGCCTTATGATGATGTCCAGAACAGTTTTGTTTTCTGCAATGCCCCATTTGTTGTCATGTTGTGAATATACTATTTTTTTAATAAATGGTTTGACATTTTTTTGCCTTACCATCCTCTGAGACTGAATAATTGATTTCCAGCAGACCTGCTTTTTGTGTGCTCAAACTTAGCATGTCCCAAAACAACAGTGATTTGCTGATGTCTCTTGAAATTGTTTATGGACAGGAAAACAATGATTGTGTTGCATCTTTAATGCATGTTGCAATATATTCAATGATATATGTGAAACACGAGTAATTATTGCAATTCCATGTTAAAGGTTTCAAACTTTCAAGTGAAATAAACTCCTCTTTTAATGCAATGTTGATAATGCTGGCAGATAAGACAGGGTTATTACATGGTAAATGAAGGCTACCTAGTGATATGTTCTCTTTGGCTGGAGTTGGCTGGCTGGCAGAGTTGGCTGCTTTTGAAAAGGGAGAGACATCTTACTTACCTGTTTTGTAGTTTCTCATTTGACAAAGTGTGATTACATTTTATTTCTTTTGTTTTCCTTTTGGAGTCCAGAGTTTGCTGTTTTCTGTCTTAAAGTTATTGGATGCCTTTCTCTTGATGGATGTATCTGCATAGTTGCACATGTTTTCTATCATCACAGAACAGGTTTAATGCACCGTGTTAAGTTTTGCATTAGCAGTGTAACTACTATATCAGAATAGGTAATTTTCTGTTCTAAAGGTGAGGAAAAAAAAAAGGTGAGTGAAAACCTTTGAAGTATGACAAAGTAATGTTCAGAGTTCACATTTTCTATACAAATGCTTCATGAAAAACTGTTTATGTAGACAATGCCTTCTATGGATGAGAAGTATATAGGAGTTTAGAGGACTTGGGATAAAGAATACCTGCATCTACCCACAAAGTTGTTTACAAAAGACTGAAGCATTGTGGTGGATGATGTAACATTAGGAAGTACGCCGAGAAAGGTATCACATAAGGCTTGTCTACATGAAGAACTAGCCCAAAATATCTGTTAAGGAATAGCTCTTCTACAGTAGCTCTCTGAGAGGATGTTGTCTTTTTTAGTCCACTTTGAAAGTGGATTTAGCTAAACCACAGGAAAGCTTTTAGTAAGAGTCTGTGGGGGAGTTGAATGGAATAGGTGTAGTACTTTTATGTTTTCAGAATACCTTCCCCACATACATTTGTCGCTGCAGCAGTTTTGACCATTTCAAGGAGAATTTTCCTTTTTGGTTCATGACAGCATACAGCTTCAGAAAACTTTTAAAGTATATTTATGAAATAATAAACATACAAATGAAGGCTCTTAAAAAATTGTATGAATATAACAGTGCTGGTCATGAGCAGTTAAATATGCTGTATAAACATTGATTATAAATTTCTGCCTCATACTTGATAGCAGAAATCAATTAAACCGGTGCAACTTTCAAGATTGTAAAACTCCTGTATTTTTGGTGTAGAAAAGGCCAGAACTTTTCCAAACAATCCAGATGGAAAGTCAGGTTCTGGAATCCTTCAGCTTTTAAGGCTGGATGTGAATAACAAAGCAAAACACATATCATGGACATGGTCAGAAGGTCTAATACATTTTAGCAGCAGCCTAGGAAAAGTTTTGTTGCATGTTTAATGCTCAAAAAAGTGGTGCTTAGCAGTGTCTCACTAGAAGAACTGAAACTGAACAGGATGCAATTCAAGTTATCATCTTTGTCATAATGATCTGAACAGATTCTTCTAATGTAAAAAGGTGTAATTTTGTACGTGCTTAAAAAATAATGTTTGCCACTCTCATCAAAGAGGCCTTGTAAGGTAGATATATTATTCTGATATATCATTTTGCGTTCTCACAGTAAGAATAAATAACTTTATAGTAGAATTCCCCTGTTTAAATATTTCAGCTGCGTATAGTATACTAAAGTTTAAAATATGATTCACGAACAGAAGATGGTATAATTTGTTATGAATCCTTTTAAGAAAGTGGGTTAAATGTATTCTCCATGTGAAGGAACTTTCCTTGTCATCCACTAATTCATTCTCTGTTCTCATGCTTTGCTCTGCTTCAAATGGGGTACTTCTGCCTCTTCCATAGCAGACACCACGTGCTGTAGGAGTTCAGCAGAAACAGAAAGTATTGTGGGGTTTCTCAATGGAATGATGTGCCTTTCTAATGTTGTTTAGGTTCTCACCTCCTTGGGAAAGATACAGACACTTGCCTGTATGTGTGTAGTGTGTGAAAAGTATTGTTGTGTCAGAAATGGGGAAAACTTGGCAAGTTTTGGTGTTTGCAGCATGTGACCTGCCCTTGCTGAAGCACCCAGCGGCTCCCAAGAGGGCCCTTGCAGCTGTTTGTGGCACAGGCAGCTGGGTCTGTCAAGCTTCTTCTACGTGGAAACCCTTCAGCTGCAGAGAGCCAACCACTGGTCTTGCCTGCCTTTTACATGGTAAAATATTTAGGCTCTGGTTTTGTTTGCAAGATAGTTTTGGTAAATGTATCCCTTGTATCTAAGGGCAGGTCTTAGTGGCAGGACAGGAGTAGCTATTAATGACTGGGAAATCATCAAAGAACTAAGCTTAGTAAGAGCCAAAATAATAAAGAAATTGATCCCACTCCTCTACCAGTTCCGTCTGCACATATTATCTGAGTGTGGTGTCAAAACAACATGGGCAGCTATAATAGATTAAAACCACTTTTTGTCTTTCTTTTTCTTTAAAGACCAAACTTTTCTGTTACTGTGTTTGTGACTTTGCTTCAAGGACATAGGGCTAGACTTTACGGTTTGTTTAGCTATGAAGGGATGACAGACTAGGGGGGTGGTAAGGGGAGCTTAGTTTTGGAATGTAAATACATGTAGAGCTCTTCTCCTTTTGTTTAGCATCTCTTTAAACTAAGACAAAAAAAATCAGTGAATGAATGAATAGCAGCATGGTGAAATACCTAAATGTTTGAGTTAAAATTTTTGGATGTTTGAAATCCTATTTGGATCCTTTTCCCAGATCGCTGTGCATTCATATGCACTCAGCAGGAAACTTCATGGAGATGCACATTTGGGCAGAAGGTCTTTGGCGGTGCCTTTTTCTTAACTTGTGTCTTTTCTTCCTTTGAAGAAAGTAATGGCTTAAGTCTGACTGAAGAACAATCTTTTTTGTATGTTCCTTATAAGAATTTACTTATGGTTCACAGATTTTACCCACCATCTATGTCTGCAGTCCTTTGGATTTAAAACAGCATATATCCCTCTGCAGACAACAGGAAACGCCAAATTAAAGACTTAATGACATACTGCTGAAAGAAGACAAAAGGTGACAAATTATAAAACAGCCAGCTAAACTTTTAAAGAAAACGCTGGAAAAAATCCCACATTCAAACAGCTTGAAAAGGATACGGATATTGTTACACTTGCAGACATGTTAATAGAAATTAGACTGAATCATGCTGAATATAAACTTAAACATCTAAAAAGAACAGGTTTCAAAAGGTAGTATTTTCCTAGAAAAATGAAAACAGGTTCTGAGTTATTTTTAAGAAGTGAATAATATGTTTTAACCTTGTTATTGGATGTCTAAACCGTAGACTCCATTTTTGTAATTGTGAAACCAGTGAAAATGTGACTTCTATCCTTTAAAAATTATTAACCTCTGTTGCTTATATAAGTGCAGTTGTGTTCGTTTCCTCTGCAGTTGTGCCTTGGCTGTGTTCTCCAGACTGGCAGCCTCTGGCTTGATTTACTATGGGTGGAACATCTTTTGATCTCCTATTGAGTTCTGGAGAGATGGTGGAAAAGGAGCAAGATAAGTGAAAAGGAGAAGGGAGGGAGAAATATATAGATGAAAAAGCAAAGTTACAGACCTTTCCTCTCTGATCCTAGGGACCTTAATCCTCTAATTTATTTAATCATTTTAATGTTTACGTTCCTTGGTAGTAAACATTTTATGTTTTAGCATACTTGATGCCATGAACTTAATTTTGGAGTGTACCACTTAGTAAATTAACAGGAGGTGCTGCTTTTGGTCAGGAAATGGCAAAATGTGAATAATTTTTAACTGATAGTTTTGAGAACAACTGTGTTGCATTTGCATTAGCTACTGCTCTCAGTTTACCTTAAAGATTTGTACTTAAAGGGTTACCTGCTCAGTAGCTTCCTGGTACAAACCTGAAATCAGATCAGAGGGAATCTGTCAGTAACTTCACAATAAACAATCATCATGATAAGACTCTGGTGAATCTTTTTATTCATATGCTCTTAAAATTCTGTTTTTCTATTCCTGTCACTGCCACTGTAATATTTAGAAATGCACAGGACCCATACACGGTACCCGTTTGACTGATAAATGCTGTTGATGTGTTGGGGGATTTTGTTCAATGGGTGGTTGATTATTTTTGGTTTTTTTTGGGGGGGGGTGGCATTTGGAAGGTTTGGTTTTGGGGGATTTTTGTTGGGGTTTTTTTTAGACACTGAAAAAACAAGAGGATTGGTTGGTTGGGGATTCCTCTTGGAGTCCAATTGCATATTAAGAGAGAAAGAGCTCTTTATTCATTACTTCAGTTCTCATGAAAAGAAATGTTTAAATAGGAATGTTTGCAGGCCGATGTGAAGTGTTCTAACTCTGTTTATGATGATAGATTCCGTTGCTCGCCTAGCGCTTAAACAAGCATCATCATCCTCTGTGTATGCCTCAAAAGAAGTTTGCCATATTATTTCTTTTTTATATAGAGAGATATGTAAGACCCAGTCATTTACCACTGTGCTGAGAACATTCTGACCAACTTTATCTCCTTTTTGGAATTTGTCTGCATCCATCTTCCGTTTTTGTTGTTACACGTGCATTCTAAACTCTGGGGCTGAGCCTCTGTTCTGTATGTGCAGTATCTATTGCAGTGGGTGCAAATCAATGGCTTTCAACAGTGCATCAGGCAATACAGTAAAACAGAATAATTAATGAGTGTGTGTGTGTCAGACGAACTGTTGTCATTGTCAATGTGCAACACTAAAAGACATTGTGAGATGAGTGAAAGAGAGAAGACCCACCAAGTTATTTTTTATTCTTGATACTGTGAGAGGCCGATTTAATTTATTTGGCTTAAAGCTGAACTGAAATGTTTACCCCGCCTCTTTCCATATGGAAAAAAAAAAAGCATGCATTGCAAAAGCACTCCTTTTTTGACTGCTTCAGCAGTTAGAAACTTGATTAATTTTTAGTTGGGCTTGCTTTTATAAAAGTGTTAAAAGTCGGTTTGATGTTTGTCTTTTAATACAGTGCTCAAAATTTTTTTAAACTGAAGTGCTACTTAGTCTTTTAAAAAGTATATGGATAGTCAAACTCAAATCATAGTAATTTCTTGATAGTCTGTGCTCTCGAGGGTATTATTGAGGCTAGTTTCGAAGAACTGAACAGCCACACTGTATTTATGTGCATCATAGGAGAAATACACATTTGTAAACTCTCTTGGGCTGTAACTGAGTTGTAATAGTTGTCTGTACAGCAAATCATGCAGTGGGGCCCCAGTCTCTAGTGGGGTTTGTAGATTCTACCATGATAAAAAATAATAAAGGAGAATCTTCTTGCAAAGATAATTTAACCTCAGGGTGTTGCCTTTTTGTACATGCATGTATATATATATGCACACACACACAAACTCAGCAATTCAGTTATTAGCAGTTCAGCCAAAATTTTTGTTTTGTTACCGAAAAAACCATTAGTTTCTCATTTGAAATACAGGAATGTTAAAATTTATAAAAATATTCCAAGTCTAATTTACAAAAAATGAAAAGTAAAGATGAAGTATAGGAACTAATTTTTTTAAAAATTGTTTCTCTTATTCATATGATGGAAAATTTTAATTCAGATATTCCCTAGTGATTGTTGGTATCTGGTAGAATTGCAACAGTGCTTGGAATATGATAATCTTGCAGAATAAGTGAGTAATCATGAACAGTATTTAGCAAGTGAATTTTAAGTTTTAAAATGTAGTCTCTCTTGTAAAGTCCTGCCAGAAAGCAAAAACAAAGAAAAAAATCAGTAATCTCAGATAAATATGACACTATCTATAGTGAAGGAAGTTTCCTGATGGTGAGGACTACCTTCTGACAGCAACAAGGAAAGGGCCATTAATCCCGCAAGAGGGAGACAGTGAATGTGACTGCAGTTGAGGTGCTTGGCTGGCGTGGAGTGGAAGCAGCAAAAGAGTAATAGGATTAGCGCTGTTCCTTCTTTAAGACTTTCCACTTTTCCATTTGTGGTTGGAGGAAGATGAGAGCCAGCTCTTAGCTCACCTGAGTTTTTCAGAAGCCTCTGGCTCCTAAAATTAAACTTCATGGGTGTGGAGGACATCTTTTTGTTACATTTAGGTGGAAGCAAATAGAAGTAGTTTGTAGGTTCTGCTGAAAAACAAATAATAGTTACACCCAAAGCTAATTTTGTATTAAAGCAAAGTACATACTTTCTGAGCAAGTTCAGGTATAATATTCCAACCATACCAGCATAAAATTAGCTCTCTTTACAGCTATAGTTTCTCTTGATGCAAATATTATTTTAATCTTGGTTTAGACTCTGTGGAGAGAGCATGGTGGTTAGTCCTAAAAACTGTCCTGTGTTTATGCCCAGAAGCTGTCTGCCCAGCGTGTTGCAGCCATGACTTCAAAAGCCGGTTTGCAGGAACGGGAAACAGTGGTTTTACTCCTGTGCCACTTCAGCCTTGGGTCTGAGCTGCAGAGCTGCCAAAATTGCTAGTCGTTATGGCAGTGTGAATCAAGGGGTTTGTTTCTTTATTACTGAGAATGCCAGCAATTCTAGAAATTAAGCAAGACTGTTGACCAAATTTGCGCAGGCTATCAAACTATTAACTTGATGCCATCAAAGCTCATCAACTTTTAGTAAGATACTGTCAAAATTATCTTCTGCAGAAAATCCCCACAGGCATTGAAGGAATGATGCTGTGAAGAACAGACCTGCCACTGGCAATGCTCCAGCCCTGCAGATGTGAGGCGGAGGAGGTTCTGCACGATTAGGGGAGTGGAGGATATGCTGCATTCAGCCTGAAAACTCTGCCCTCGTTTACAGTCCTAGGTTGCTTAATATGGGTAGAAGGTGGCAGAAACTAAGAATATTTCATAGAATTGTTTAGGCAAAAAGTGAAAGCAAAAGATGAAAACAACAAAAGTTGAACCATGTTTGCAGTAATTTAGAAAGTGATCATAGTTCAGCCTATGTGCAAAAGGGCTTGTCACTTCTCAAAAATGCTTAAATAAATAAAAATCCATAATCTTAAAACTGGCCCCATGAAAACTGTCAAACTGTGTTTTGAATGAATGATTTTAATGGTTGGTTTGCCCTATATTTTTGATGTCATTGAAACACAGCTCTCTTGTGGTGCACCAGACATTTTAAATTGGTTTATCACTGTTATCTTGGCTACCACCGCTATTCTGCATTGAGCCAATAGGACTCTTCACCACTCCAGTGAAGTTTTCTAACCACTGAAATGCAGCATAACAATAAACCGCTGTAGCTTACCTTATGCACTTCTTGAAATGGATGACCCAGTTCCTTACTGCCTCGTCTCATTTCTCAAGGGAGATGGGGTGGCTTTGTGTAGTTTTTGTTGAGTTTTTTCCTCTTGGTGTTGGTCTCCCTCCATAAAAAGCGCCTGGACTCATATTTCTTAATTAGAAAAAAGTTATTTTGAACTCAACAGTATTGTTTTCTAAGTAGAATGCACTTATCTAGCTTTTCACCAGTTTGCTTGCTCTCTAGTATGAGCTTTTTTTACTCTCCTTACACTACCTTTTCCTTGTGATGGCCTGCTCATAGGGTTGTTCCATTTAGCTGCCCTTCTTCTGGAAGTTCATACCCTGCTCCCAGGCTGCTGCTTCTTGAAATTTGCAAATTACACAGCTTGAGACATGAAGTAGCCATTTGTTACTTGGCTGGTGTCTCCTTCTTTTCTTTCCTCTCAGATGATATGTGTTCCTCTTGTGTTTTCACTCTTACTGTGTTTGTGTAGCACTTATCAAAACAGACCCAAACAATGTAATGGGTGTTATGTGTCAATGATAATCAAAGCCACAGTGTTTAAACTGTTTTGTGAAGGTTTGGGTTTCCTCAGTGTTCTGAGGTGTGTTTGGAAGCAATTAGGTCTGTTTTTTAGAAAGAGATCCTTCAGAGTAGGAACAGTTTTTCTTAGTCCACACTGAAAAATTCCAACAAAGGCAAGTTTTCTGTTGAATGGTTTAAATAGTTCTGGGAAATGGCAATCTAGATTAATTTTTCTATGTTCCAACTTTGCATCTGAAAGATACTGTTACTGTTATTTAATTTGAAACACAAATTAAATAGCTAATGTAATAGTCCTCAGACAAATGCTGAGTTTAATAGACAGGTTTGTATTATAGTCATGTCTCTACCGGGACACAGGTTTCAATCAGGGTTTGTCATATGTAGTATGTATGTTTTGCTGAAACCATTTTCAAATAACCGCATCTGTTAGCTATTGGTGTCCTTGCTTAATAGGCAAGTTTAAAATAACTGCTTATACTTATGTGCTTCTGATTCTTTCTTTTGCAAAACAGATGAACCTCTGTATTCCAAGAATTGTTCCAAATCATATTTTCTGGCAGTGCTCCTACCTTTAGCCATTGTATGAATTAAAATATGCTTTCCAGCTCTTGCCTAAGTTGTCAGAAAAGTCTCTATAGAGTTGACATGCAAACAGTTTTTGCAATCTTTTTTTTTTGCAATTTTTTTTTAAAGCAATGTTAAATTTGCTTGAGCAACATCTCTTGTTTTGACTAGTGGAAGATCTAAAAATACACTACTGTATTGACTGAACTAATTACATTTCAGATCTAGCCACTACCATCTGGATCTCTCTCTTTCTGGTTATATTTTCATTGCACAGATTGCACATGAGTGATTAGTACCATGAACGAGTTGTCCAAATTTTGTTCTGGGTGTTAGCAGCAGCTCTACAGAGCTGCGCACAAGTTGCCGTGCCCTTTGTCTTCCTCTGTGGATACTGCATTTCAGTCAGGGAGTCCTCAAGTCAGCAGGGATGTGGAGAAAGTGCAGAGGGTCAAGTGGCAAGCTGCCAGGGTAACCAGGACCCACCTTCTTACCAAGAGAGACTGCAAGGAAGCTGGGCCTCTCCAGTCTGGTGAAGAGAAGGCTAAAATGCAGTAAGAATACTTAAAAAGCAGCTAGAAAGATAATGAAATCAAACTCTTCTTGGTAGAGCCAGGTGACATAAGGAGTAATAGCCAGAAGTTGTGTGTTGGGTAGCTCAGTCTGGACACTGGGAGAGATCTCCCCCAAGACAACATGGTTGCACTTAAAAAGAGGAGTTACAGAGTCTTGCTTCAGAGACTTTCAACTGACCTGCCGGGTCATGATGTTATTCCAGGCTTCTGCCTGAAGTCACACTGAGTGACCTACAGAGGTCTTGTTAGAAGTTGCTGGGGTTCCCTGATGCCCATGAACAGAACCTGGGTGAGATCTTGGTTCCTACCAGTGGATCATGGACGAAACTTTCTGCTCAAGGCAAGTGCTCTGCCAGGCCACAGGTTTCAGCCTTGATAAGTGGCTATTATGTAACTGAAACTTCCTCAACGTTTTTAACCCACGCCTCACTTGAATTGAGAATTTTTCATTCCTGGCTGTAGTGCATAGCAAGTACCTGAGGAGTACAGTTTAGTTGTGATAGATTGCACACTAAGGGGTGTGCTGCCTGAGGGAAGCCTAGTTGAAGCTGTCAAGTTGAATTCAGGTTGAAGACTCAGGCACTTGAGTGAAAGGTTCTGTACCACATGTGTATACTAGGCAGCAATGCTTGCATGAAGTCCTAGAGTAACTCTTGACAATACTCTGCACTTCTCTGTTCTTTCCGCTGTTTCTAAGATCATTTTAACATAATCTTTTCTGTCTCATTCTTGTAACATATAGCTTTTTGCTGTTAGGAGAATGTCACAGATAGCTTGTAGATAAAACACTGAAACTAGAGAGAAAATGAGATGGCATAACTGTCCCCATCCATGAAAAGCAAAGGTCTTTTATTTACATACCTAATAAGGAGTGGGCTGGTGTTGCTTCTGAAAGATCTATGAAAAGTTTTCAAGACATAAGTGTTTAAATTCTGCCAGCCCAAGTCACATGATTGGTTGTAGAAAGCGTTCAAAAAGCAGCAATCCAAGGTCATGCAGACCACCAGTATTAGCAAAAATGGTGCATTTTTTTTTTTTTTTTACTTGAACCAGCCAATAATTTAAGAACAAACATGTTTTAGGGGAGGCTGTCAACAGCAAATAAGGTATGAAGCAGTGCAGATCAGCTGGGAGCTATGTACTGTAGTGAGGTATGAAAAATTCTCAAACAAATCCAGTAATGCATGGGTTGAAAAGATGGAGAAAGTTTAAGTTAGATACTGCATTTAACAAACCATCTTGATTTTTTTTTTCCCTGTTTTTTTCTCCCAGCCGTGTCCTTGTCCATTTTTTTCTCATTTCCAAGCTGCAAATTTTTGTTCCCAGTAGGGGTACTAACACTGCTGTTGAGCCGGAGGATAGAGTTGTCTTTGCTGTAAACAGAATCAGTGATATTCTGCATCCTTCAGTATACCTTTCTTTTCAGAGAGAGATGTTTGTTCTAGGATGTCTCCATGGTCCATTTTACAGTGCAACCACACTGCACTGTAACACGGGAAGGCTGTAAACTTCTTGCAGTCATTCTGTTGCCGAGTGTGGCAAATGGGATACTTCCCAAGAAGTGAAAACTTGCACTAGTTCTGCTTCCACACTGCTAGCTGTTTTCTGTCCCGTTATATTGTTTGTCAGTCAATGCTACATTAACATCTAATACCATTTTCTTCTCCAGTTATTTTCCTTGTGTTTACAAAGCAAGTCTAAAACATTTTTTTATTTTTTGTATAGGTCTGTTTTCTGTGTCTAGTCATTGGGCCAAAGAAGCTTCTCTTCAAGAGGGATCAAAAACAGTTTGTCAGTGATAGCATGAGGTTTATGACCTGCTCCATGGGGCATAATTAAATGTGGAATTCAGTCCCTTCTTGCAGAATAACTTTGACACATCTGTTTTAAACAGTTTTAGTGCAGTGAGGAGATAAGTAAAAGTTTCTTTGCACAGTAGATTAGTTTCAGATGAGGTATAGGATCCTCTCAAATTCAGGTTCACATAATAAGTACACCAATGGGACAGCCACCCAAGGAAAGTGCATAGTCACCCACTGAATATGTTAAAATAAATCGTAGGCCTGCAATGCAATAAAATAAAAAAGAAAAAAACCAAATGTCTTGTCACAGTCCCAGAAGGAAAGGTAGGATAATTGCCCAGAAAAGAAAGACCAGTGCTGAATTCTTTTACAAAATCCCTATTCTTTCCCTGCTTTCTTTGCCAGAGCACCTCTGATCCAGTTTTATTCCATGTTCACCTTCAGTATGTTCATGTTTTTACAGATATAGCACGTTTTATGGCACCCGCTGAAGTTATCTGCTGTGAAATTCAATTATTTAAATACTTTGTCCTTTTGTTACCCTTTTCTAATGGATTGCCAATACATATTGCTTTCTCATCAGATACTGATAGTCCCTTTAGTAGGCTTTACTATTCTGTAAAATGGTGATGAACACACAATGTGGCTTATAGGTAGTGAAGTACAAAGTAGTTATTTCAGCACTTTGCTCTCAGATAAAAAAAATACAGTTTGTGTCTGCTTAATATTCACTAGGCTATCCAGTGTTTAAGGCATGTTTTTGGTAGGTAACTGAACAATCAGATATACCATTGCTGCATACATTTTATGAGCATATTTTTCCTCATTTTGAGGACAATTAAGATATGAAGGAGAGGTTTAGTAATATATGTGTGCATTAAGGCAGTATTTGTGAAGGCCTTATGAAATCTTAATGTGAACTGTGTGTTTATTTGTGTTAAAAGGTAGAAAACCTGGTCTGAATTGTTGACTGCTGGAAGTTAGCAGACTGGCATAAATAAGGCATGGCACATCATCATGCAGATTAATTTTTACGTAAATTATTTCTAGTTCACATTTTATTGCTTAAGCAATCTCTAGTTGTTTTGTCAAAGAAAACTAGTTGAGAATCTGAGAAATATGATATTTAGGTGGTTAGTTGTAAAATCTGTGAAGCAGCTCAAGAACTGTCTCACTTTTTGCACAGACAGCAGAATACAGTAGTTCTTGACCAAAAGTTAAAGTGATATAAAATATGTTGAATGAATGCAAGTGTGCTAGCAAAGTCCTTTGGTCTCCTGTCTCGGTGGAGGTAGGGGACGAAGATCCATGTGGCAGCAAAGGCACAAGGGTTATTGATGGGTTAGAAACCATGGAAGTGCCTTAGAATGGTCACGCAGGAATTAGGGCTTCTTTCCCCCCAAAAGGGGATTGAATCAATAGCTGAAGTACACCTACACCAATGCACACAGCATGGGCAACAAACAGGAGTATCTGGAAGCCTTTGCACAGCACAAAAATCATGACATAGTTGCCATCATGGAAACATGGTGGCAAGACAACTAGAGTGCAGTAGTAGTGGGCTGTAAACTCTTCGGAATAGATTGGCAATGAAGGAGAGGCAATGAGGCGGCCCTCTAGGGCATGTTTTGATTGTCTAGGACTTAACAGCGGTGACAAGAGGGTTGACTGTTTGTGGGTAAGGATCAGGGGAAGGATGACAAGGCAGATATCCTGCTTGGAATCTGTTAGAGACTGCCCAACCATGATGGAGAAGCAGATGAAATATTTTATAAACATCTGGGAGAAGTCTCACAATCACTGGCCCTTGTTCTTCTGGGGGGCCTTCAACTTAGCACATGTCTACTGGAAATTCAATACAGTGGAGAGGGAACAGCCTAGGAAGTTCCTGGAGTATGTGGAAGACAACTTCCTCACACAGCTGGTGTGTAAGCCAGCGATGGAAGATGCCCTGCTGGACCTGCTGTTTGTGAGGAGAGAAGGACTGGTGGGTGATGTGGTGGTCGGAGGCCGTCTTAGGCGCAGCTGTCTTGAAATTAAAGAGTTTTCAGTTCTTGGGCAGGTAAGGAGGGGGTTCAGTAGAACTGCCGCCCTGGACTTGCAGAGGGCAGACTTTGGCTTGTCAAGGGTGTGCCGGTTTGGGACAAATTTCAGAGGAATGTCCGAATTTGAATGTCCTCTCTTAGAAGGCAGGTCACAGCCACCCCTTCCCACCAAGTTCAGGGAAAAAAAATTTTCCTCAGAGGAAAGTGAAGGCAAAAAACCCCTATTTATTTAACAAACACACAGGAAAAGAATAATAATGCTAAACAACAAAACCTCTCACTGTGGAGAGAAACCTGGGAAGATTTTAAAGTCCTTTCCGTGGGTGTGGTCTCTCTACTCCTCCTTGGAGCTGGGTCGGCCTGGGCCCCCTCCAGGCCTAAGGTGGAAATTTTCCCAGTGAGTTCTGGTGTTCTGATGTTGAAACAGCCCAGAAGAGAAGAAGAGAAAAGCCAAAGTCCCAGAAAGAATCTTAACTCTCAGTCTCTCTCTCTCTGGAGAAACAGAGCCGAAAAGTGGAGAGAAGCAGAAAAGGGTGCTTCCTTTGCTCCTTAGCAGCAGCAGCAGCTAATCTCCATGTTCTTGAAGCACAAACTGTTTTGAAAAGTTTGCTCAGTTTTTTTTCTCTCTCTCTTGCACCCAGTTTTAAAGGCACAGAAAGGCTCAGGATAATATCTGGGCTTAGCGCGGTAATAGGGGATACAACAGCATAAAGTCACCCCAAGACGAAGGGGCCCTTGTTGGCAGAGCCCTTGGGAGGCAGCCCTGAGGGGCAAAGGAGTCCAGGACGACTGTTCAAGGAGGAAATCCTGAAGGTGCAGGAGCAGGCCTTCCTGTGTGCCGAAACATGAGCCAGTGGTGGAGGAGACAAAACTGGCTGAACAGAGAGCTTTGGCTGGAGCTCAGTGAAGAAAAGAGAGTTTATGATCTCTGGAAGAAGGGGCAGGCAACTGAGGGGAGGCCTACAGGGATGTTGTAAGGTTTTGGAGAGAGAAAATTAGAAGGCCCAAAGCCCAATTAGAACTTAATCTGGCTACTGACATAAAAGACGGTTAGAGTGTTTTTATAAATATGTTAGCAACAAAAGTAGGACTGAGGAGAATCTCCATCCTTTATTGACTGCAGAGGGAAACATAGTAACAAAGAATGAGGAACAGGCTGTGGTACTTAACGCCTGTTTTGCCTTAATCTTTAATAATAAGGTCAGTTGTTCATTTAAGACTATGAGGCCAGATGGGAACCACCAAAGGATGCTGAGGGAACTGGCAGAAGTGCTCACCAATCCGCTTTGCATCGTTTACAAGCAGTTCTGGCAAACTGGGTAGGTCCCAGACAACCTTCTTGGAGACGGGAAAGTATAATGCCAATCTACAAGAAGGGCCAGAAGGAGGATCTGGGGAACTACAGGCCTGTCATCCTGACCTCAGTGCTGGGAAGGTCATGGAGCAGATCATTTGACTGCCATCACACAGCATGTACAGGACATGCCAGGTATCGGGCCCAGGCAGAGTGGGTTCAGGGTAGGTAGGTCTCTGCTCAGCCAGAGATCCTTGCTGATCTCCTTCTATGACCAGCCTGCCCACCTAGTAGGGGAGAGGCTGTGGATATTGTCTACCTGGACTTCAGTAAAGCCTTTGACACCATTTTCCACATCATTGTCCTGGAGAAGCTGGTTTCTCATAGCTTGGGCAGGTGCACTCTTCATTAGGTGAAAAATTGGATGGCCAGGCCCAGAGGGTGTGGGTGAATGGGTTACATCCATTTGGTCACTAGTGGGGTTCCCTTGGGCTCATTGTCAAGACCAATCCTGTTTAACCTCTTTATCAGCGATCTGGATGAGGGGATCAAGTGCATCCTCAGTCACTTTGTACCAGACACCAAGTTGGGTGAGAGTGTTGATCTGCTGGAGGACAGGAAGGCTCTGCAGAGGGATCTGGATAGGATGGGCTAATGGGCTGAGCTTGAGATTCAACAAGGCCAAGTGACAGCTCCTGCACTTCAGTCACAACACCTCAGATAGCACTACAGTCTTGGGACAGAGGGGCTGGAAAGCCACTGGAGGTGCTGGTCAACAGCAGCTGAACGTGAACCAGTGTGTGCCCAGGTGGCCAAGAAGGGCAATGGCATCCTGGCGTGGATCAGCAACAGTGTGGCCAGCAGGGCCAGGGCAGGGATTGTTCCCCTGTACTGGGCACTGGTGAGGCCACACTTTGAGTGCTGTGTCCAGTTCAGTGTGTCCTCACTTCAAGAAAGACATTGAGGTGCTGGAGTGAGTCCAGAGAAGGTCAGGGGAGCTGGGGAAGGGTCTGGAGCACAAGTACTGTGAGGAACATCTGAGGGAGCTGGGGTTGTTTAGTCTGGAGAAAAGGAGGCTCAGGGGTGACCTTATCACTCTCTACAACTGCCTGAAGAGAGGTTGAAGTGATGTGGGGGTTGGCCTCTTCTCCCAAATAACAAGTGACAGGATGATAGGAAATGCCCTCAAAGTTGTGCCAGGGATACTAGGAAAAATTTCTTCACCTAAGTGATTGTCGAGCACCGGACAAGTGGTCCAGAAGTAGTGGACTTGACAGTGAGAGGTTAGTGGTTGGACTCAATGATCTTGAAGGTCTTTTCCAACCTAAACAAGTCTATGATTCTATGATTTTTCAATTTATTTGAGAGTGCACACAGTTTAAGTCAGCGTAGGTGGTCTCAGTAAAGCCATTTCAGATGCGGAAAAGGGGTAGTGTTTTCATTCCCTTGTGCTGTATGTACAGTATCATGGTTCAAGCTAAACTGTTTCCGAAGTAATTGAAACACAAGGAAGTTTGCTAGTTGGTTACTAGCAAATTAATTCAACCCGCCTCCTGTTGTAAATCTTTTACTTGCTAGAGAGGATACATTTTGTTAAAAAAAAGAATTAAAAAATGTAAAATAGAGAAGTAAAGTAGAATTGTGTCATTCTATTATGTAATTAAGTAACTGACTTCTTTTTATGATAATACATTTGGGTGGTCTGTTCTTGAAACACTTGATTTGTTAGGAAACATTACCATTTCCGCAAGTAATCTCTAAGTCCTAAATATTTTGAAAAAAATTTGCATTGCGGTATTTCATCAGTGCATTACTCACCAGTTAAACACTCTAAACTGCTGTCGCTTGGCACTGGAGAGGGCTTCCAGGTTTTTTTCTATCAGCAAAAACTTCTGTAAATTATAATATTGCTTGGCAGAGTGTAAAGAATAAATACTGGAAAACCAGATGATTTAAGAGAAAATAAATGAGAAGACTTAAATCTCATTTTACTTTTCCTTGGAAAAAGAAGTCTCTCTAGTTTACAAAACATATAAAGTTTGAAATTGCCTTCAGCCACAATGTTTGTTTAGGTGTGGTGACCCTTTTGTATCCCTGTTGTAGATTCCTCTCAATCAGCACAATTCTGATTGTCCCCACTGGACACTGAGGAAATTTAGTGGCTTGCTTGCTGCAATGAACCTCAATGATTTTGAGGTTAGGCATGCTGCCGCTGAGACTAGCATCATTTTAACTGCCAGTGGTAGTAAGCTGCTGACTTTTTTGGATTAAAAAAAAAGCAGTTCAAATATACTCAAAATACTGTGCTAATGTTCATAAAAACTAATAGGTTTAATAGCATTACTATAACCAAAGTGATCTACCCCAAACCAATTTTTGTAGTCAGCTGACTGTCAAGTTCTCATTCTGTGCACAGATGTTTAAACTTTAGGTACCAGCAGGAAACAGCTAATGCACTAGATACTTGCTATAGTTTATAGTTGGTGAAGGGTCAGTATTAAAGTGTTTCTGTGATGCAGTTGATGAAAGCAGTCTGTGATGATTTTTCCCAAGCCTGATTTGCAACACTGTTGCTTTACATTTCTAAATTCATAAACATCTGTAGAATCAATTTTTGCAAAAGAAATATACTCATGGAAACCAAACTGGCCTTTTTAAAAACTACAAAGAAAGAGAGAAACAAAAATAAAACCCAAATCAAATTATACTTATTTGCTTATAGTTTTTAAAATATCAACATTCTTCTCAGTTTATTTTCCATGTGGTTCCACTGCTATTAAGTTACAGGTTTGGTTATAAAATAGAAATGGTGATTAGAGCTGAAGTAATCTGATGCTTGAGTTATTAGGAATTTTAGGACACTGTTACACTTCCTTCTTTAAGACATTCGGGAATCATTATGCTATCATCTCTTTCTTCCAAACAAGAGTGAAGGCGGGATGTGAAATGAGAGCCCTTTGCTTCACTCACTTTTACTCTGTGCACACTGCTTTAGCAGCAGCCAAGCTGCTTGGTGTGAGTAGTTAAATGCTGTGGCTGTGTCCTCAAAACAGGGATTTGGTCTCTTACTCATGCGGCCTGAGCTCACGCAATAGAAATGACCTGATGAGCACTTAGAACCTATGAAGTGATTATACATTTTGTTCACAGGTGGGAACTGTGCTCAAGAGAGGAGTCTCTCTAGGGAGAGAGCAAAATCCTCTCTTGTCGTGGCTCAGAGATGCTGATGCCTCCTGCTAATGCTCAAGTTTCTGCTGACTGTCTAGACGGTTTCCATTTGGTAACTCTGCTTTTGTTTCTTATGATGCACTGTGTCTGCAAAGACCATGCTCATCGCTGACAAGAACATTCTCTGTGGCTTGATTAAGTCAAAGTGATCAAAAACTGTAGAGGCAGGTTTTCCCTATAAGGTTTGTCTCGAGTCTGTAGTCATATGCCTTCAACAAGTTGTTCATCATCCTTGAAGTTAGGAATAAAGGTTTTGATTTAAATAGGAAGATCTGACAGTGCAGAGCTCCTACCGTCACAGTAATTTTGACCGTTCTGGGGGAAAAAAAATGCCAGTGCTAGGATCTTGGTAACTCTTTAACTATATTATTTCTCAAACCAGTACAACTTGAATGTGTACACTGTTGCAGTGTACATGTGTGTAGCAGTGTACTGTGTGCGTTTACTGTTGTAGATCGTTGTTTGAGTGAACTATTTTTTAAAAAACAAAAACCCCTACGGTAGAACACCCACCCCCACTCCAAAAATCCACTCAGACTATGAATGATCCTTGACTTTTATCTCTGAGAGCTGATAATAAAGTAAATACCAGCAGTTCAAGAAAATGTAATTCTGTATTGGAAATAGGAGAAAATGGAGAAATATTGATGCTTTGTGAAACGGAAGTTTTGTTTTAGCTGCTGCAGACTCTTATCTTCATTTTTCTAAAATTCTGGACTCATAGGTTACCTGATATGGATACTTATTATAACTCCCTTTGGGAGTGATACTACTAATTTTTCTTTAAAAACTCTTTCTTTTTTACAATAACAGATCTATCTTCATAGCTTTGTTCCCTGGTACCAAGAGAAGATAGTGGATTTATTGTAGCAAAAAATGACCATCTATCTTACTGTCTTCAACTTGAAAATAAAATTGCATCAACCGAAATGAAATGCAGCCAAGTCAGGTTTTGTGGGGAGCAGCCATAAGCTATTTCAGAAGTTACCCCACAAAACACTGTTTACTGGCACTAAACTGCAATGACATATCCAGCACTGCAAGTGCTCCTCTTTCTTTTTGGAGCAAGATAAAATGTGCTGTGTAGTCTACTGATGAAGACAGTTTAAGATAACCTTTTCTTTAAGCTGACATATACTAAAGCATATGCAATTAACTATTTTATCTTGTTTAAATGACAGTGTGTAATGACAGTAAAAACATCTGTAGCACAGTAACTTTCTGCAGCTACAACTGTTGAGCAAGAAGGTATCCCATTTTCCTTGGTTCCATTTATATGTGAGGTGTGAAAAAAAAAAGCACTTTGTACCTCTGTCAAGTGCTGTGCAAGAGTTAGTATATGTCATGTTCAAGCATTATAAACCAGCATCCTTAAAATATTTTGTTAATCTTCCTATGCTATCTTGGATCTAGATAAAATAGTGTCACTGACACAAATGTAAGATCCTTGGTCTTGTTTTGGATCATTCATAATAATTTTCTTTTTTTAATTCTAAATATGCATTTTTAATATTTTTAGCGTCTTTTATTTCCTTCATTTGTTTTAATTATAATCCATGTAATTACACATGAAATGCTCCAAATGCATATCTTTTTTTTTGAGTTTACCATGATTATATAATTAAGATAATTTTAGAAACTTAATCAGTCTCCTCTTTCGGTCACTTACATTAGTGCTGCGTAGAGATATTTATATTTGGATCAGATCATTTTTATATTGCCATAGAAATGTCTGACTGTGAATAGATGTGGAACAGCACTATGCCTTGTGTCTTTAAACTGCATGGGCAGTAGTGCTTCCTAAGAAGTTGGTGGCAAGGTTTTGTGACATGCTGAGCTGTAGCAGTGGCCACTTTGGTGACCTGAACACGTGAAATAATGCACAGCAGAGACTTGCAAGACTGCTGCATGAAATTCAGTCTCTCATTTTCACTTGGCACTTCTGTGGCTCTATCAAAGTCACTTCAATTGCTTGAGCTAGGACACCAGCCCTCCAACTGAGCTCTGCTCAGCTTGTGGATGTGTGAGTACTGTGTGTGTGTCTATTAGATGGATAGCCTGCAGAGATGCTCTTGGGGAGAGAGGGTTCATTGGTGACTAGAAATATCTTGCAGCTGCAATGCCACGTTCTCCCTCTCTTACCACCTTTCAAAGCTGTATACTGAACAGGGAAGAGTAAACTGAGCTTCTTGTGTCCTTAAACCAGAACTGCTTCATGTCTATGAGCTCACTGGCATGCTGGTCAGAAACTGGTTTGAGCTGTACAATGTGCAGCACCTGGATTAATCTCCAAGAAGACAAATGTATCGAATGGATGAGTAGCGATGGGTTTCCCCAGTGCAGTAAAATGAAACCTGACTTCAGACAAAACTTGTTGACTTAGTTGGATCTTAGCTGATGGCAGTAAGCACTGTTCTATGATCTGCTTCTCTTTTTCACAGACAGACTGCTCTGAAGGCTTTGTTAGGTAGTTCAGTGGATGTTTGCCTTTGTTGTTCAACAAACTGTGGAAAAATTAGTTTTATTCAGGGAAAGTATGTTCCGATCAATTATAAAACTCCAGCTGCAGACTGGTGCCTGGATACTGTTAAACACCGTATATAAAACAGCACTGTACCTCTCTAAAGGATCGTTTGTATACCCAGGCATGCAGCAAAGCATTAAGCAGACATGCAAGTAAATCTCTCCCATAAAAAGATATTGTGTTATATTGTATATGACCTGCAGCCCAAGACACTTTTATGAACTGCTTATCCACTGCCATCCCAACCCTACTCCCCTGTCTGGTACCAGTACTCATTATAAATCATCAGTGTTTCTCTCTCTTAATATTTTCTTCCTCTAGTTACATTCTATTTTTTATAATCTTTAATTTAATATTAATAAAAAAATTTTTAAGAAATTTTTTTTTTTTACCGTGTGATTTCCCTGATTTTAAGGATAGTTAGGGTAAGAGAACTGCTGCAAACTGTCTTGTCTGGAGTCACTAAATGGCCAAGAGGGTGTCTGTCTGGGTGATCTGTATTCAAATTGTGTCATCTTATTCTCATTATCTTTTTGTGTAATTGTCTGGAGATTTTTCTGAAGGATTCCTTTAGCATAAATCATAATATATGATTCCTGATATTTCATTTTTGTCTGTGTAGCTTAAACGAGAAATATATTAAATTTGGTCCTTGAAGTCCTCTTGGGTCATTCTATTTTGTACCATTATGGATTAAATCCCTTTCTCCATCTCCTTTTTTTTTTAGCCCTGGATCGTTTTTCACTGGAAAGAGGTGATGCCTGAAACTTAGAGGGCTGTGTGTGTTCCCCAGGCTTTCGAGGTGTATTTGTAGTAACATTTTGATGTGTGTTTTTTTCTCATATAATCTAATGATGGTGACATTTTTAATCAGTTTTGAAGGACCATTCTGAAACAGCCTGTGAAATTTAAAAAATACTCCAAAAGGAGCTGTCTGACTGGGTCTGAGATACTCATTAACAAACATCCATAAATTCATAATTGCAGACTGGCTTCCTTGTTTACCATTTTTCTTTCATAAGTACAATGAGACATGACAGCTAGTCCCAGGGGATTACTGCGCTTCTCGGCTGGTTGATGTCACTATGCCTTTAGACCTGCATCTTGCAGAGCAACCAAGGAAATCACTGATCTCCCGCAAATGTGCTACCTGTCACGTCTTATTGTCTAAAAACAGACCTGTCTGATTACTGAAATGGAGAAATATTTGTGCATGAGCGTTTAAGCACATCTTAAAAAGACTTACAAAAGAGGCTTAAAAAGCCTCTGCTTCTGTAACAGATCCAACATTAAGATATGGTTTAAATTAAAAACATAGGAAAAGCATTTTGTTTTTAAAGATTTCATTTGTGAATCTGCATTTCTTTATTTCAGTACTGGAAAAAAACACCAAATTGTGATTTTTAAGTAGATAGAGGTCTTCCAGTCTAGCAGAACTCTTCTCATTATATGTTTGTTACTCATTATCTACTGAAAATTAAAATTCTGCTGCTTGATCAGTAATTTTTCAAGGTGAAGTGAAAACCTCTTTCAGACTTTCTCAAATGTAATGGGTTTGCGGTAGAATTTGGGTAGAATTTTGTATCTGGGTAAGTGCAATTACTTTTTTGCCTTTATGTTAGTGTGCTTTTGTACATTTATTATGATTATTAAATAAATACTGGGTTTGTGTTATAAATTCTTTGGTCTGATCTGGATGTCCCCAGATGCTTCTCAGTTGGCTGCTATGTTCTGGATTCTGGATTAAATTTTAAACTGGTGTTTGGATCTGCTCAACTGTGCCGCTTAAAATCTAATTGTCATTTTTGGACTAAAAGAGCAAGCAGAATTTTTCCCCGAAGGTTTAGATGTGTTCATCATTCAGCCTTAAAACTGTTAAGCTTGCAAACAGTTTGAACTTGATTATTCTTCTGCAGAGCTGTGTCCTCCAAACAAAAATTAATGGCAGAAACGCTTTTGAATTTTTCTGGGAACAGAACTAGGCTCTTACGACCTCCTTCCATGTGCTCAACTTTCTGAATTTGACTCAGGATTGGTGTTGCTCATGTATTTGCAATGATACTTTGGTCTTTGGGCCACATGTCTGGTTAGTCCACCAGTGTGGTTCTACCAATGAAGATCAGGTTTAGCTACCTACACATGAGAATCCCTCCTGTGCCAGGAACCTCCAGTGTGGAACCACCAACATGGACCACCCCCCAGCAGCCCATCTCAGGAGGTGCAGCTCTAAAGGCTTCCCATAGTAGAAGCGGATCAAAATTTCTTGTGTTCAAAGCTGGCTTCAGTTGGATCGATAATCTGATGAACACATTACTTGCCTGACTCAGAAAGAATGTGCATCCTGCCTTGGCATACTGAGATTCATCAAGTTTCTTGCTCTGAGAATCATATAATTGAATATTAATAACTCCAAATGCATTCTCAGTGCTGCTTGCCATCTCCACATCACAGTCTCACTTGCTCTCTGTAGCTTCCATCAGTGTGGACGCAGTTGTTTGGGAAATGGTATATTTTAATTGTCAGCTGCATTGATGTGGGAGGCTGTGGTACCTGTGCAACTCAAAGAGGTGTGTGTCAACCCCCAAGGGCCCTGTATTTGGGGACCCTTCTGTGCCATGGTGTCCCATGCCAAGCCCTGAGTGCCTATCACATCTCTCCCCACCTGTCACTGGTCAGGTTCACTATGCACACCCTTTTACACAGAGACTTGTCTGTCACTGTCAATTGAATTCTTTTGCAAGATTTGCAAATTCGGCATTATTTTTCCACGCATACCTAGTATCCCCTTCCAAATGTTAAATGCTGGGTCACTGAAATAGAAATAAAAAACCCTAAGCCTTATAATTGAGACAAGAAGCAGTTATTTGGACTAGTTTCTGAGTATTTACGTTTATTACTAATACAGTAATTAGTGAATTATTAGTAATTAGTAGGATGACACACCCTAGTTGTCTGGGTTTGACAAATTTCAGGGAAGATAGCAACCTTTGTCTGGAAAAGTGACACTGTAAGCCATTCTAGCTCCATCTTTAATTACATGAAGCTGGCTTCTAACATGAGAAGATGTAATCGTACAAAGACACACAATATCTCCGTAATTACCAGTTTTATGAAGTACTTGAAAATGGTGAGAGGAAGCATATTGCAAATCTCTAAAAATAAATAGTTTGTAAAGTCATAATCATTATAAAACAGATTTACTCGAGAAGACAGTATTACACATGTTAAGGGTAGTCTGTCGCTTACAGAGTGTAGTACATATGTGACTTGAAAAAGCAAGCCAGTAAGAGCTGTATTAATGATGAATTTTATTTCTGTTCTGTCATTTTAATGGATGAAAAAATTGCAAAAACTAGAAAGGAATTCATAATATTTTAAAAAATTTAATCCTGAAAACATACTTTTTTAAAGAAAGCTTAGATTTTAGAAATGTGAACCTATTTGAATTTTGTGAAAACAAAGCAGAAGAATCCCACTCATCAATAGGTAATCTCTCATTTTGACCACCCCACCAATTGTTGGGTTTTTTTTCATTATTTTTAAACTTTAATTTTGATTGCTGGCTATGTTGGAAAACTACTAAAATGCTATCATTTTCCAGATAATGTTTGTAGCTTTTTGGCATATGTTCGTTCTTTCAAACCCCTTAGGATAATCCACAGCTCCACAAAAACATGAGTCAAATACATTACAAATTTCCCTCAGAGAATCTACATCTTTTCCAGCTGTTTGGATAGTCTGTCTAAAACCTGACCAGACCTCTCATCTCCCAGTATTGTTTTGGGCTTTTATTTTTTTGACTTTGATTTGTTCAATGTCATAATTTCTGAACTGAGCCAACAATTTCAGTCTCTTTGGTTTTCTTTAAAATACTTACACTGGACAATAGAATGATTTTTTATCCAAAGAAAATCGCATTGTTTTCAACTATTTCTATTCACTAGTGCAAAACTTCTTACCCATGTCAATGAAGCCCTTTTAAAATCCTCCCTAGGCAGCTTCATATATTATTTATGGATTAAAATATATCTCAGCCATATTCCTAAATAGGCTTCTCCTTGTTCTGATTGGTTTGAGATAGGTGAACAGAAATTTTGAGGGTCATATAGAGCTCTTGGTAGATGTTCCATTTTAAATATGGTTCTGGCAGCTGGGTAAGTTGGATTTTTAAAACAAAAAAAGGACAAAAAAATCCATTTGTAATTATTCCAGTTAATTCCTTGTGTATTTTGTCTGGCAAGGTAGTATAAATCTAATTGTAAGAGCATTAAAAGATTGGAAAGCTACATAATAAGCAGTCTAAGGTGGGAATTGGGCCTCAGAAGTTTTCCATCTCAATTAGCAAAAATATGTTATCCCCCAGCCTATGTACCTGTGATCATTTGTTTTCTTCTAACCTTTAATAAACTTTAATTGATGATGGAGAAAGACAATTATGTTAAGACAATCCAGAGTTGGACCAGTTAATATCTGTGAACAGTAATATTTCCTGCTCTACTTTTAATTTGTTGCTTGCAAGGGGAAGAAAGCAAAGGTGGTGATAACCGTAGTAACACTATGTCCCAAATATCACAATATATTAGATCATACTTGTAAAGTGCTGTATTAAATACAATACCCAGCAAACAAGAAAGTGTTTGTCACTTGAGCTGCCCAGGTCTCTCTCAACAGAGGCACTAATTGTGTGTTTATGTGCTCAATGATGGACATCAGCTGCTGGTTCCTCATGAACATGGGAACTAACACAATAATGGCTCGTTGACATTATCAGCCAACAACTGCTCCAGCGTTCAGCAAGCTGAGGGGCTTATAGTTGTAGGACATGGTGCTGCTCTGCTGGCAGTCCTTCTGAGGATTCCAGCCCTATGCCTGGCCCAACTCTGAAAGCCTTGAGCTCTCCTATTGGTGCTGGGTTGCTGCTGGTACATGCCAATGGTCTTCAGCTTTTACCTTCCTTCCCGCTCGTCTTCCCAGTCTCTGGCTGCTGATTCTCTTCTACAACTGAGCAGAGAGAATTTGTCCTGTTACTCCGTCTCACGCTGCTCACTCTGTTTGCCTTCTGGCTCCAGAATTCCCTGACACTGTCCCTGCTGCAAGGTAGCATCCGTCACATAACCCATGTGGTTGCTCACTACTCCCATATAATCTCTAGGCTTAAAATTTTGCCAAAAAATCGTTTTAAAAGTATATTACTGATGCTGAAGCTAACTAATTCTAATTCCCAAACAATTCTAACTGAACTATGCCAACATATTGTAGGGAGAGAAAACCTCTGACATGCCAGAGAAAGGAGCTGACAGGTGGCTGTAACAGCCAAGTTAAGGAATCAGTCGTCTTGTGGAGCTCAGCTACAGGCAGCACTGTCAGCACAGGCAGTGCCCGGTGCATGAGGCTGGGCTGCCTTCTGCAGTCCCCAGCCCCACAGTGTGCTCTGTAGCTGTGTGCTGCTGTGTTCAACCACAGTTTGCTATGCTTGGAAGGTCAGCAGTTTCTAGTTTTTGTACATTGTCTTTCACAGATGTTTAAAGAGTTGGCACCTGTGGACTCGCCTCCCAAACAAAGAAACCTCCAAAAAACAAAAAGCCAAAACTTCTATGGAAGAAGGTCTAGCAAACTGTAATGAATCCTTTCCCTTGCCTCCCTTGTCTACACATAACACACTTGCTTTTGCGTCATCTATAGGTGACTCAGCAAAACTTGGTAGAGAGTTCAAGAACTGCATAGGTGACTCTCTGTAGTACCCATGTTCTCTGAGATGCTCTATATACCATAATATAAATGTGCTGCACATTGAACTGTGTGTATGTGTAGTTTGAGTTGGAGATGTGAAAGAAAAGGTAATTTTTTGAAAGAAAAGGTGTTTTGAAGAGAGCTTTTTTGCATTGCTAGGGAGCCTGAGATAAGCACAGTCAGTGAGCCTGAACACAGTGAACATTACTACTTCTGCTAGAAAACGTTGCATGCAGATATTCTCGTGATAGTCTTTGCATGTATGTAGAATTATGAGTAGATCTGATGTAGTGGATATTGTGTTTCTAAACTGAAGTATAGAGTGAGTTTTGCGTACAGTGAAAATTTGAACTTGCTTGTTGACCTAGACCCCCCCAAATTGTGCTAGTGACAACTCTATGAATTTAGGATGTCTAATAAAATTTTAATGCTATTCCTGAGGAAGAGGTCAGAGTATGGACATCTTACTGCTTGTAAGAAAGTGAGCGCTTGCTATTTGATAAGACTTTGAACTCAAAAAAAATACTGTGTTGACTGTTTTGCAGAATAGGTGTTCTCTGGCTCTTTGAGCTGTGAGAGGCTATTTACTAGGGTCTTCAGCATTTTAAGCGCTGATGATGCAAACATTCTTGTTTTGTGAATCTAACTGATTTACTGGGACATAAGTTATTATTAATCTTTGTCATTATAAAGACTACATTTGGCTTCTGGCAGTATGCAGAAGTCATTATTGTCACATGTTTCTAATTTCTGAAAATTAATGTTTTTAAGATAAACATGGAAAAAAACCCACTCTGGACACTTCATTAACAAGAAACTAATGAAGTTCTGCCATAAACACTTAAGAAAAACTGTATAATACTGTTTGGCCCCACATAACTTCCAAGGGAATTCAGATCCTTGAATAAGTAATACTAGTTTTATAATATTCTGTGACAGAGAATGCTTGTTGTGTAAACATAGTTACTAAAGATACTAGAACAGATGTGTTTAATACTATAAATTTATCTTACTTGAGCATAAAAGTGACTGAAGTCCCTTTCAGTACTTTTTAACACACCTAATACTTATGCCAAAAGGTGGAATTTAGCTGAACCTCTGACCTTTATTAAGTCTTTTCGTCTTGAGTATGCATTTCTGAGCTTTGTCTCAAGTTGCAAGCTGCTTGCTTTAGAATATCAGCCCATAAGCTTTTCTTAGCATATAACTGAATTTTGTTTCCAGTAAGAAGAACAATAATGCTAGACGAGCAAGATACTAAACACTTGAGGTGGTATGTTTCTTATGACATCTTGAAAGGAACCTGGATTCTCATATTTTCACTATGTCATGCTCTGTTCTGGCCAACACATTCTTAAAGGAATTGCTGGTGTTATGGCACTTGCCATGAGGAGCAGGAAAAATTGTTAGTGTTGCTCTTGTTAATGACTGATTACCTCCGCTCCTGTTAGAAGAATGATGATGCTATCTAAGGATCAGCACAGGTCTTTATTCTCCCCTACGCCCACAAGGTCTTCAGATTGTAATTACTGAATAGTTCCTTATCTTTGTTTCTGTATTTTGGAGGGGGGTTTATTGCTTCGGTAGGGTTTTATAGCCATGTCCTTTTGGTTAATGGCTGTTATTTATGTCAGCATCATCTGACTGATTTTAAGGATGAAATATAAATCTATGTTTCTAGCAGAAACTTCTTTTGGTTCCGATGACCTAAAAAGAAATAGAATAAGGCTTAAGAAATATTTAATATCTTTTGGGTTATTAAATATTAAAACCAACAGCAGTCTACATTTTAACAGTCTCAAGATAATATTTTTATAAGTATTATGAGACAATACAGTCAACTACTTTGTTAATGAGACTTTTTAATAGATTAATTAGGCAACTAGGAAACCTTTTCTAGCCATGTCAGTGTGTGCTCGAAGAATGGTGTGTTTTCAGCTTCTGGGTTAATAGTAACTGTAAACATGCTAGTGGGCAGATGTCTTTTTGGTTGGGTCTTTGCACCTGCTAAATACTAGATCTTCATCAAGCTTGACTGCTGTATTTGGGTATGGTGGTCAGGCGACTTGAGTGGCTTTGGTCTTGAAAAAACTTGAAAAAGTCCACCAAATTATTATGTTGAAAAGTTTTTTGTTTACAAAAGAATGAAATCTTTTGTTGAAACTGAAATATGTTGTGTGAACTTGTCAGTTTTAATGATACAGCTCTAAAAAAGCCCAGTATTTTGCCTTATTTTATGTTGAAAAGATTGTTCTCTGTTGTAAAGTAATACAGAGGATGAAACAAAAGTATTCAAATAACAGTTGAAATGTTCTACTTCAAAACGAAAAAACTAAATCTAGCAGCTTTTTCCAGCCAGTAGGGAATGATTTTTTTTTTGTAGCCAAGACTTCCACAATCTCATTTTTTGAAATAATTGCTGTAAAGTTTCCAAATATTGTAACTAAGTAAAAAAATTAAGAATTTCTCGCTTCCAACAATACTATTCTAAGTTTTTTTTTATTTTCCTACTGCTGTACAGTAAATAAGACATGATTTTTATAGAATAAAATCTCTTGAGTGGTAGATACAATTTTGCTTTCTTCTCTGAATCCAAATGTGACTGAAGATTTAATACAGGAGGTATGATAGTGAAGTTCTCAGGTTCTGCACAGGAGCTCGTGGCAGTCAGTTGAATAGCTGAGGTCATGGAAGAACCACTTATTGTTTGAACACCTTTTTTTTCTGTACAATCCTCTTTAACATCGTACTGAGAGGACAGTATGAATTTCAGATGAATTAATTTAAGAGAGTTGGGTTCTGGGATACCAAACCAGTTATAAATCTCAGTGCTCCCTCTATTACCAGTATTTCATTCTGAGTAAGAAATTAATTCAGCCTTAGAAATGTCTCAATACCTTAGAAAATCACAGCAAGATGGCTTTTTTCCTTCAAATTTTCTGCTTCCTGGAACAGGATTTTAGATATTTGTCCCAGGAATGTGGTGCGAACTCTGATTATTAAAATATGTGATTCTTTATTATTGCCATGTCACAAGTGAGGTTTTGCTTTAAAATAAATATCCTTTGAGGAATTGTTTTTGAATGTGGTTTCCCAAGAAAACAAAGCTCATGTGATGGTGTTTTCTGTGTGAGCCTGCCTGTGTGCCCTACTAGCAATAACTTTTGACTCTTGTCCGACTTCAGCATATCTGAGCAGTCTTCTGAAAAACAAGTTCACCTCGATAACAAAGAATCAGTGCAGGACGCAGAAAACCAAGTTTTACTCTTTCAGCTGCTTATGGAAACACTTCATTCATATGTAACATATGGGTTTAATTTGTGTCTTTTCCAAGTTGGGAAAGGTTCTTTTTAAACTCAGCCTTGCATGACTTTGTCTTGGTCCAGGCTGGTTTGTTTTGATGGGGAGTTGTGAGATGACAGATTTGGTTCTCAAACAGGTGAGCAAGCCAGGAGATCTGGCCCTGTTTTATATAGACTGTATGGATGCTGTTTCCAGTTTCTTTCTATGATGTGGCTTGAAAGTGTGGACCCTTGTCTGATGGTAGTGACCATATCAGCTATTCTTTGGGTCTTTTTATTTCAAAAAGGTATTTTAGACATTCTGTAATTTATTTGAGGGTGTGTTACATGGTATTGTTAGCATGACTGTCTGCTGTCCAGTATGACTGGCAAACCATTGATGTTTCCATCCTTGCCAGCCCTGTTACCCATAGAATCATAGAATTACAGAATAAACTGAGTTAGAAGAGACCTATCAGGATTATTTAGTCCAACTCCTGGCCCAGCACAGGACTATCCCCAAGAATGGCACCATGCGCCTGAGAGCATTGTCAAACACTTCTTGAACTCTGTCAGGCTTGGTCCTGTGACCACTGCCCCGGGGAGCCTGTTCCAGTGCCCAACCCCCCTCTGGGTAAAGAACTTTTTCCCAATATCCAGCCTAATCCTCCCCTGACACAGCTTCAGGCCATTTCCTTGGGTCCTGTCACTGGTCACAGAGAAGAGATCAGTGCCTGCCCCTCCTCTTCCCCTCACAAGGACGTTGTAACTGCAATGAGGTCTCCCCTCAGTCTCCTCTTCTCCAGGCTGAACAGACCGAGTGACCTCAGTCACTCCTCATACGGCTTCCCCTCTAGGCTCTTCACCATCTTTGTTGACTTCCTTTGGACATTGTCTAATAGCTTAATGTCTTTTTTTATATTGTGGTTCTCGAAACTGCACACAGGACTCGAGGTGAGGCTGCACCAATGTAGAGCAGAGCAGGCCATACCTGCCTCCAAGCTTTAACTAGAAGCTGAACAGAGGAGAGATGCATTTCTCCTTTGAACAATGCTTACCTTCTGCTTTCAGTTCAGTGTATCCCCTGCACTGGTCCTAGGAAAGCTCGGGGAGCTCTGCCGCTCCTACGTAATTGTTACTTGCCAGTTTTGTCTTCTTTTTGTAACAACTTTATCCCAGACATCCTGGTCTTCCACCTTGACAAGTGTAATATTTCCCATGTGCCCCTGCCCTCCCCAGGGGCAAGTGCAGAGCTCCCAGGGGTCTCTCTATTGGCAGTCAGGCAGTTGCAATGCACTCCCTCTCCTGTGCTCCTCCTCTTGACCTGTATTTTCTCACTCTTCTTTGCCTCAAGCCATGGACTTTCCTTAAAAAGGAAGCACTTGTATCATTATGTGGATGCTGTTTTAATCCGCTACTTAAAACAAAAAGGAATGATCATTCTGAGTTTTAGTGTACCCCAAAATAAATTATCTGTCTTTGAAAATCAAAGAACATTTCTTTTATTAGAAGTATATAGCTTTATGTGTTGCTAAACTGTCAGCAAAAAATAGGAGTAGAACTTTTAGACTTGGTGATGTCCTGAAACTTCTGTTTTCTAAATTATCAAATAGTACATGTTCAGTCATTTATTTTGCTTTTTTACATTGAAGTAGTGTAGAGTTGTTATTACTAGTATCTGTGATGAGAGTTTAGGGAAAATTTCTTCCTTAGTACGTGAATCTGCAGTACAGCAAAGGGTTGATCAGGTCCTGGTGTCTCCAGGCACACCATCTTTTTTTCTGCTCTTTTCATTTGTAACTGCTTGACAATAATGATAAGAGGACTGGTAAAAGCTTTCTGATAAAATTTTATTGTTTGACTCCTACTTTCAGAATGTGTTTCCAAGATACTGTTGTTCAGCATAAAGTAGCCTTTTTCTTTTAGACATGTGCTGTGGGACAGACTCTGAATCCAGGTTGCACTTAGCACCTTGATGTCAGGCTTGTTCTGTTTGGTTTAGTTTTGTTAATTTTCCACCACAGCTAAAACACCAATGTTTTGTCTAGTGAGAAATGTGCTATGAGCTTCTGCAGGAAAAAATGTGTTTTGTTTTGTTTATGCAGATAGGTTTTATGGATTATTTCCTCCTTTATCTACCATCTGTTGTTGACTCCTGTTCTCTCTGTAGGTTCTTCCCACCCAACTCTCCTAAATATTTCCCTTTTTAGCAAATACATCACGTAGCTCTTTTTTTGTGTGACCCTGAAGAATCCAGTCGGTTGTTCAGTGTATTTGCCACTTGGATAAAAAAAATGCCTGAAATTCAGTGATTAGAGTTTTTAAAAATAACTATATTTTTCGAGACACCTGACCAATAGCCTCTAAGTGCCTAATGTCTTCTCTGAAACTGAAAGTGATTTTTGTTTTTCGAGGATCAAAATAAGATGTCCATAGACGAAAGTGGGAAGAGTTGTATGTTCACTAACAAAGGGAAAGTTGCTGATGTCTGAACTAATTTCTGGGTTACAAAGAACAAAATGAAAAGTAGGGTCTTAATACATCTGGCTTTGCTCATTTAACTTAGAACATGGACTACGTATTTTGAAGGCAGGCATATAAATTCAAGAAAATAAGTGGTCTGCGTGGCATGAAATAATTGAGAATTTTATTTCCCTCCTTTTTGCATTCTATCATTTAAATAGGCCAATTTTTATGTAACGTAGTATTAAGCATAGATTGACAGGTATTTCACACTCCTGGAAACAAAAAAATATAAATTTGAGAAATCTGTAGTTACAAAACCTAAACTGACCATTTCAGTGTCATTTCATTAATTTCAATTCATTGTACTAAACCATAGGGAAAAAAAAGTTTATTTTGATTGACATCTTCACATATTGATATCTTGGATAGCTCTGACATAATTTTAACTCTGGCATTAACAGGAGTGAAATATATATTAAATCTTCCACCCTGTAATATCAAATGTGATTTTTAGTTCTTACATCTGGGTTATACTCTTTTTCATTACATCTGTATCCTTTACAGAAATGCTGGTAAAATAGTCATGTCTAAGGATTGGTTTGGACAAGGAATAGATAGAGATATTGAGAGAAATGCCTTAGAAACTGCATGTGATATTGTATTTCAACAGCACGGAGGTTGAGCGTAGCTTTATTTACTCTTAGCACAGGTGAATGATTACGTCGCTTGTCAAAGAAGCGTAATTATGAGAGGAATGAGTATTAAATTGAAATGGTGAAGTATTTTTTATCAAATTGCAAAGAAGTAACATAAAGGAAGGTTGTTTTGAGAAATGACAGTGGTATCCTCTAATACTTGTGTCAGTACATCTTACTCAACTAAAACCATTTTAGTATTAGTCTACTGTATTTACTAGAAGAGGGTGGTTTAAATTTAAATTTAATCTAATTACAACTGTGATGACAAAATTCTTTGTTTGAATGGTTTTACATCAGATGGTTATGTCTCTTTGCATTCTGGAAGGATGCAGAAAGCATTCTGCTCAAGATATTGAGATTCAAGTAGTCAAATTGGCATGAAAATTTTGAATATTGAGCAAAAGTCGGGGTGAGATTTAGCTACCATGACAGTAGAAGGCTGTACTCGCGGGTCTGGTTTTTGTTCCATGGTTAATGGACACCTGCAAATCCCTCTTTGTGGAGTGTGATGGTGGGCTGGTGCCTGATGAGCTGGTTGTTCTTGCAGGTGGTACAAGACCTGCCGTGTCAAAGCAGGGGGTTGTGCAGCCATAGTCATCAAGTATAGCTGAAGTTTACCAAAGGCATATAAACAGACTAGTAAAAGATCAACTCTGCATCGAAAAAGACAAAATGTCAAAGAATATGTGCAATCTGGATAGGTGTATAATACTGCAGGAATTCCTCTTATTTTTAAACCATGCTATGAATTTTTGACTATTCAGGTGTTTAAAAATAACAGTCCATAGAGCCTTACAACTCTAACAGATGAGCAGACAACTTTTTATGACTAACACTTCATTTGTTAGCGAAGTATCTTTCCCACTTGCTAGGTCAGCGTCTCCAGTCACTGAGGACTGTTTGAGGGAACTTTCCATTTTTTTACAAGAAGGAATGTATGTAAACAATCTGGGCCAACTACTAGTTGGTTTACATCTCCTGAGACTTTCCTATGAACTCCATGTGGCAGGAACTTCTGCTGAAGTAGTGCATGAGTAAAATCTCAAGTTACTACTTTTTGGATCTGCTGTTGAGTGAATGACATCAAAAGGCAAACAATGCCAACAAGAGAAAAGTAAAAAAAAAAAATTCCACTGACTACAATTTTCTTTTGTCCATGTGTCTTCAATCAGGTTTAGACAAGCTTAAGCATCATTTATTCCTCACAAATTCACTCGCAGTGAGGCAGGTAGAGGCAAGCAGAATTACTGAGTTGGGAGGACTCTTAAAATGTCTTTGATGCAAGATACCTTCTACTTACCGATAATGTTTGATTTAAGCAAATCAATTCTCCTCACATAATGGAAAAAATTAAGCAGTGATGAAAAAAGCAGGACCCTACTGCTCTTGCCACCTTCTCAAAATCATTAACCAGTTCAGGCAGGTGAAATCAGTGGTTATTGACCAAAAGTCAAGACAAGGCACGTGACATAGGTGGCTTTTTTTGCTCACTTTTCTTGTGAAACCTACAGCAGTACACTTAATGGAACAACAAAAAAAAAAGGATTCTTGAGACAGCTGGTATAGATGATATTTTGGAGAAAAATGTAGAAGTCAGAGGCGTTAGAGAAGATCGAAAGCATCTGACCATGCTTCAGAGGCAGTGAAAATATTCAGATGACAGAGATATGGCAAGACAGAGACCTGGAAGAGAAGTTTCTTCTGAACAGTTCTTTTTATATAAGGAAGAAAAAAACCTCTTGGTGTATTTCTACTTCCTTTAGCAAACAAGCTTGTTACTCTGCTAGCAGAATAGAAGTCACACCTAAGCACAAGGTAGGACTTGCACAAATAGCTGCTCTTTATCAAAGTGATGCTGATCATCCAAGTATCTTGAAGTGACTATTAGAGCTGTAAAATCATATGAGTTTTCCACAAAACATCCCATTAAGTCTACTTTCTCTCTCCCAATATGGACAAGAAGAATCTGGTATTTTATCAGTTGTCAAAAAGGAATCCAATTAAGTATTAAGGCCTTCAGACACAACACCTTTGAGCAATGTGATCTAGTGGAAGGTGTTCCTACCTATGGCAGGGGGGTTGGAGTAAGATGATCTTCAAGGTCCCTTCCAACCCAAGCCTTTCTATTATTCTGTGATTTGTTTAATATTTTATCAAAACACTACAAAGTAGTGTATATCGTAAGTATGAGGATTTACAGTTAGTGTGATTACCAGGGTTAGGTGAAGGTGTGGACTGTTGAGAGCTTGTCCCTCCAACTAGATTTATGTGTCTATTCACATCCTATAGCTTTTTTTCAGTCACAAACATAAAGGTCAGACAATGCAACTGAAATTTCCTAAGGGATTTCTAGTTGCTGCTTAAGACAACTTGGAGATCTGAGGCTGAAACAGGCAAGCGTTTGTGACTCAAGCTGACTTAAAAAGGAAATCTTAATGCTTTTCCAGATCAGGATGCCGCTTTGATTTCATTAATAGTATATCCCCATCTGACATCCTGGTTCTATTGTTTTGCTTGATTATCTTCATGTCATCAACATTTTATTAAATAATTTTTCTGGAAAGAACTTCTCTTTAGTGCACAATGCAATATATATAATCATCAAATATATTGCATAATTTTATTACATATTATGATATTTGAGAGTGAAACATTTTGCAAATCTAACTCCTTCCGTTAAATAATAACATGGCTTGTGATATTCCATTAGATTTGAAGTTCAACCGTATAAACCACAGCGGTATTAAATGAACATATAGCACTCCCACTTCCACGGCACTTTCTATGCAAGTTAGGTAGTTGTTTTTGTAAAGTATTATGATATGTGAAGAGGTGTCTGCTTCAGTATTTGGTCTTCATGCTTAATTTTTTTTACTTTTATGGGCTTAAACCAGACCCTTTATATTGCTTTAATGTATTTTTTGCATGCATTATAAGCACACCCACACATTCATCAGTTCAACATTCCAGCAAGGCAGCTGATTTAAAAAAAATGTTGTTAAACAAGTTGAAACTGGTTGGCACATATCTGAAGAAAGAAATCAAATAAAACTGGCAACTAAAGAGAAAGGGAAGTTGATATTGGCACATCATCACAGAGGTCTCTAGGTAAAACATATGCAAAAGCCCTTAAAATGTAGTTCTACTTTAAAAAGTGACTATGTAAAATGTCACCTTACTCAACAGATCTATTCCTTCTATGTACTCAGTGTTGCATCTGCTTGCCTTATAATAAATTACATATTTTTATTTCAATTTCTTTTCCTATTAACTATACAGTATCAATACAAACCTGGTTTGCATTTTGGCATTTGTGCTACCAAAGGTCAGTCACTTGACACAGTTTGAAAAAGACTCTGCAAAGTACAAGTTCTCTGTTGAATGAGCAGCAGTAGAAGATCACACTTAAGCTGTCAAATTCCAGGCTGAGTTTGAATTAGTGGTGAGTTAAATGAAAAAAGTGAATTAAGCTTCGTATATCCCGTGTTACATTTCGTAATTTACATTATCCCAGTCCCTTTGATACAAATGCTCTGATTGAAATTTCAGTTTCAGTAGGCTAGTATTTCATGAAAGAGCATAGAAAATGAATTCTTGAAATTTAAGCTCATGATTGCAAATGGAGTAAATCTGGTCTGAAGAGAATGGCACAGGAAGAAGGAGCTGTTCAGCTGTTTCTGGAATTACTTTCTACATCAGAAAAATCCTTTCAGGTACAACTGCTAAAAGTACTGGTGCCCATGTTATAGCCTTGCTGTTCTTCCTTTTTTTTTTTTTAAGGTTTAATTTTGTAGTACTGAAAGTAAGTTTTCAGTCTTGTCCTTTTGCCTTAAGTGCCTTTCTTCCTAATTATCATTTTGCAGGATTCATTTTGTCTACAAAAGGGTTTTTTTTCTATCCTTTTATCGTGATAGACACTTCATTAGGCCTGCTGAAAATATAATATAATTAATTAAATAATTAATATATAATATAATTAAAAAATAAAATATAATTATGCCTGATCACGTACTTCTTGAACCCCTGAACATAGTGCAGATATTAATTTGTGTATCTCCTTGTCTGTGTGCTTACTTAAGTTTCTTGCTCTTACTAGATGTAAAGTAGCATTGAAATATGCAAATAAATGAGAGGTATCTAACTATGTGTTAGTCAGAACTCTTAAAATCTGATTATCAGTGTTACTTGTAAATATGATTACTTGTCCTCTAGTCAACCTCTGTTTCTTTTGCAACTTCCATTTCTTTTATCTGCCCTTGTATGGTAGTGCTTTCTTTTCAAACTATATGAAAGAAGAGAAGAATGTGTCCAGAGCTGACAGAGACATGAAGAATTTCAAGCTGGACAACGGACAAAAGTGTTATTACAGCAGTTTGATGAGCTCAGAGCTTAAAACTTGAGATTACAATACTGCCTGAGTATCAGCATTGCTATTTTCAATCCTGATCAGGAAGTGGGGTGTTGCAAGAATTGTGAGTTGCTTGATGTGAATAAAAAAGGTTTGGGTATTTTATCACAAAGAAATTTTTTCAATGTGGGCATTGACACATTGGCTGGCGCAATACAAACACACTTAGCTGATCTGGTCACACTTAGCTGGTCACAGCATCTGATAGGATCACAAAAGTGTTCAAAATTGCATGGAGCGTGTTAGAAAGGCTGAAGAATTTATTTTGTGATGTTCTAAAAAAAGCTAAAACTTAACTAGGATTGATGGGGTTTTTTTCTTGGTGTTGTAAATCTGTGTGTTGTGGTGGTATGGCAAACGCTGTTCGCATATTTCTGGTTTTTGTTGTTGGGACCCTGGAAGCATACCTTGTATTTCGCTCCAGGGGTGATTGTGCAATCAGATGAACTAAAAGCCACGTACTTCCACCAAGCCTGAGATATGCTGCAGTGAAGCAATTGTGTGCTCAGCAGAGGACATCAGCTGAGCTCAGTTAGAATTTTGCTGGTGATCCAAGACTGCATTTCAGCAATGGAAAGAGCCATCTGCATGCATAACACTGTTCTTAGATACATTTTTTGTCCTAGCTGGCTTTCCTTTGCAGCTCGAAGAAGGTCTTCTAGTCCATGTGTGTGTGGTGAAAGAGGCCTCCACATGTTCATTTCTCCCTTTTCTGCACTTGTGATACAATAGCAGTTTGTTTGGGACACTATATGGATCAGGCTAAGTACTTTGGGATAAAGGTGTGGGTGTTCATATACATACTGCATACTTTAAATGTGTTTTCTGACCTAGCTTTCTGCTTATGTAGAGAATACCCCAGGGGATTCATGACAGTCATGGGGTTTTTCTCCTCCTTTCAAACAAAAAAGTAAATCTGGTGAAAATTTTCTAATCTGGTGGTTGTTACCATGGCAACCTGAAATATGTCTTTCTGTGTTTGTACTGTAAGCTGACTTGAGATCCTAACATTAACTAAAGTACTTTGCTTCTATTTCCTTTTCAGTTTCTCTTCCAGCATTTCCATGCCTAACACTTCTGAATGGTATCTCATTGTACCCCTGAGAAACTAGAGTGCTGCACATTGCCTTTATCTCCAGCTGTTTGAATCGTCAGTGAATGGGGTCCATGAGTTACCACTTACAAGTCATGGTAGTGATTATGTGAAATGCTACCTGAAATGCCTTGTATGTGTTACACAGATTGTAAAATTGAGTGATGATTCCTCTGAACCTTAAATCCATGGACTGCAGTCTTACTCTGCACATCAACATTTTAGGAGTTTTATGTATTCAGTTGAGTAATATTGAAAGTCTGGCGCGTCATGTTTTAATAATGCTGGACTTTCATTGGTCTCAAAGAGAAAATGTCACACACAGTTTTTGGGGGAATTTTTTTTCATTGTAATGTGGGATCTGTCATGACTGTGCCAAAAATCTGTTGATGTAATTTCTCTTGCCAGTGCTTTGAATCAGGGATGGGGGAAAACTCAAAATAAAAACATATGTCATAGAATTTAGGATTTAGATCTAAATGCCAGTTTCTCGTGTTGGCCATAGGCATTATTTGTCTGTAGAAAAAAATTTACACCCACTACCTTGAGTTACTCTGGCATGTGTATTTTTCAATCACAGTATCACATTAGCAGATAAAGGGTTATTCTCTACTTTCATGTCCATTTTAGAACCCTAGAAATTGATTTGGCAAGACACTCCCCTGTAAAGACTCAGGGGTGATGATTATGTTCTTTCTGTTCGTTATAAATAGATTATACTGATTTCTAGCTACTTCCATCTCTTCCCAAAAAAAACCCCCAAAACTGATAGCAGTAAATTATCTTTAGCTGCACTAAAGTAAGTAGTTCTATTAATAATTACTGCAAATTGTTTTCTTCCAGTCTGATATTTGGAAACTGGTTTCTGATTTATACTTTTGCTTTGAATAGAAAATGGCTTCAGCAGAAAGAGAGAAGGGTACTGTGTTGGGTCCAAGTATGTAGTAGCTTAAGTAAAGCTTACAAAGGTCTAAAGTAATTGCCAGGTATTTAAATTGGAAAATACCCATTGAATGTAAAAATAATTTAGAAAAAAATACTCTGCAGCTCCTGAAAATATGCACAATTCTAACATTTCTATTAGTGCTAGACTTGATAGTATAATTTTTAGTTCTTTTTGATTTAGTTTTGTCTGTTCCATTCAGCATCATAATCAGGAATAGTTACCATCCAGGACTGACTCCAAAAGTGTCTGAAGAAAGTCAGCTCTCTATTTAGATTTGATCTGTATTTCCGTATGGTAGAGAGCCCAGATGATGTTCTTAATACTAAACTTGGCAATTTTTCCACAGGAATGGGGGATGCCTTAAAAATATAAATTATCATTATCAAAACTAAATAAAGCTTTGAATCTTATAAAGCAGCTGCTGTAAGTCAGCCCCTAATTTGAAGGAAATTCAGAGTGTGGTAGTAATATTCAGAGCTATAATTCCTTTCACGTCAGCAATGTTTTATGTCCTGAAACTGCTTTTGCTTTGATATTATGGGCAGACAAGCTCTTTCAGTATGTGCGTACTCTTGTGTTTATTAACTTTAGCTTCTGCAGCTTCTTTAACTCTGTTCTCTGTTGATTCCCTTCTAACTTTGTGAGGTTCATATCTCATTCCCAGCTGTGTTACTTAAATGCAGGTCTCCTTTCTCCATTTTTGCTTAAGTGCCCTAGGAGATCTGGAGACTACTGATCTTACTTCTTGCCCACTTATTACGTAATCTCCAGATAAATCTATTGCACCACTTTTTTTTAATTCCATAGAATCAAGCAACAAATTTAAAATCTGTTATGTATTAAATGACTTAATGTTTAGACATTAATTAGGACTACTATTATAGTTTCAAATTGAGACTTCATCCTCTTCCTTTGCAAGATACAATACTTGGGAAGGATTATGCTGTTACAGTTATATTTAATGAGCGCAATAAGTACTGTGGATAGAATCACTATTGAATATGGGCAATTTTTTTTAATGTTACAGTGGTGTACCTTTCTGATAATGTTTTAATTGAAATGATTATTCACTACAGTCTGAGGTAAATGCTGTGGCTGACTGCTACTTTCTCTTTTATTTCAGTATTTGTAATTATACATAGTAGCAAATTACATGGAGTTTTGTAGTCCATATTTTATTGACTACTTTGCTATGCCATGTTCAGACTTTGAACTTTTTACCAGTTTTATTTCTTATGGGATTCTTTGCCATTCAAAAACCTTTCCATTTTTCTAAAATCTAATGTTTTTATACAAAGATACTTAGATTTTTGAATGCTGCTAGTTTTTCCCCTACCATCTTTGTGTTGATTGGAGCAGTTTTGGTTTTTTTAATCTTTTTTTAACTTATTTTTTAATTGGTTATGCCTTAAGACTGACACTCTAAAAGTGAGTGATAAACTTCTGGAAATTTTCACAGAGATGCTCATATGTTAATGATCTTGTTACTTGATAATGATCAAGTAAAAATTTTTTGGGTTTTCTTATGCATTTTAGTTGTTCTTGTTCAGAATCGTGCTTAGATCTGCATCTTTGTCTTCATTATTTGGGCCATGTTTGCAGTCATTTTCTTTTTAAAATAGTTTCTTCACCCTGTTCACCTCATTAAAGTAATTTATACGGAGATACAGTATTGGGTTAAGGTTGAACTTTTTTCCTGAGCAGACTTGAGATATGTCTTGTTAGTTTTATTTACTGGTATTGTCTGAATTTTGTTGCTGAAAAAACTAATCAGGAGAAAATGTAAAACGTGAAGAGGAAATAACTCTATGGAGAGGCCCAAGAAAGAAGAAAGAGATGAATAAAACTGAAGAGAGGGAGGATTGCACAACTGATATGTGGTAATTTGTACTTTTAAGTAAGTAGAAATAACAATCTCATGAAAGTGAGTAATCCCTTTACAGGCTGTCCAAAAGATGTTGACAGTGTATGGAGATAATGGAAGAGTGGGAAGGATCAAATAGAAAGAACAATCTGGAAGAAAATAGGATGGGCTTTCTGGGACACGTAAGATAGGTTTTAAATCTGGTAAATAAAATTGAGATTTATTAAAATGTAGATAAAACAGAAGTCCTAACCTGTGGAGAGTTGTGGGGAAAGGGAATACAAAGAGATTTGGCAGATATCATCAAAAGGAATGAAAAGAAGCTGAAGGAAAATTTATTGAAAACTTCATTGAGGTTTTACTGCTTAGTAATGGAAGGAGAGTCATACAAAAGGGTGACTCTCTTAATGGATATAGAAATCCAAGAAAATAAACTTTCAAATTATTAAACAGTATAGATAAGCAGACGAAAAAGTTGGAAACAAGAAGGGAGATGCACAATCTACAGATGCTACATTAAAAATGAGAAGATGATAAAAACCTTGGAAGGAGTCTAAGGTACAGACTTCTGATGGACTTGAGTCTTAAAATTGATCAGAAGATTATCTCTGTCTTTTCTGTAGTTAAAGTACGTATGCTGTTACATCCCTCTGTGGCTTCTTCAGTTTCTAATGAGGTTTGGATCTGGGCTTCATTCTTTAAGAGAGTGGGTCAGTTAATGTGGTTACAGTGCTCTGCACATTTGTTGATCTTCATGAGACTTGAAGGTTTAATATACTGATGGCACGTCTCATCTGCCAAATTACCGGGTGGATAGAGTCAGTCGAGTGAAGTCTCTTAGTGCATCAAGTCTCTTTTCTGCTGGAAAGAGAGAGAGGGAGACAACTAATTTGACTTAGATCCTTATCAAAGAACCTTTTTAAAGTGTTCAGGGATTGGCATTTCAAAGGGACGATTGGTTGATGTAAATTGTGAAATGAAGCCGTGAGAATGTTGGCATATCACCCCAAGACACAGGTACACAGCCCAATGTTATCTTCTGTGTCAGAAAGTAGAAAAATGAATGAAACCCTTTAGGAGCTATGATAAGTTGTGTTTTGGTTGAAAAAATCAAAATATGTAACTCTGAGTGTTTTAAAATCACCTTGTTCTTAGACAGAAAATTTAAGTAACTATTTACTGAAGTGCTACAGAGAACTGACTCTAAAAACTAAATGTAACACATAAAATTTCCAGCAGAGCTAGTTTATGGGAAAGCTAAGATGGAACATGCAGAAGTTTTCTGCTCTTATGGCATAGAGTCATGCACCCATAATAAAGAAAAATTATGATGTGGGAGAGGAAGAAAGAAAGAAAGAGAAACATACTTCATTTTATTGAAGCAAATATACACAATATTGTAATTAGCATCATGGAAGGACATAAAATATACCTTGTAAGAAAATGAAAGAACAGAATGATGGAAGATCCACACCAAGAAAAACTGTAATTGTTTGCAAAACAAATGTATATTTACGGTAAATACACTGGTAGTCAGGTAATGTTATGGTAAAATAACAGGTAGGCAATTAAAACAAGTAGAACAGGAAGTACCTTGGAAAGACAAACTAGAAAGCAGTGTGAATAACTGCTCACGTAAATCTCTGGGAGCAAAACTTGAGGCACTGTACATCAAGCTAGTGCAGGGTTGCGTTCTTTGTATAATGGTCTAGACAGCTGGAGGCCATTCTAGACTTCAGCCAATTAAACAAATTAAGTATGAGACATAGGATGCAAAGATTAAAGTTAATTACAAAAAGAAATGGATGAAGCAGATTGTATAGACAGAATTTCTTCATTGCATCTCATCTGTTGAGCCTCATAGCATGGTTGTTACTTCCAGCAAGCTATTCTGTGGTTATTTTGCTTAAATGGCACATCTAGTTTGATCTGCTGTCTGAAAGATAACAGGCTGCCCTTCTCAAGTGTCTGGAAAGCAGCTACTACGCTTAAGGTGTGAAGCAGATGCGTGAATATTAGAAGTGTGAAGAGTAGAATCCAACCTTGCTGGCTACTTTGTGTTATTCTACCAAAGGACAAGTTTGTTCTCCTTCAGAAGAACTCTGAGAAAATCTGCAAGGTATCTTTTCAGCAGTTTTGTTAATTACGTAGGTGAGGAATCTATGGCAGAAGCTGAAAGAGCAAATTAACTTCTACCTCTAAACAGCACAAGATACTGAGATGGAGAGTAATTTAAGAAATGAAAGGTTACAAAATAATATCCTAAAGCAATTCCTCTAAACATTCTAAAACGGTACATACTAACTTTCTTGATCAGATGTGGTGGTGTTTTAAGATCTTATTCTCTAATATAGTACTTTGTATATAGAGTTCGGTAAAGGTATCTTCATTTTTCCCATCATTATTTGCCACATCAGTGACTTTTGTTATAAGTCTGAACAGTCTATTTTAATTGACAGTTTAATTTAAAATATAATGTGGGATTGTTATTTAAATGAATGTTATTTAAATGAAATGCAACAATTGGGGATTAATGTTAGATGAAAGGGAGTTTAAATAGAAATAATCTAACTGGAAGGAATTCAAACATTTTAAAAAGAAAAAAAAGTTAATTAGGGACAACCAACATGAGTTTGTGAGAGGGCCAGCCAGCTTAGGATGTTGAGATGGCAAGCAAAGAAAACTGAGTGGATGTTTATTTTGACTTCCAAAAAGAATGTTAGAAATTAATCACATCCAATACTGTTGGCTGAGGTAAGAAATCTTGTTGCCAATGTAATACAGTTTGTGAAATAGAAAACTCACCTTACAACTCACCTTACAATGTTAAGCAAACCATAGCAATAGAATATAAAAATTATTTTAATAGTCAGAAATTACTAGTGCTTACTGTAGGGAATGATTGTGGGTCATCTAACTTATAAACATACAAAAGTTTCCATTATTGCATCACTGTGGTTATGAATTCAGGAAATGAAAACGATATGATTTACAAAGTAAAGTTACTTGGCTGTGCTGAGTACTGAAGTACATGAAGTATGTACTTCATGTGTTTGTTACAGCATTCGAACAGACTTTTAGTACTGTTCATTCAGTGGACAAATCAAATTTCATGTGTTCCTTTCCCGCAAAACATTCCCCCAGGGAGTTTGAAGAAGTTCTTCTCTCTTAGGGGAACTCTCCTGGCACCAAAATCCAACAGGAATAGAGAGCTACAGGCTTGTTGCTGTCATAATCCTATCAACATGAGCTTTTTTCTTTTAAGATGGTCTCAGCAGTCTGTCACTGTATTTTGGAGGACTGGTTGATGCACAAAAGTAAGTTGGTTGGCAGAAGCTCAATCAAAAGAAAAGAAAGAAAATACTGGTTCTAGTTTAAGGGAAACTACCAGAAAATTTAGTGGAAGTATTCATGAGCTACAAATCCTGCTAGATTTCTAGCTGTTGGCAATGATCAAGTAGATCAATGGCCAAAAAACCATTTTTCCATCTGTATTTTTATAGAAGACTGAGCGTGGAGCACTGTATTGCAGACTTCTGTCTGCTTGTGATTAGATGTTTGCAACATGCATTTTTTTGAACTGCATTTTAACCCACCTTCATAAACCAAATCTGGTAAGGAACGTGGTAGGCTGCTTATTTAAGTGTATCTGTCTCCAACAACTCTTTTCATTTGATGCAACAAGTGGGGTTTTCTTGTCACTGTGTGACTCTGGAAACTGGGGTGTGGAAAAAAATCAACAAATATCCTGAGACGCATGATAAAATCGTAAGTTAATAATGCTGGTGGTGTTCTTGCAGTAGTATTTAAAATATTGACTTTGGCCTATGGAACACCTGAAGGCTTGGAACTTGTCTAGGCAGTTTATTCTAGCAGTGAGCAGTGGGGGAGCTCAAACAAAAGATCCCCATTTAAATGAGAGCAGCAGCTGGCAATGCTCCATCAATATTGCAATGCAGTTTTCTCATTGCCTCTGTTTTTATCTTACGAAGTTTATTGCAGGAATTAGAAGAGCTTGTAGAGATTTTGTGGACTTGAGATTTATTTTCCTACAATCACACTGAGACTTGTATACCATTAGCAGTGCTGAATCTGCCTTCGTTCTGGATATGCAGGAAATTTCTACAGATTGAAAACTTTTCGTAACCCACTTGCTCATATTCATAATTTTTCACATATTTATTTTGCGATTAAAGTTAAGAATCTTAGCCGCAGTCCAGGAAGTTTTAAAAACAGCTTTTATTTAATGTGTTATTGTGATCTATAGAGCATGTACCATGGTTGAATGGAAGGTCAGCTCAGGAGATTTGTTCTTATTACCAAATTGTACATTTAGTGTGAAATAGATACCTAACAAAAAGTGTTTGAACATTCAAATAGATGTCACTTGAGTTCAGATCAAAAATATCGTGTGGTACCTGATACAACTTTTGGAAAACATGAAAAAAATAACAATTTAAGAATGTAATCTTTTGCTTAGGACTTTGAAAGAAATTATAAAGAAATTATTACTTGTAACTGTAAATCCTCTCAGCTTATGAGGGTAGTTGACATTGCTCTTCCCTCACACATTGAAAGAGATGCATAACAGTGGATAAGTCCCTTCAAAATCCACAATATGTGTCCTGTAACAACACATCTGGGTAATGTTCTGCAAGTCTTCACAGACCCAGAAAGTCTCTTCACCTTTTTACTTGAGATTCAGACTGCAGGCCCCAAAAAATATGTGTGCTGGAGAAAAGCATGAGTGTGTGCTGCCTTGCATAGCCTCAGTCACAGTATGACAACAAATTTGCTAATAATAAAAAGAATTGTAGGTGTAGCAAGCAAGAAACAGTTCAATTGCATTATGTCAAGAGGCTAGATATCCAGGACAGTGTAAAGACACTCCAGCTTCATTAGACATTCATTATGTAAGGGCTTGCTGCATAAAGGAGAAGAGCTATAAGGTGTGGTTAAGTTACACTTGAAGGATACAGGCTTGTTTGTGGTGGTATTTAATTTGCTAACTGCTTGTAGTCAAACAGAATTTTGCTTATTGCTTCTACTCTTGGCAATAAATTAAATATTGAAATCAACAACTTGTTACTACTTATATCTTTCGTGAGCAGCTATCTAAGTAACAAACAGACATTGCTTCTGAGTGAGAGTGAGAGGACAGAAAATAGCTCACTCTTGCAGTATGTGGAAAAGGAATCCAGAAGAGATTTGAAGGTGTTCTTTATACTAGCCAGAGCTTTTTTTCCCTTTTTCTTTTATCAGAGAGGTTAGTTAGAAAATGAACAATACCATTTAAGAATATTATTTCACTTCATGCGCAATCGTGGTAAGATGAAACATTGCACAAACAAAGTGATATGTGGTTTGTAACACTGGCGTTTCTATGTTCTCCCTGATGCTTCAGCTTTGCCTTAAGACAGCAGGACTTACTTGGGCAATGGTAACAGCAAAGTTGGCTTTGAATACCAAAGACTGTAACTGCCATTCCTCATGCAGCTAAGGAAAGGATTGTCTTTACAGGTCCGAATACTTTCTAATTGTTTTTGCCCCCATTTCTAACAGTTCTTGAGCCTGTTTTTCATAGTCAAGTGTTAAGAATATCTGATTTGAGATACAGCAAAATCGCTTACTATTAATTAAGAAGCTATGTCTCTTATGTAAGCAAGTAAATAAACCAGTAAGTGAACATGTGACAGATTTTGAATAGAAGGGGATCTTGAATGGGAGGGAGTTAAATACAGAAATAATTTTGCATGCTCCAGTAAGTGCTTGGTGGGGGTTAGGCGGGGGGAGACAGTTGCAGTGGAATATGAACTTGCTACAGGTCAGCTCATTCACAATCGTAGTCCATGCCCACTTAGCCTTCAGCAAACACAAAATAATCTAAATAAGATTAGTCCTCATCTCAGAGGATGTAAACTTTCTTGAATTTGTTGTGGGCCAGGGTAAACTGTCAGCATGATGCTTGGAAATATAGTAAGTCTTTGTTTCATAGTGACTATGTCAAAGCTTCTGCAATTTTTAAAACTAGACCAGATATCTTGCTTAAAGTTTGGTTCTAGTTCAAACAATAATAGCTGAGATTTGTACAGAAATTCTGTGGATTGTCTGTAAGACCAGAAATTGTCATAACTGATGTAACTGTCAGTCTGTCAAATCAGTGATTGACATAACTGTTCTTTCTAGCTCAGTTACTTTTCCTGCAGAAAGAATTTTAAGGCCAAGTCTAGTTAACATTCTACATTGAAGTTTTTAAGATTATCTTACAGTTGACTATGCAACACTTAGTTTTACAGCGCATATGTTTACATTATAAAGCCTCTTTCTCTGGGTATTAATGAGTAAATGTGACCCTTCTCAAACATAGAGCTAGATACTAGAAAAAGCAACCAATTCACTTGTAAGAAATAAATGTCTGCATGATTACATGTCCTAGTATTTTTAACCCTGAAGCAATACAAAATGTTAAATTGAAATTGAAGCAGTAAATCTTTCCTTAGAAAGATGCACACTGTACTGTCTGCATCATTACTGAAACCATTTTACTTTGAAGCACAGAAGGAACACTTAATTTTTATTTATTATTATGAAGGAAACTCTTTCATTACAGGGGAAAAAAGGCTGACAAATATGAAAATGTGACTGTGATTTGGGCAGAGTTCCAGAGATGGGAGAGAGTGATGCTTTTATCTTCAGAGGGTCTTTGACTGCTGCATTTATTCCATTAATAACTCCAGTATGGCTAATGTCATACTTTGTGCATTTTTCTCTGTGTCTGGCGTTTGTATGAATTGCAAGAGAAGGTATTTTGATGTTTAACTCTGCTGGGAAAAATGGTGCAGTAATATGCTGTGTCTCATTTCCCTGGATTGCATGGGACACCATGCTGAAATTCCATTTTGAAAAATGTGGTTTTTTCATACTTTTATTCTTCCCAATTTAAATTTTAAGCCCATTGTATTAAAAATCTAATGGAACAAAAATCATTGCAAGTTATGTATAATTATGAATAGTTTTGTCTGTAGTTTCAGATGAAGGCCGCATTGAAATTATTTGACCAGACAAACTTAAAACTGCTGGGTGGTAGGAAGGAAAGGTTGGATCCTACCCATGTATAAAAGAAACTGAGTAATGAAAGGAATTAACTGTGCCCTTCAGCAAAGCTTTTGTGCTTTGTGATCAAATTTATCATCTACACGCATGCGCTCATTCTATTCTCATTCAATATTTATTATTAGATGTAGGTTTGCCTATTGAATGCAGGCATGTAATACACAAAGGCACTGTAGGACTTATTTAGCTGTTTCTTGTCTTAATTTCTGCCAAATGGATGTATGGAGGATGTCTGTGGATATACATATATGCTGAACAGATCATAATGACTTGTAAATTAATGAAAAAAAAATAGGTGAAGAAAAAAATCTGTCAGCGAAAAATATTTTATATTATCTACTTTAGTTAAAGTGAAAGGATTCCATCTACACGCACTAATTTATGTGTACTGGAGGAAAATAAATCATAGGACCTGAAACTTCCATGTCATTGGCCATGCCAGGATTTTGGAGTGCTCTGTGGATGTTAATGTGAAAATACAGCCTACCTAACCCTGCCTCCAAAAAGCAAAGATAAATGAGATCTCTGTGTAACTCAGTTAACAGTCTGATCTCATTGTGCTGATCCTTAGCCATATGCTTCATGGTGATACAAAGCCTTTAGAAAGGAGATTGCTGAAACATGCCACTATCTCCTTCTAGTACATGAAAACCTGTTCTGGTCAGCTGAAGACTGTACATTTAGGGATTTATTATATCATACCTCTTTCAGCAAAAGTGTATTCTTCATAGGTTCTAATAACTTTCTTTGTAAGCCTTTGAGTTTTCAAATAATTTGATGAATCTAAGTAATTTCGCCTCCTGAAAGGTTGGTCAAAGTATTACCTACATGGTACAGACAAGGAAATACAGTTTCTAGTTGCATCTGCTGGAAATAGGATAACCATGCAAAATTTACTTATCCAAAACATTTGACAGTGGTACAGCAATGGTTAGATCTACAGAACTAACAGCATTTTAAAATATGGAGTACTCAGTAATTCCATACCCTGAAGGGTGCTCTTGAAAAACTAAGGTGGTAATTTCTAATGATTTGTAACTGAACTTTTTATTTCAAAAGAGTATTTTCTACTATAATAAAATCTTATTTTGTGTAGGTATCTCTTTATGGTGTGATTTGAAAAAGTCATTCTGAAGGGAAAAATGCTTGCAAATCACAAAATCTGTGATTTGAAGCTGTGCTGAAAAAGCCACATGGAAATTATGGGAACAGTTTAGAAGGCATGGAGATATGTGAGGGAAAATGTATGAATTCTTAACATCATTTTAAAGCTGTATAATAACAGGAGTTTTGCTCAACCACTTATTTTAATGAGATTTTTTGGTTTGTTCTACCGGTCCATAAAATTAGTGTGCAAAAAATTCGGTAATGTCAGAGATCCAGTAATCCATCAATACTTGCCCTCATGCCACTGGACATCTCTATCAGTCAGAGATTTTCAGTCTCCCTAAGATTTTATGCCCATACACTAGACAAAGCTAGAAAAAACTAGAACCCAAGGGACATGGTCAAGGAACGTGGTGGGCAGTCCTGTGCCTCAGTCTTGCAATGATACCTCCTGCAAAGTGAGCCTCTTGGCCCGCACTGACTCCTTACTGAGATCCTACATAAAATTGCATGGCTTTACTTTCTTTTTTTTAATACTTTATTTTTATAATCTGTTTGATTCCCAAGCTTGTTGTTGGTGAAAACAAGATAAGATTTAGTCTAGATTCTCACATAATGCTTTTCATGAATTCGGTTTACTTCTGTTATCCATCATGTGAAAATAATCTTCCCATAACTGACCCAGGGCTGACTTCTAAGAAACCTAATAGCAGTCTGTAAATTTTAAAACATTGTGTTTTCCCCTTTTTTTTATATACCCAAAGCAAGAGAAAAAACAACCTGCAAGTTTGGGAGGTCTAAGCTTTGCTGACTGCCAAGGTTGTATTGTCTACATGAGTTCCTCCACTTTAGTTTGTAGCTCATCTGTGGATATCTTTTGGTAATTTTGAATGATGTTAAAACTATTTATGGTCTTTCACACTATGTCGAATATCCTGCGCTGAAAAAGCCTTTGAAGGTCAACTCCAACAGGCAACTATCCAGAGTACCATGTTAAAGCATGTATTACTATTGGTTTTTACTAAAGTAATGTTAATTATATAAGGTAGAATGGTATGTGATAGAAACCTAAAAGCTGCCATGCTCATTGCTAGTAGCCTAATTACTAGTGGTTTATACCTGAGGAATCTTCCCTCCTTCTCTGCTGAAATACTCAGAAATGCACCCTATCTGTTCACTCCCCTGAAGTGCAGGGATTTTTACAGTTTTGATGTTTCAGCCTCCCAGTCCTTTTGGAATTTTTATAGTTAATTTATGTTGTTAGACATCTGCAATTGGTGTCCAAGAGTTAGTATTTTTGCTAATAATTTTCTATCTCTTTTTGACTTTTTTTTCATTACATTCAGTTGGTTGGCTCCCTTGTTTAAAAAGACAGACCTTTAATACCATTCCATTCTTTCAGGTTTTACTTTATTTTTCCTCATCAGATTTGGAAAACCAGAATCACAAACTCTTATTTCCAGCTCCCTTTTCTTATACTTACAAGTTTTCCTTATTTACATTAGATCATGAGAGGACTGTAGCCCCACAGGAACATTTGCTCTGTGGTGTTGCTTTGGTATTGCTTTGGCTAAGTTTTTTCTCTTTTAAAGGAATTCTATTTTGTTTTTAATCAAAACTCCTTCTCCCCTTCTACCATCTGTGTATAATCTTCTCGCTCAAAAATAATTGGGTTTTTTGAATTTGATTTTATAAGGGTTGCTTTTCTTTTGCATTCAAATATTACATAGGGAATTTTGTTGTATTTTATTGCCTAAGGAAACTGATATATGATGCCATTGAGTAAGAGAAATTGTCCATACTCCGGGATGTTTTGCTCTTGGAATGAATGTTTTTATGTGCTGCCACATCCAAAAACTTCTGTGACTTTCTTAGATACTTTGGCATAATTTTGTGTATTCAGCAAGTATGGGGCATTCTCTTTTTTTAATAGAAACATCTCATAATGGACTTAAATTATGGCAAAGATGCCTTCTCATTAATGAAATTATTTTTTGAATAATTCTAAATAATCTTTGCTTTGAAATATTAACACTTTTCTTAATATAGGTTTAATATGAGTGTTTTGATTTGCAAGACAATGTAAACACAGGTATACCGAGTTGCTCTTAGTGAAGTATGAATGTACAGACTGCGTGAATAACAGGTTCATGCAGTTGTCTGTGCATCAGCTTCACTAGCCAATTCAGCACTCTGATTAACACGTTTCAGTTTATATATAAAAGAGCTAGCTATGCTGTACAGAATGGACGTAGATTATGTTTTGGATAAAAGCTTTAGTATGGAACTGCAAGACACAAACTGCTGCACTGAGTCACACCAAAGGCTCATTTTTCCCAGTGCCCCTTTCTGACCGTGGTTGGCTTGCAGTACATGGTACCAGTGTAGGTACACAGTGATGCTTCACCCATCATCCTATCCTGGTTTTGAGTGACCTTTAGATGCTTCCTAATCATACAGTGTTGCATTCATACCTTTCCACCTCAAAGAGTGCTGCTTCCATGAATTTCTCAAATTAATTGTTGAATGTATTTATGCTTCTGGCATCCATAGCATTCTTTGGCAGTGAGTTTCACAGTTTGGTTGTATTTTGTGTATTTTGTGGGAAATCCTTTTAAAGGACCCATGTTCATGAGTAGGTAGATCGTTTCACTGACAGAAATTTAGACACCAAAAATACTAGCTGGGGAGAAAAAAATTGCAGCATGCAGTCTCATTCAGTTAGATCAGTCTAATGTGGTTGTATTTGGTTTTAGATGTCTAATTTCCCTTCGTTGAGTGTTGTCCATTTGTTACCTGTTGTGTATGGCTTATGTAAGACGAAACAGATCTGGTGAAAACACTGAAGTTGCTTCTCTCCATAAGTTATGTTTTAAAGTACATTTTCTCCTAATAAAATGTTTTGTAATTTCAGTTACAAATAAGAATCAAAAAACAGTGCTAAGCACCAAACACTCATCCTATTACATTTTCTGGCAGATGAAAGTGAAGCAAATGCTCAAAGTATGTGGGCTATCCTAAAAATGGCATTTTATTAGGACTACTACAAACATTCCATGTGTCTTCTGATGCAACAGTGTATGAAGTCATTTATTACTCTATACATATGTGTAACTTGCTGTTATGTATAGTATGACATTTGGGGGTGAAAAAGGAAATTGTAGGAGGGAGAGAATTTTCCCTCTTAGCTCCATGAGAAGTTGTTTTTATGTAGATAGATGCACATTTGCATATGAAGGAGAAAAACACTCTCCTTCCTAAATTAAAGTGAAAGGGTTCAGGTTTTCTAATATATAGATAAATGTAAACTAAAAATGTCTGAGAACATGCCTACTGGAACTGCATTGTTATTGTTTTTAAGGGGGAAATATTGTCACCTCTCTATCCTCTTTCATCTTGCATTTGTTTACAGAATCATACTGTGTGAGGCATAGATGATTATTAGTGGGTGATTTTAGTTGAGTTTTAGTTTAGTTTTAGCCAGTATTGCCACATTGAACGGAATTTCTCTCTTTCGAAGAAATGACTTCCCTCTCTTCTGGTTGTTCAATGACTTATTTTGAGAAACAGTAAATTTGCTTTTTGGAACCTGTACTAAGGTTCTGCCCTGTGTGCGTGGCTTCCAGTAAGTACATGAGATAAGATCTTGTTGGTATGTGGGAGAGAGGGCTTATGCTTCAGGCACATTTCTCTCTGTGAGTTTCTGTTTCTCTGCTAATCTTTTTCATCAACAACGAATGACAGTGACCAGATATACTGAAGTCCGTGTGGACCCGTGTCTAGGTGACTTCTGTGGAATAATTTTTTTAAGTTATAATTGTTGATTTTATATTTTTGGATTTTTGGTTCGTAGCATGTAGGATGGTGTGGTCTTCCTTTTGAGCATGCTATGGTTTGTGTTCAGTGTGAACTGCATTCTTTTTGCCCTTTGTAACAGAGAACACTTACGTTGGTTTGATGCATAATTCTGTTTTATTTTTAGTTTTCGTGTGGATTCATTTCAGCTGTGGGGTGAGTTGGCCATCCATGGAAATATTTTCTGTGGCCAAATGATTTACAATCATCTTCCCAAAAAATGATTCAAAATTGTGTACAACAAAGAACATCAGTGCTAATCCTTTCTGTTTCCATGTTGAAAACTGGCTGTAGAGAATACGAGAATACTTTTGCAAGTGGCTTTCTAGCTACTGCGATTCAGTTTCATGTAGCTACAGTGCTGTGGTTCCATACTATATGGAATATATATATATATATCNTTTTCCATGCTATTAACCACAAAGTCACCACATGATTTTGGGTATTTCTGTTGGTTGTTTCATTGGAATAAAGTAGTGACTAATTTTAATTTTCTCATCAACAAAATTTTGAAGCAAGTCAGCCTAACCTCCAGTTACATTACATAATTTATATTTATGTACTTCAACAAATGGTGTGATGTTCAAGGTCTGAAACCTCGAGCTTTGCGAGTTCTCAACACCTCTGAAAACTAAGTCAGCATTCAAAGTCAGTATTTGAACCTGGGTTAGGAATGTAACTGTAGGCATCTCATTTGAAAAATCAAGCCTAAATTCATTCCTGATTATTTTTTGCATCCCATATTGGTGAAATATTAATGTCAGTCATGTGATATTGTGCTCTTGACATTGTTGGCTGTTAAACTTCCTTCTACAGATTCTTCTGCAGTGTCTTTGTGAAAGATGCCCTTCACAGAGCTTAGTACCAAGTGTGGAGAGCCAAAAATGGGCTATCAGGCAGTCTGAAGTACAAGCAAAAGTAATGCAAAAGAGTTAGACTCAGTAAGGGTTCTTTTAGGAATCAGCCATTAATAATATTTATTAGCGTTTAAGCCTTGATTCAGCAACGCTTTTAAACAAGGACTTATTTTTAAAGATGATAAGGGTCCTATCTCTGGTCCTTAAATATCTTCAATTCTTTTTATGTACTAATGGTAAATTTGAAATATTTGAAGGTCAGCATGTGCTTAAAATCTGTACTGCATGTGGAAATTTTACTTAGTGTTCTATTTAATCCTGGTCTTTCCTGGTGATCCTTGAAGGAAGGAATAGGATCCAGTTGGGAGGATGTGCAGGGCAACACAGAAAGGGTTATGTGGTTGTAGTAATTGAAGGCTTCTCTATCTGACTGCCTTTATCATAGATTCTTTTGTCTAAAGCCAAATAGGTCACTGAAACCTGGTGTTTTCTAGTGGCTTCTTATTGTGTTTTCTCTCAGTTCTCTTTTCTTGATACCCAGCTTGAGAGAACTTTTCTATGGTAAATATTGACTATCAAAGACTCAGTGAGCACTTTAACTCTGGAAAGTGCTGTAAAATGCTACGAACTTTGACAAATCAAACAGCGAATGTCTGGATCTTGAGATGAATAAAAAATGCTGGTCTTTATTTCTGTAGACCAGTTTTTTGAGATGGTTGATTTGTTCATTCACAGCTGGTATTCTTTTAATGAACTTTCTATGTATGTTCATCTGGGTTTTCTGGGGTTTTTTTTCTGTGCAGATAATTTAAATGAGCCTCCTGAACTCTTAGTTAAAAACAGTGTGGTCTTGCATATTAGATTTGGAGGAATTTCCATGTGGATATTCCCATCAGAAAAAGCCCAGTCTCTTTGGGTTGACATTTCTCTCTTTTTGCTTAAGAGCTCTTTATTCTCAGTTGGGAGCTTTTGCACTCAGTCATACTGCTGTTGCAGGAGCAGTCTGTAAGCAAGCATAACCTGGCAGAGCTTCACATGTGAATGGTTGCAGTTGAACTTGTAGTTGCCCTCACAGGGAGCAGGAGAGGACTCTGTGTTTATGAACAGTTTTTCCTTCATTATCACAGCATTGGTGGTAGTTACTGAGACTCAGCAGTCATTTTCACAATATCTCTTTTGGAGCATCAGGGCTTTTAAAACAGAAAATGAGCTCCTCTGATCTTGAGATGCCTGCCTGGAGATGCAGAAAGCCAGTATCCAGAAATAATTGCTTGGGTAGCACAGTAGCTGTCTGTTTTCGCTCTGCTGGCTGAGTTGTGCTCTACCTTTCTGCATGCCTCAGTAGCCCTGGTGGGGACAAAATCTTATCCTGATTCTCCAGTAGCAGCAGAAAGAGTCACCAGATGCAGCAAACAGATTTGTAGTGCTTCCTTCTGGTTGCAGCCCATTGCTTAAGAGTTTCATATTTCGTGACCCGTGGTACCTAGCTGGTTTCTAAGTGCAGACATTAGACTTTTTTCATTAGCACCAGATTATTTTTACCTTTGAAAGGAGAAGGCTGCTGTCAGTAAAGAGCTATGTAACTTGTAGTTGTAAAAAACCACTGATCTCTGGGTGGAAAAAAGAACATCTCTGTCTGAAGGTACAACTTCCACTGTGCTTTTGTCCTCAGAAAGAAGAATTTGTCCCAGATGAAGAGCTTTTCCCACCTTTCCTGAAATTGTGTACAGATCAGCTAGGAAAGCGTTAAGTCTTCATCTTTCCTATGAATCACCTTTGCTATAGCTATTAAGGAAACATCTGTCAACAGCAAAAAGCTCTGACAAGCAGCCAGTGAAGTTGTGACTGGCTTTTTAAGTACTTTTGTGTTTGAAACTGCTGGAACACCTTTCAGGATTAAAAAAGCACTACTGAAGGTAATTTGCAATTTGCAATGGACGTGTACAGAGCACAGTGACTTACCAGACTGTTTAGATTTTTTACTTGTTTTGATGCTGCCAACCACCTTCCTTCTGTCCTTTAGCAGATATCCCAATTGCTTGGGGAAATAATTTCCTTGGGTTTTTTTCCTGCCTCCTTTTTCTGATTCTTAAGCTATCATTGTTACTGATACTTTATTGAAATCTGGCTGTGATGTTCCAGAATTTTATATTGGCTTTTAAAATATTTTTCAAAGTACGGAAACAAGGCATTTCACTATTCCTGTACTTCAATTCATGTATCTCAAACTCTAGTATAATACCAAAGTTTAGTATAATACAGAAGTTTTAAGGGAACTAATGTTTCTATTTTTAATTGGAAAAATATGTGATGTTTATGGTACTAATTAGGTAGTCATGGTGTTGCTTTATATCTGAGGCTCTCAGTGCATTTTTCATACTGCTATCAGTGGATTATTATCAGAGTGAGGCTGTGGTGAACAGTGAAGAATAATAGCAAGGAAAGACAATGCTATTCAACTTGCTTAATATAGCCGTCTTTCTGTCTGAAGATTTCACATCTCAGTTGCTTCGATATTAAGGTACCAATAGGAAAGTTCTTCTGTTGACTTCAGGTGGTACCTGAATCTTTTTCAAGCAAATGGTTTTGAGACTATTTTAGGAGTTGTTTGGACTTTTTTGCAGTTTGGTTAATTTCTGTGTCTTCTTAGTTTGTGTGTTTAGGGAGAGCATGAGGAGAACATAAGGGAAGCTCAGTACATAAACATCTTTCTTACTATGATTTAATTGCCAAAATAAGTTCTACTAGATAGTAAGCAGGAAACAAAAAAGAAGCATACCTTATAATTCCATCTGAATTCTTCTGCTGTGGAGTTTATTAATTTTAATTATTTAAAGTTGTTCTGTCTCTGGCAGTAACCTCTCCCCTTCTCTGGATCATTTTTATAGTCAATTTGTGAAGTTGACTAACATGAATGTGTGTAGGCTTTACTGACCAAGAATAGATTAATCAAATCACTAAGATAAACATTGTTTTTGCACAGCAAGGTGTTAAGACCCCAGGTATAGTTCTAAGAGGTCCTCAAGAAATGCAGAGAAAATGTGATACCACTACAGCACTTGCTGTAGTTTGGTTAAAAATCATTTAAGAAAAAAGCGTGTTCAGAAAAACAAGTTGTCCAGTGTTAAACTGAATTGCACGTCTGTTCTCATTGAATGTCCGAAAGCTTCACTTCAGTCTGCTGCTAAAAGGCATTTATTTGTCATAGCTGTCTGCCAGAACACATTTAAATGATTTGAAAATAGTGGAGTGGCTGTAAGAGGGTGAATTAGTTCTGTGTATGGCAGCAGCAAGTTGGCCCAGCGGACTTCTGACCCAGAAGGATCCTGAGTCACTGCAATCTGTTCTGTGGGAGATGGAAGGCAGTATGACCTGGCTCTTGGACACGTTTTCAGCAGTCGTGAGAAAACAGCCTGTGGGCTAAGTGATGCTATGGTTCTCCATGCTATTCCTGGCCTTGTGGGCTGTGGTGCTGCAGCAGATGGTTCTTGTCCAGTTGGGTGGATTTGAAAGATCAGAACAAGGTAAGCACAGGAAAGGCACTTGACTGAGGGGGAGAGGGGAAGGAATGAAGAGGGATAAACAAACTATGTTTATTTTCTCCTTTTTCTTTGAAGTTTTTGCTTTCTATCTTTAAATTCTGTATAAATATATATAAATATCTTAACAAGTAAACAGTAAGACCATTTTGGTGGGTGAGGAGAACAACAAAAACCTACCATTAATGTTTCCAAATCAGCTAAAGTTCTGACCTTCTGTTTGTATTTACTTGGAGAATCTTCAGTTGTGTTCATTAGCTCTACATCCAAAAGCTTCTCAAATGTGTCAGTAGCCAAAATGAATTAATATTAGATTTGTAGTGTCACTAAATTTAAATGGGAAAGCCAAAAAAAGAGCCTGTAATTTCTTAAACATCCTTGGTTTTCTAAATACAGTCTTTTTGGTATTTAAGCACAAGACTTTCTACAACCATAAAATCTGGCTTCTCAGGACTTGAGTGTTTGAGGAAATGTAAAATCTAACTTAAATAATACTCTATATTCATTTTATATTCTGTTATAAAGGAAGTAGTATTTTGTTCCTGAGACTTGCTATGAAATTCTTGACTAATGGGCCAGATGTACTTCAGAATATTTTTGCAGCCACTGACAGAGAGGTAGTTCTTCCTTGCAGCATTCATCTTCTGGATCATGCAAATTTGCTGTGCATCGAACAGCTATTTTTACCTTATTTAAACAGAGTTTGGTGGGGTAGTTATGTTTTGAGTGTTTTAGATTGGGATTTTAATGTGGGAATTCTAGTTTCCCAGCAGCGCTTGCTATGTAATTATTGCCATTGATAGCCTGGAAACATTTGGTAATGTTTTGATTGCTTTAGAATATCTCCACGTTCCAGATAGTATCAGCTTGATAAATACAGATAAGAGCTGTGCGAAGTCTAGTCAAGTTTTTTTTGGGGGTTGGGGTTTTGGTTTGGGTTTTTTTGTGGTTTTTTGGTTGGTTGCTTGGGGGTTTTTTATTATTATTACTCTACTATCTAGAGTATAAATACTCTACTGTCTGCGGACTTTTTCACCACTGTGCATCTGACACAAGACAGTTATATTGCTGTACACATTTAAATGGTCTATTACTAGTCTGCTGCCAGGCGCTAATAAAAATATATTAACCCTCTGATCAAATTTTATTATTTTTCTCATTTTCTTTCTAGACAGTTTATGGTTCCACAAGATTCTTTAATTCCCAGTCATGATGCACTGTTAATGGGCTTTAGACTCTTGTCTCCTTGGCTTCATGCCAAGCAGACGTCTCAGCTATCTTTTGGACAACTGTACATGTGACATATACATAGCACTGGAACTCCTAATACAGCCATTAATGTGAGGAAATGGCAAAAATTTGTTCAACATACTGCCATTCTTTATGCGTAAATTTACCTATAAAAATAAGAGATTTGCTAACAAAATATGATTTGTATAAACTTAGTTTTACTCTATTTTAAACCCACTGAATTTGTGGATTCAAACTTACCTGAAAGAGAAAAAAAATTAACACTTAACATGGACATAGCATAGTTACGCGAAAAAGTTGAGACATGTAGATAAGAAAGCTTACTGTGTTTACAATGTACAATTCATTTTACTCGTAAATACTGGGAAAGAACTTAGTAAAAAATCCTAATTATTTCATAATTCTAAATTACTATAATTTACTGCTTCCCAACATTTGATCTGGACAAGCTCGAGAAGTGGGCCCATGGGAATCTGATGATGTTTAACAAGACCAAGTGCTGGCCTGGGGCAATCCCAGGTACCAGCACAAGCTGGGGATAAACAGACCAAGAGCAGCCCTGCCCAGAAGGACTTGGGGGTGCTGGTGGCTGAGAAGCTGGACATGACCCAGCCATGGGCACTCACAGCCCAGAAAGCCAAGTGTGTCCTGGGCTGCATCCAGAGCAGTGTGGCCAGAGGGGGAAAGAGGGGATTCTGCCCCTCTGCTCTGCTGTGGTGAGACTCACCTGGAGTGCTGCATCCAGCTCTGGGGCCCTCAATATAAGAAGGACACCAGCTTGTTAGAGAAGGTCCAGAGGAGGCCACCAAGATGATTGGAGGGATAGAGCACTCTACTGTGTGGAAAGTTAAGAGAATTGGGATTTTTCAGTCTGGAAATGAGAAATCTTTGAGGTCACCAAATTGTGTCCTTCCAGTACCTGAAGGGAGCCTAAAGAAAGATGGAGAGGGACATTTTACAAGGTCGTGTAGTGACAGGACAAGAGGGAATGACTTTAAACTGAAAGGAGAGGAGGTTTAGATTAGGCATTAGGAAGAAATTCTTTGCTGTGAGGATGGTGAGGCACTGAAACAGGTTGGTCAGACAAGCTGTGAATGATCCACGAATGTTCAGTGCCAGGTTCAATGCAGCTCTGAGCAACCTGGGCTAGTGGGTGGCATCCCTGCCCATAGTAGGGTGGTTGTAACTACATGATCTTTAAGATCCCTTCCAGCCCAGGCCGTTCTATGTGTCTAAAGAGATGATGTCTAAAGGAGAGCTAGGTCCATCTTTGTCCTCCAAACAAACCAACCCTCTACAACTTTTTCTGTTGTTCCCTCCTTGGCAGTCTAACTTTTGGCTAGCTGATTGACTGAGAATTTGGATGTATTCACTCCACTGTAAGGAATTTCTTGAATAGCTAGACAATAAGCACTAGTTATGTCCCATGTTTTCCCAAAAGACAAGGAGTTCTAAGGAAAACCCAAAAACATGTCACAGCTCCTTACCAACTCACCTGTGTCATTCCCCTTCTGGGGTCATAAGATGTGCCAGATCCAGGTGCTGCCAGAGCCTGTTTGTGAGTAAGTCTATTTTAGGAGACAGTTTCTGTGTAGAAATGACAAGTTTCCTGAACTTCTCCAAGACACAGACTCAGAAAAGAACAAGTCTGAGCTGGTGTCAGTTCCTAAAAAGAAGTGTTGTTTTTCTTCTGGCTAGCCATTACCTGGCAGAACTTATTCCAACATACTTGGGACGGGGGTGGCTGGGAAAAATTGGAAGAAATTGCTAGCAAGTCAGAAGTGAAGTATTTACCCATCTGAGTGGGACTGCTCAAAACTGGTAATCAAACACTTGGTGAAGTAACTTGCCATTTCAGGATTTTAATCTTTACTTTCTGCTTTCCATCTGCAAAACTGGGAAAATAGTACTTATTTTCTCACAGGGATAGATGACATTTCCTTCATTAATATCTTGGGCATGAGATGGTATTCTCACATAAAAAGTCTTCAAGAATTCAGCAGCACTTTTGAGAGAGCCGGTATCCCTATTGTAATTTGTGTTAATCTAAAACTTGTTTATGCCTCCTTAAGTGATGCCCAAAGTGGGTGTGCCCTTAGAATGAAACCAAGTGATGTAGAAGTAAAGAGACCAAATTTGCTAAACTCACAATGCTCAACAGTTATGTTTACATTAAGAAAATATTCCAAGATCTGAATTTTAATTTATTGAAGACATGGTTCCAATACTTTGCCTCCTTATATATGTGATATATATGATTATCTATACGATTCTAGGTGTTCTGTTAGCTGAACATTAGATACTGTAACTGGGTATGAGGATGGTAAATGTTACCATATTTTTTATTAATCATGCTTTCAGGGTATATCGTGATGATGATTTGCATTTGCAGTGGTATTGTTGAACTAGAGTGGATAATACAGTGGTTTGCAGTTGGTACTTGCATTAATGAATAAGCATGAATTATAAAAACTCTGTTCACAGTGAAGCTTTTCCAGATTCAGGTGGGTCTGAAAGACAGAGAGTAGTGTGGTATTCCTTTAACATCTCAGTACTACTTGAAAAATACACTTTTTTAAACCCAGGATAGTGACCTAAAATATGGACTTTATGGAATGAGAGATTTCAGCTGACTTCTAAAATGAATGGGAAACACTGGAGAGAAATGAGTAGCTGTAATGAAGATGGAGTTCTTTTACAATAATGCCCCATATTGATCTCTTGCAATTTCTAGTAAACAAAATTAATCTGAAACTAGTCATGATCTGAACTTTCTGCTTTGAGTTCTGTATCTTTTCCTCTGTTTCTAATGGAACATGTCTTTCTTTTGGTGTCTATATCCTTCACCATTTCTTCATGTGTTCATACATTCCTGGATTCTCCTTTGAGCTGAATTATAGAAACAAGAAATTAAAAAAAACCCTCTATCAAACAAACAAAAAGCCCAACCAAGTAAAAAACAAAAAAAAATATCCCCCTAAATAAACAACCCACTCCAATGCACTCCAAAATCCCCCCAAAAAAATCCTAAAAGAAACAACCCCCCCCAAAACCAAACAAACAAAAAAGGAAAACAAACAAACAAAAAATCCCACAACTGCACAACTGTGTAGTCCCCTTATTTCTCTTTCATTTCTGCTGGGCATACTTGACTTGATTTTAATGTAAGTTCACAACTGGAGCTCTAGTCACCATTTGTGACTCCAGCTTTTGTATAGGGCTTCAGTCTTGCAGCATTCGCCTTTGTCCCTGAGTGCATGGACCATTCTACTGCTACAGTGAAATTTGAATAGGAAATGAAGCAGACTTTGCTCATGGCCAGTGAATGCTGAGAAAATTTGCCTCCCTTACTCCAGGTGGCCAGTCAAACCAAAAAAGGTGATCATTTAGCCATGGAGCCTGGGAGTAAATTTTTTTCTATTTGACTGCTGTTGAGATGCCAAATTCTCATCCTTCACCCTAGCTGCAGTTGGATATTTGGTTGTCACTGGGAGCCAAAGGTGGGCTGGCAGCTCTCCAAGTGAAAGCTCTACTCTGCCACATTTTATATATTTTATATATATATATATATCTGCCATATTTTAGACAAGTTCAGTCAAAAGTTTGCTGTGTCTTTTACTTTGAACTTAAATGAGGAAGGAAGTTAGAGGGCTTTCTGGGAAAGCCTCTTCAAGAAGCTGGGCATAGCAACTCTTGAAGAGTTACAACTGCAGTACATTGGTACTCCGTATGCAATTTAATTGTCATAATCTGTTACAACAACCTCTAGGATAGTGCATTTTCTTTTTTTTGTTTGAAAGCTAATGTCCAAAAATCAATTCCTCAGTCACTAGAAAAGAACGTAAGATACTTTCCAAGGCAGAGAATATAATGAAAATAATGAAAATTGTCACACAATTATACATGGGGTACTTTTGCAGTACAAACAACTCTGAAAAGTGGAAAACTCCTAAAGGTGAAGAAGAGCAGTCACCCTTAAGCTGTCAAACATCTCAGCTGTATGTGATTGTAGGAAGATTTGAAAGCACAGGTGTTGCTGCATCCAGTTGCAGGTTGGCAGTAATTGGCAACTGGCTAAACTGCTTTACTTGCCATTAAAATTTATGCCTTTGTTGTTAATTCTAAATAGGATCAGTAAGTTGTTTTGGTTTGTCAGACCAAGCACTGCTCTTAGCAGTGGTATTGATGAACTGCAGCTTTGTAAATGTCACGGGAGAGTGCTGCTGTCCAGACTCCTGACCCTCTGCTAATTTGCAGGTCAGTCCTGGGGAACAACCCACTGTCAGTTTTTCAAAAGAGACTGGTTTTTTTTGTCTACAGTTCCAAAAATTGTATTTGTACTTGTCTAATGGATTTGTTAAATTGTCTCCTTTTCATGGATTTGTAATAGAAAATTGTCTCTAATACATTTTTAATTAGTTGACTAAAATTAAATGATTAATTAGAGATTATCTTCTGTGAAGCAGAAGAAATTATGATGGGAGTAATCAAACATTAATTACTGAAGATTTTACTGATCAGCTGTCTGCTGAACATGCTATACTGCAGGTATGTGATAGGGAAAGTAAAACATTTCCATAACTTCAACTCCAAAACAGGTAAACTGTACGTCAGCCTCTTAGAGATGGAAAATGCTTTTTTCACATATGTTTTTTTAGTCATATTGCTTTAAGGACCATATTAACCTTTAATTGCCTTGCTTGTGTACTGCACATAATAGTTCAAGATTTATTTAATATGCATGTGGCATTATAGCACTATAAAACTGAGTAGTTTGTAGAGGCTGGTACTCTCTTTCATGGTGAAGACTGGTGGCAAATCTCCTTTTATGACAGAGACAATAGATTTTACTTTTAGGGTTACCGCCTTGTTGATTCCCTTTGCTTTCACCTCAGCTTTCCTGTTTTGGTAGTTGGCTGTCAGTGCAGCTCTACACTGTTGGTTTTTAAAAATCATCTGAGGAAAGATAATGTGTTTTGCTTGTTTTGTACATGAGGAATCATAGAACACGTACATTGACAAAGGATTCAAGAAGTTTGAGTTTAAATTTAAAATACTAGTATTTTCTTTTTGAGCAAAAAATCACCTGCCATCCAGTAGGACAGCCACATGAAAAGCATTCAAGTATGAGCAGTCTGACTATACCAGCGACAAATAATTTGAAGTGTTTTCTGAACTAAGAACTGTTGTTCTGGATAGCTAGAGAGCTGAGCCATTCCCAGCTGGACTTGGAAGCATCCAACCCAAATATGAAAAGGAGAGTTAGCTTCCAAAATAAATTATTAGGAGTAGACATTTGTAGTAGACAAAGCCAAATATGTTTTCCCTCTTCTGCTTTTATATCAACAGATGATGGAAGTTATTTAGTTTATACTGAAAATGTTGGAATGTGATAGTCAAGCAGAGTTGTCACACCTGTGTTATGCTTTCCTGGTTGTCTAGACATTCCAGCCTCCGTTCATTCCTGTGGATCTGAATCCATCACCTGTGCTTAATACTTATGTCTGTTGAAAAAAGTAAATACTCCTCCAAATGGTGTGTCAAGAACATGCTCTTCTAACTTCAAACAGGCCTTTAATTCTCTTGGGTTATGTGAAGTATATTGGTGTCAAGATAGAAAGATTACTTTAAAGAAAACAGGTGTTCATTCTCTTGAGATTTTTTTAATAGACTTACCCATATATCTCCTGCTGTTTTCAGCTACATCAGCACAAGGAAGCATGTATTTTTGACTATGGTGCTGCAAGCTTTTCAAACATGTCTGTGAAAGATGCCATCCAATTTGCTGTAATGGTTGTACATTTGCGTGTCCTTCTTTGTTGCAATACGCCTTGTATTACCTAACTCAATTTCCTTCTCTTGAAAATGAATCTTATTCCATCTTCAAAAAGTTACATTTATTCTTTGAGTTTGAGACACTGATACCACAGTTCACTCCTCTTTTCCTTACCTCAGTCATCTGTCAGCTTTCCAAAGCTTCAAAACTCTCAAGAGAGTACAATGCATGTCAAATGTGAGAAGAGTGCTGTCTCAGTAAGTTTGACCTGATCAGGAAAATTTTCTTCTTTTCTTCTTCTCCCTTTTCACCCGAAATGACTTCTTCAGGAAACATCCAGTCTTTCTGTAACTCAGTGGATCAAAGTGCTGTATTGTTGGATCTTAATCACATATGAATGGCTCCAGAAGGGATCAGAGCTCTCTTTGTTCTTTAGAGGCTTCTAGGCCAAAACCAGTGCCAGCAGCCATAAAGGAAATATGTAAACCTCTGTTTGGTCATTCAGTGAACCATGTCACTCTAGGTTTGACCCCCACTTCTTTGCACTAGCTTCCTTCTGCAGGAAGGTGGCCTAGATCATGGCTGTAAAATATATTTATGCTATAAATTGTAGGCAAAGGGATTATTTTTGTCTTTCTTTTTGATGTCTCTTCTAATTTTTCTCCTTTCTGTTTCCTGCTTCTAAATGTTCTCAACTTTAAGCACAAACTAGGTTAAAAATGTTCCGGATTTGTCTGTATCAGACAGAGCATGGTCTGCATCACTGTGGTGTCACAGTGTCTTGCAAAGTGTAGTGCTAAGTATGTGCCAATATCAAAGTGTAAGACCATAAATGCTTGGGTTTTTTTCCTGTAAAATGGGTTTCTGTTGTGCTGGGTGTTTTGCAGATTGGTACTGGTTATAGGCAGATGGCCTGCTCTATTAAAAAAAAAAATTACCAAGAGGTTTTACTTCTTTATAGCCCATCAAGATGCTAGAAGAGCTTAATGAGACATAACAGTATTCCATAGGACTTTAACAAGACATTGTATTTCTCCTTTTGCTTCAGCTGTGAATTTTTGTGCAGCCATTTTAATGATAATGTCACTTCATGTTTTTATATGATACAAGCTGAGATGTTCTTGCTTGTAGACTAATGTGTAGTTTATATCTAAAGTGCAATCCTGTATCTTTCTAAACTGTTGTATCGAGCATGAATCAACTGTGTAACTGATAATTAACATACTATGTCTGAATGTTTGTAGTGAAGGGAAGATAGAGAATGAGAAGTTGCACGTTATTCAGGGTATTTGTGCACAAACACAAGTGTTGTTTATTGGGTTATCTGTCTGTTACTGACATGCTTTAAAATGTCATTCAGTGAAGAAGGCAAACCAAACAACTCAGCTGATCAATCATATACTGTGGATACTGAAAAGCAAATAATTGAACTGTTTATGTTTGCCCTTTAGGTCAGAAAATTCATTGTGCGAAGTAAATGACAGTTCACAGAAATAAGGATTGGTTTATATATGCCGTGTGAGTGTCCAGGCTATATTAGTAGAACAATATAACTTCAAATGTAGTTTCATTGGCTTTTTCTCGTCATATACTCTATCCATAAAAACAGACAAGGCTAAAAGGGAAAGAACTTTGTGTTTTATCTAAGTTCTGGTAAAATTCAGAAAAGTCAGCTATGTTAACCTTTAATTAAAAACGGAGTATACAAATCCTACTAGAAGCATTATTGTCTTGCGTGTGTTTTGATAAAATGAGCAGATTTGCTCTCTCCCCTCCCACAAGAACATCTGAAGATCTAATCAGACCACTGGCCAGTGTATTTTTTAATAGGATCCAGTTGTACTTGTTTGTCTGCATTTGTCTTTAATCTAAACCCATGTGATTGAATTTATACCTTTTTACAGATAGATCTTGTTAACACATTTTAACTCTTGTCAAGGAAACAAAGGAAACATTTTTTGTTTTCTGTGACAAATGTCACTGTTTCATCTTGATTTTTCTAACCATTGTCCACTCTTCAGTATACTCTTCTTCAATTGTTGTCAAGTCCTTTTGCAGATTTGTGCTTTCTAGCTGGCAAACATCAAACTGATACACTACCAGCTGGACTGGAATTTTTTTAATATGAAATCATTTCTGCTGTAAGGTATTAGACATCTTTAGAAGCAGGATGTTTTATTGCTTGTAAGTCATCTAAAGCCATTTTATATGGATGATCTCTTCTCACCTCTCTCTACTTACCCTCTCCAATTCCTGCTGCACTGCCTGTGGTCTGACTGACATGGTGATGACACTGTCCTTTCTATTAATCTGTCTGCAACTGGTCTTATAAAACAGTGTGGCTGGTGGCACTCTTCACTGCGTGTTGAGGAAACTGCTGTACAATGTGCAAATACTTATTTATTTGAAGTCTTGAGAATTTGATCCATCTCCAAAACAGTTTTGTAGTAGGCAACATAGCATCTTTTCCAGATTTTCTGGAGCAGTGTATAAAACACTTTGTAATATTAATTATTTTAAAAACTGTTGTTAGTTCTTCATCTTGTAAGGAGGTACTTTCTTTTGTGAGAGGACAGTTGGAAACTTTGCATTATTAGTATTTCAAATTCTAGCTCTTTACCAAGTAGACCTTTTTTGTTATAAGTCACTAAAGCATCTGAATTATTAGCAACATACCATTAGTACACTGATTCTCTATAAAACAATTGAACCATTTTTCAGTTATGGAAGCAAACATAAAACATTAGTTTGCAATATCTAGTTTTTTCAGTAAAACTGGCATGATCTATCTGTTTTTATAGGGCTGTAGTAAACATTCAAATCTAAAATGTTATTGAAGAACATATTTTCAGCTTTGGGTGTTTTTTAATATATATATATTTAAATCCATGACCTCCTTGCAATTGTTTCTTTTTCTTTGAAATCTGTATCACTGTAAAGCTGAAAACTGTGTCTATGAGCTGGAGATTGAAGAATATTCAGTAACCTGTTGCTAGTTATCACCTTCTCATGCCACCCGCTGAATAAAAGGCATAACAGGATAGTAATGCTAAATCTAAGTGGAAGTGCCAAGAACAAAGCTATGATATAGTGCTACTTTCAGACTATAGAAAAATCACAACTTAGATTTATTTTTGGTGCTTATGGTTGAAAGATGTTCTATTTGTTGTTTTATTGCCTTTGTAATACTTTGGAGCTGCACAGGCTGTGGTGATATAACAGTAGATCCTATACTACACATCTTGGCATAGAAATAGCAGAATAGTTTAATCGTATTAAACCTTTCAATTACTGCCTCACAAATGGCTATTTGTTCTTGATGGGTTTCTCAACCCTCGACCTCATAAAATACTAAACTCCTACTGCAACCTATGCTTTATAATGCCAGACTTTTTCCTATTTTCAGTTTATGCAGTTAACTTGTATCAAGTTTAAAAATAATGCTTTAAAAGAATCAATTTCATGGTGAGTGCATCTAGTCAAACAACTCATTTAAACAACATCTTACTCGTGTGTAGCAGACCGTTTTACAAGTAACTGAGAGTTTTACAAGCCTATGTTTCAGACAGGATAATTGGTTGTTTCTCATATGTGAGCTTGGAACTTGAACTTGTTAACTTCAGTATACAGAACCTTTCCTGGCTTGGTAAAAAGTATTTAGTTAAGGTCTTTTTAGCTATAGACATATATAATAGTTCATTATCGAGAAGTGGTAAAATGGTACGAATTTTGAATATGTTCTGTAAAAGCTAGTGGTTATAACCTTTTAGCTTGTCACTAGTAGTCAGCAAACTTAGCCTATGGTGATTTCTAATGCAAAGTAAACTCAATTAGCAATTGCAAATGTGCAGATTTCTGACTTATCTTGAGACCAGAACTCAGAATTTAAAGAAGTGGATTTACCTCTATTAGACCACAATTTTGAATAGATAGGTTACTCACTAAGGTGAGTGGAGAAGGCTTAGAAAAATCTGTTGCGTTAAGATATTTTAGTCAACCGATACTAATCTTCTCAGCCTCATCAAAAGTTAGTGTCAGCTATATATTTGCTATATTTGATTCCCTTTTCAGTGCAGTGCTTACCCCAGGTGTAACGCTAGGGCCTGTTGGTAAAACTGCGAGTCACATCCAAAGGTAGAGAGAAGGAGCTGTCTGTCAGCTTGCAAAAGCCAGGTTTCCCTTTCTGCTGGAATCACTTGACAAGTATGTGCTTTTGTTTTTCACTGATACAGTCATGTTAATTGGGGCACTACTAGGACATAGCACCTGCTTCCAGGTGCTTTTCTTTAGAAATAATCTGGCTTTTCAATGATTTTAAAGGTACTCCACAGTTAGAGTGTACAAAGGAAAGCCTTAATTCACTTAAAGTAACAATAGCTTTACTACAAAACCTGTTTTAAGATTCTTCAATATTATTTTCAGTAGCTCTCCTTTAAGGAGACCATGAGTTTTACGAATGCTGTCAGTCGGAGTTTGGCCATTCTTTGGAGAGATGAGAGGGACATTTTATAAGCGCATGTGGTGATAGGACAAGGGGGAATGCTTTCAAGTGAAAGAGAACAGGTTTAGATCAGGTATGGAGAAGAAATTCTTTACTGTGGGGGTGGTAAACATTTGAACAGGTTGCTCAGAGAAGCTGTGGATGCCCCATCCCCAGAAGTGTTCAAGCTAGGTGGGATGGGGCTTTGAGCAACCCGGTCTAGTGGAAGGTGTCTCAGCCCCAAGGCAGTGGGGTTGGAGTAGGATGATCTTTAAGGTTCCTTCCAACCCAAGCCATTTTATGGTACTTTAGGGCTGGTTTGGTTTTTTTTTTTATGCTGTCTTGGTTTGAAATACAGGTGTATGCTAAGGAACGCAGGAGCCTCCCTTGGAATGGAAAATGTAACCCCCCTTCCCTCCAAATTATTATAATTTTGAAATTAGGCGGCTTTCAGGCAAAGATAGGAGAAATAGGAATAACAGTTCTTTACTAATACATATATATATATTTATATATGAAACAAGGCAAACAAACACCAGTAACTGTGGCAGTACCACCAAACAGGACCAGAACCCAGTGCCGCCTTCTCGGCTGTCGGGCCCTTTCCCCTTGGGTGCAGTTCCGCTCACGGCCGGCAGGGGCGCTGGCGGCTCCCGGTGAGCGGGGCGGGTGCGATGGTTCCCCCGCGCCGGCAGGGGGCGCTCCGCAGCGAGCTCGGGGAGCACGCGGCAATGGCGGCTTGGCCGAGCCGGGAAAGGATGGGAGAAAGGCTCCACAAACCCCTGGGCAGCCGGTCCCGGTGCCTCAGCAGGACCCCCGGGAACAGCCGGCTGGAACAGCAGGGACGAACACAAAATCCCGGGTGGTAGGTGAGATGTATTGAACTCCACAGCTGCAGTGGGAACCCCAGCACATCTTGGCAGGCAGGGGGTGCGGAGCTGCAGTGTAGCAAAGACTCAGAGCAGTGGCACAGGAACGGCAGGAGTGGGGTAGCAGTGGCTGGCTCCGAGCAGGGCAGCGAAAGGTGGGCTCAGGATCCTGGGGCTTTCCCCTGAAGCACCCAAGCAGACGGTGAAAAGTCCCTCTTTTAGTGAGGTGGGGTGTTAATTAGGTCCCAGTGCAAACGGCTGCTCCAGCAAGCAGAGCTCCACTCACGGTAGAAGGAGAGCAGCAGAAGGCAGAACCCCGCAGTGGTGATGAATTCTCCCCACAGCAACGGCAGCTTCTCTCCCCTCCAAATGCCAAGAGAGCAAGAGCCCTAGGGGCTCCACCCAACCCCTTTTTCCCAGTCCAAATCTTGAAGCCTCTCTGCCCTACACGAGAAAACCCCAGTTAAAAGAGGGTAGCCAGCTGGACCCCTCCCCTGAGCTGTGGCCAAGTCTTTTGTCTCTCTTAAGTATCCAGTCATTATTATCTCCTAGCAACACATATGGGGAAAATTTCTTAAGAGGAAAAACAAAAGGAGAACTCACAAAACCCCAAGATATGTGAAGGTTGATATCCTTCCTGAGATATCTGTGTATCTATCTTCTTTCTTTATGCAACTGTACTAGTTTGAAAACAAACCAGTGGGAGATCACAAGTCAGAATTATAATTTAATAGGAAAATTAAAATAAATGCAATAGTACAAGAACACTGACACAGTAAGGATACAACCTGACACCCTGTTAGGGTGGTGGTAGCAGTCTAGATGAAGTGCTCCTGTCGAAGCAGTGATCCTGTAGAAGGGTCACCTGAAGTTCCAGTGGTAGTTCTTGTCCTCTGGGAATCCAGTAGGTAAGGGGTCCTTGTGCTGTTCCAAACCCCAGATTGTATCCAGGTGGGAATGATTGGCTCCTCCCCCCTGGGCAGAGCCTCTCACAGTGGGCTGATGTAATTCTATGAGTCATGCGGTGGGTCCTTGGTGGCCCATTAACAGAGATAGCTCCCGGAGGGAGTTATCAGGGATGAGTCATGGTAGGAGATAACACTGTCCCACCTGCTTTAACAGCTTGTGAAGATGATAATGGAATACATACTTCTGGTTACGTCTTATGTTGTAACCTAGGACAGCAACTCTTGGTCAACTGCCTGTTATTTAGTCTCTTTCCTTGAAGTGTGGATCAATATAATGTAGGGGAGTGCTATCTTGGTGCAGTAAGAGAAAAATATTCACTATTCCTTTTCTTACGCCTTCCTATGGAATATGTTTACTAAAAGACTTTTCAGAAAGGTAGAATTCCATGCTGCAGCCTATGGTAAGAGAAGGAATAACACTGTTAAAAAACGGAGAGATTCTAGCCCATTACCTTTACGTTCAGGAGTCAAAAGAACAATACACCTCTTCAGCATCCCATTGCATTCACCTATCTTCTCCAAGTCCATCTGGTCATCCATGTCTTTTCCAGCACCACTGCTGCAAATCTCTGTATTAGTTTGCTAGTATTACTTCGCATTTACTTGGTTTAAAACATCCTCTCTTGCTGTAAAGTGCACACTCTTTTCCATATCTATGATTGCTCATGCATTTCCTATCATTTTAGAGTTAGTGGAAGATTTGTTTTGCACACGGATGTTCTCCTGTGTACAGGACTGCATCTGAACTGAGCTGTGTAATTCTCCTCTTGGTGTCCTTGTGCTTTATGAAGAAATCTGAAAGCAGTGAGGGTGCCTTACTCAAGTGAGCCCTGGTCAGAGAGCATGAAGGGGTTCTGCCGTAATTCTAGGTGGAGAATTAAAAAATACCAATAAATAGATGAGTGTGGAGCTTCCTGGAATAGTAGTTTTAAGTGGTGGCTTGCTGTGAGTTTGGAAGCATTAATCTTTCCAGAGGCATGGACCTAGAAAACCCGGAGTACAATTCTCCATCCTCTAACTACAGGGCAGGAAGAAATCCTCAGAAACAGATCCCACAGAAGCTCCTGGTGCTGGAGAAGCTGGGAGGGTCACAGAGCGTGTGGCATTCTTGTGGCCAGGAACTGAACCTGGCAGAGGCATGGTCTCTGGGAACATTTTTTGCTTAACACGTATTTTATGTTAACTTTTTAAAAATGGCTTTATTACACAGTTTCTGCTTTTGAACAAAAAAAAAGGTTAATTGCTGTTAGTTCTGGGCTTCCGTTGCCTCTAAGCAGACTTTGTATAACAAGTAATTCTCCCACTGGCAAAGGACCTGAAGGGAGGTTGGAGCCATCCTACACTTACACACTGTGCTCTGTACCTGGTAAGGAACAAGTGAAATAGGCACAACCACGTCTATCTCTGTTTGTGGGAGCACACACCTCACAGAACCACAGCTGCTGCTGAGTGGCTTTTCTTTTGTGTTCACACTGACTGTTAACTTGGAAGAGTGTCAGCAGTGTGAATGGGGGGAGCCAATCACAAAGCCCTTAGAAATCCTGTTCTTTGCTGCTGATACAAGGGTACATGTCCGTACAGTGTTTTGGTGCTTTGCAGACGTGGGCACAGTATACCGACGTTATTTCTTCAAGTGTTAGATATATGTACATGTTCAGGCAAATGCAGATGAATCATCACACATGCACTTCTCCAGAAAATACTGTTTAACTGTTGTCTGAACAGAAAACATGCTTTTTGCAGAAAGGTTGTGATAAATGAGGATTGATGGTTGGACTTCTCATTACTGTAAAGATTATTTTGAAGAATGTCAAATAACATCATAGGTAAACTTTTTTGGGTTGGGGAGGGTAGAATCTCAGCACTTGTGTACTTGTGTCTCAGGTTTTGTTACCAGTTCAAACCACAATCTGTAGTTAAAACCAGCATATTTTGCTGCTGAAATCAGCATACTCTGTCAGTAGTCTTATATTCTGAAGTAAACCATGAGTACCTGTGGTCTATTTTAAAAAAAAGGATGCTACAAAAACTCTGTAAGTCTCAGAAAGATGTTTCCTAAAGGTCTTGAGTGTCAAGTCTCTACTAGTTATTTATATTCCTTGAGCTATTTAACTGAAGTTATAAAAAAAAACAAACCCGAATGAGAGACAGTAGAGAGATGAGTGGTGGTATAGTAAAATCTTTCAGTAGGTTTTCTGCAAAATTATCTTTGGATATGTTCCATTCTATATTTTTTGTTAACACATTATGGCAATGATGGTAATTTAAACAAGTTATCCTAAGTTTAAATTGATCTTATATTCCATCAGTCATTTTTGGTACAGCTTAAGAATATACTTGGATGTGCTAAAAATACACTAAAATAGAAAATTGTCCTTATATGCAGTAAATTGGCATTTTTGTGTCTTTGCTCTATGTAGAGGAAAAAAGATATGTGAATTTTAGATGTCCTCCAAACACCTATCTTTAACCAGGGCTAATTTTCAGCATTACTGTTTAGGATTTTATGTTCTGACACTTTACCTGTATGTGCGTAACTGTCAGACAATATATGTGGCAACCCGAAGTACTTAATAAAACACAGTGGGTAAGTGAAAAAGCAAAAGGAGCAGTAACTTAAAGTGATGTCTGATTTTCACTTCTGAGTAATACTTTGAAGTACAATAAGAACTAAAGCTGCATTAAAGAAAAATGTTTTACTATGCTTTCATTGCATGCATTTTTGTACAGTACCTTCTTCTTTGTTCTTGTTCCCTTGTCACTCGAGATGCTCTTTCACTCACTCTAGGGTTGGATAATTGTGAGTCCTTGCCTTGCTTTTCCAGTTATGTGATTATATGAACCTTCATCTGGAAGTCTGGTTTTCTGTATATACGTATGCTGCGCTCTTCTAGTGTTATTTTTACTTCTTCCAGTTGTAAGAGAAGCCTGTGCTTATATGAAGGGAATATCCTGGGTGAATAATACATGGAAGGCAGAGTATAGGTGGATGTTTTTTGGCAGCTACACATGATTTACTATTTCGTTTGTATAAAATAACAGAATCTAACCCAAAAAATCTAATGCACTGTAGTACACTGTTGTGTGGTGAAGACTTGTGCAAAGAGATGATGGATCCTAGTAGCTTCTCAAAGCATGTCTTTGCTTCCATCCGCATACAAATCTCTGTGGTACTTCTACAACTTCTGCCATTTTCTGTCCTCACTCTCATCCATCTTATTTGTCCAGACCTATCGTAACATGGTTCTATCTATCTGTAAAAAAAACCCCAACTCATCCATTTCAAAAACCTTCCAGCTCTCTATCTCACTCCCCCTTTTCTTGTCTCATGCTTGCATTTGCCAGTAGTCTGTGCTCTCTGGAATGGTGTGGCTATGCTGATTTTTCAGGCATCCTATTTCTCAATTTTAAATAGTTAGTTATCTTCTTTAAAATACATTTCTTTCAGCTGTCACTTGCAATCTGAAAAGTGTTGTGACTCGTGGCCACTGGAGTTAACAAGGATGGAAAAGTGCACAAAGCACTGTGTACATTACTTTTAAGTGACTGTATTCCTCTTTGTGAAGACTTAGAAGCCAAAAATACCATCCGGCTCTCTTGCAAAGCTAACTACGAAGCTCAGTTGGACATGTTTCAGGTAGTCTTTTATAAAGGGCGAAATCTAAGAAAAAAAAAAAATTGAAAGCTGTACAAACTATAAATATCAATTTGTAAAGCATTCACCACTACTTGTGAGACGTACTAAAAGGCCTCTGATGGTTTTGTAATCTTGTCTAGAGAAACCTCCTATCACATAGCAATGCTGAAGAAGACAGACTTATTTTTTCTTTTGGTTTTACTTCAGGGTTGTATTTTAAAGTTTAAAAAAAGGGGCAGCTCAATTACGTAAATCTGGTTATCATAGTATGTACTTAATGGACTCACTGCAAATTTTTAACATTGTACATACAGACTTTGGATTCCCTGGCAGAGTAAAGTCAGTGAGCAGTGAAATATGTATCCTCAAAGAGCTAGAATATAAAGGCATTTCTGTGGCTGATAGCATTGTTGGACCTCAGCTGGCATTCCTGGGAGTAGCCCTGTGCATAGGTTGCTCCAGACCACAGCACATCACCATCCCTTCTCATCAGCTGAGGCACTTTCATTCCCCTCCCTGCTGTATAAGAGATATTGCGTATGGAATCAATAAATATGAGGTACAGGTGCTTTAGGAGGAGTGCTTATGATGCATAGGTGCATTACAAGGATCCCTCTAGACAAGGATGAGATCACTGTTAAGAAGAAGCATAAGAGCAGGCATACATGAAGTATCTTTTCAGGAGAAGTGAACTGTCTCTGTAGGATGAATAAATATTACAAAACTTTGGCTGACAGTTGTGCGTGTTACAGCAGCTGCTCTGGTCAGACAGGAGGTCCTTTTTAGCCAAGTGGGCTGTCAGATAAGGAGCTTTCTAGCAGATTTTTCAGGAAAAGCATGAGCGTGTTAACTCCTGCATGACAGTGGATTGAACTAGTTGATTTAAGATTAAGTGGCTATCAGTCACCTCCACACAATCTTATAAATCACTGTACTCAGAAAAGAACTAGCAGAAAAGTACATGTAGCAGCTCAAGAGGCTGTGCAATTTGCAGTCCAGCACACCAACACAAACTGGAGTGGATTCCAATTTACTTTTTAGCATCAGTGGTGATTTAAGCAATGAGTTCTACTCTATGGTTAGTAGGTCAACATTTGTGGTTTCTATTTAATTTGCCAGAATTTCCTTTCTTTTGTTTTCTCTTTTCTTCTTTTAGACATGACTTCTTTTACCTCTAATACCATCTTTTTCCTTACTGCAACTGTTGAAAGCTTTTTTGTTTATTTTGAAGTCTTCTGTAGCAGTATAAATATACTCTGGGCCTCTAATTATGGTATTTTTTTCTGTGGCACCTGCAAGCATTTTACCTTTTTAGCTGCACAGTTAATTTTCTTTAAGTTCCTAATTTTATGTAGTTTCCCTTTTTAAAACTTAATGCTATGTAAAGGACTCTTGGCTTTTTCTATTCTCCAAATATATTGAATTTGCACAAGAATTGTTATAGGCAGCTTGTCTGTTGTTTCTGGAGCCAGCAAGCAAAATTCCCTCCCTCTCCTGCATCTTCTAAATGGTTGCTCCAAAAAGCAGATTTTTATGATGTCTGAAAAGATATTATCAGCGTCACAGCTCGGTGAAACTTTCACAGTGTGAATAGGGAATACCCCAGTCTCCCATTATTACTTTGTTTCTTGTCCATGTAGATTTGGAATGGATGAATGAGCCATGTCTTATGGTTAATACATGGATTCAGCAAATTAGATGATTTTAGTTTAATTCATACCTTCATCAGTTATGCTTTTGCAGTAATACTTGGTAAATCGGTAAAAGTCTTTCAAAAATTTAGACAAGACCAGGCAGGCTTTGATTGGATATAACGTACATGTTTTGTTACGATTTTTTTTTGTCCCAGTGAAATTGTTCAATTAAACAGCAATGAATGAAAAAATATTTTATTCATTAAGTTCTCCATTTACCAGCTTGGTAATGTAAGTGACTATCTGAATTTTGTATTTGTTTAGAACAGATTAGTCACAGTGGGCTGGAAGCTTTTCTGTGTTGATGAAATTTGGTAGTATAATTTTGAATTTGAATGAAAAATAATGCTTTCAATCAGATTTTTTTTTCATGTTGAATAATAGAGATTACTCTTTTCATATATTATAATATCTACGTTTTCCTGTAGATCCTATGTTCAGATGTGTGGTGAACTGACTAGATGATGAGGTTCAGTAATAGAACATAGAAAAGCTTTCAGCAGGACTTGGTTACTCAGCTTACGTATATCAATTTAGTAACATCAGTTCCACACTGCTATGATAATTTACACCAGCTGAGGTTCTGGGCACTGATCCTTTTTATTGTGTCTTGACTTTTCTAGCACGTAGGTTAAGCAACATTTGATAACCATATGTTTAGTGTATTGTGCCAGTAGAATAGGACTTAGAAGGTGGAGTGTGGGAAGAGTGAGAATTGCAAACATGTATTGTTAGATTTTATTGACTTCAGAATGTGGCGTAAATACAATGTCAGGTTCTCTATAAAACAAGGTCCCCATGTGGAGTCAAGACATACAGTGAGATCTTGTAAAAATTAGTAAAGAAATCTTAAAATTAGATTTAATTGGTTGTATTTTCTCTAAGATGATATCTCAAAAATTTAGCGATCTCAAAGTAAACTCTTAAAAATGCAAAGCCAGTATGTAAAAGCACATCTAATGTGTCAGGCTTCTGAAGCATGTTTGAGTCTTTGTATTTCACTTCAGCATCCACTAACAGGCAGAAAGCTTTTCACTGTTTATGCAGAGGGGAAGACAGAACTTCTCTTCAGAACTCACCCCTTTGTGCTAGTGTAATTGAAAGGAGCTGTAAAATAGTAACTGCTGATTATGCAAGAACTACCTAGGTGTGTGGGTATTCAGAGAATTTCAGCTTTCTTTGGATACTTTGGTGATCAGTGTACATCCTCTTAGGAAATCTGCAGGGAGTGAGTGTGGATGATGGTCAGTGGGGCAGAAAACAAGTAGAAAAACAAATGTGGATGGAGAGCTGAGAGCATTCCAGTGGAAAATTCAACTGTTTAAAAAGAGTTGGGCATCAGATTGTGTCAGTCTTTTCATGTTTCATGTGTTGCGTGTAAAAAATGGTTCTTTTTTCAATTCTAAAAAAAGTACTTGCTTTTAGAACAGAATGACTTCTTCGGAGTTAAAGGGAGGAAAAGTTATGGTAAATTGGAAAATATTTGTGTCTGCAAACTTCTTTCTGGAAGTTTCAAAGCTCAGAGAGCCCGCTTGCAAAACCTTGAGGTTTAGCAAACTCCATTGTGGTGTGAAGTTCAAATGAGGAAATATAGTAACACACCACAAAGTGTCCCTTGGGTTGTAGAAAATCTACTTCTGGTTTAGTTAGTTACTATTTGTGAGCCAATTAGTTTATTTTTCTAGATTTGTATTAGACACGAGTCATCCAGCAAATCTTTTTTTCTCTGCAGAAGGTATGAATGAAATAGCCGTTACTTGTGTCAATATAAGCAGTTGTGCTTTCTTGCCAGTATCAAACCCTCACATTTAAGAAACAACAGCCTAACAAAAGCTTTCATTTCAGCATTCATCTAGGACCTATTAATGCAGATACTCTGAACTGTTCCTTAGTGTGGAAGATGATGACAGCACATCATCGATTTAGTAATATTTTGATTACACAGCTAGAAACAGAAAAAAATACATTTTAATCAACTTCGGGCATCCAAATAATTTATCTGCAAAATTTGTTTCACTAAGCTAGTTGATGCTGTTGGCATTTGCAGTCACTGAAATATAGCTTAAAGGCATTGTGTTTTTCTTGGCCAGAGGCTGCCTTGGTAACTTATGTTGTATTTGCCCACAAATGCACAAGACTCAGTGCTAGTCTGCTTACTGCCATCATTTCCTTGAGCATGTGTTTCTACTTTTAAACCCAAGTCCTGTCCTTACAATGTAATGACTTTCCTTCATATGGCAGAGCCCTAATTCAAGAGACTGTGTAAAGAAGATTGCAGACTGACTTCAGTGAGCTCCAGGGTCTGATGGCAATAGTCTTCCAGTAGAGGGGGTGTGGTGGACATCCTCTGGGTTGTGGGTCTGAAACATCTCAAATTGCTCAGCCATATTTGTCAGCTTAACACTAGCGGGCAGCTCTATCTGCTATCTGCACTGATACCTTGCTTTGTTATCCTTCTGAGCAGCTTTTGCTTCCTCCCCTCATGTGACAGTCAAGGAGGCTGTTGCTGAAACAGGCAGTAGAGCTTCCTTACCCTTCTTCTCCAGTACTGTGATCAGTGCCATTAACTAAGTATATTAATGGGGGTAAATTCAAGCTGCTGGAAACATTGCAATACATCCCTTATAGAGATAAGTATCTTGGTTTTTATCGCATATAATTGTACTAACATACCAGATCCTGATGTGGCACTGAGATAGCAATGCTAAAAAATAGGTATGTTGATATTAAAATACTGGTTTCTTGAAGCCCCATTTATTTCCACTTGTATATTTTCTAAAATTTGTGCGAGGGGAAGTGAATGTCAAGTACCACACTTCATTTTCAAGTGTTATTGATACAATTCTACTTTGATGGAAAAAGATGTAAAAATTTTCACAGTGTTGTTTCTGGGTAAGCAGAAGTTCTCATCTCAAAACCACCATTTTTCCCCTGATATTTGTTACTAAACATTCTGGTTGAAATGCCTTTCTGAAAAGTAAGAAAGCCTTCCTGACACATGATCATGGTTGAATTATGAATTATGTGAGTTGATACAACTCAACTTGGTTTCTTCTATTAGAATACATTAATAGATAAAGAAAACTTGTTGTTTATCTATCAGTAGACACTGTAAGAGCTTCATAGAGATGTTACAGTTTGTACGGACTTTGAAAGCCTTTTTATTTTCCTTCCTCTTTTTTATTCCTTCTGCACGTGGAGCCTTACATTGTGTGGCTCCACTTGCCTGTCTAGGGCCTCTACTGCCTACTATGTTATGAGTAACTGTTCCTGTAATTGTGCTGCGTATTTATGGCACAGTCTATGATAAAAGAAAATTAAGAATACTTGGCAATAGTTACAACAAACAAGAATGTGCAAACTAAGTCAGGACTGAGTATTTCTGCTGTATATGGACAGCAGCAAGAACTGAGGGATATAGTTTTGGATGTAAAAACTAAATGTCTATTGGACAAGTCAAACATGAGTAGACTTTTGGATCAAATACCTTCAAAGACTAAAATTTTAATGAAAACAGTAAACTGTGGACCAGTATAACCTGCAGGCTACTGTTCTCTTCTAAGAGACATCAGAAATATGTTTGATATTGTACTTGCTATTTTGAAAAGTGATTGGAGTATACTACTAAATTAAAATCTTTCCTTTCTCAGTCTTTCTGGGTCTGTATTTGTTCCTTGACAGTTGTTGCAATGTCAGTAATGATTGGTGTTTCCAAGAAACTTTATCATGTCTCATGTATAATACTTACTACTATCCTCCTAACATTAGTGTGCTAGTCTTATATGTTTAGTTTTAGAAAAACTAAGTAATTTTGGAGGGATTTTTTTTTTAATAGGATTTTCTTGGTTACTAAGAGATGCTGTGTTATAGCTCATGTTTGACTGAAATGTTTAGGATCTGTGCATTTTTTATGTTTAATTTGTGAAGTTAGAGTAGTATGATGACAAACTCTACATCTTAAGTGTTTACCAGTAAGAGTATAATGAAACATACATTTTTAACGTTAAAATACAAATGCAACCTAGAACTTCTTACTTATTTTTGCTGGTTTGGATATGGTTTTAAGCACATGTTTCATGCGCTTTGCTGTTTGCCTGAAGTCAGTACAATTCTTCCTCAGACCTCACATGCTGTTAAATGTATGGGTAGAATGGTAGCTTCCAAGCAGGTCACTCACCCCTAAAGAAAACACTTTCAGGTCATGTCATATAACCTGTATTATCAGAGCAGCTGTGGGTAAGATTCTAAAAATGAATATCCTGATATTTTTATATGTTTTTGTTTGGTTTGGTTTTTCAGATGTGAGACAGAGAGTTGTCATAATATAATACATTGGTCTCTTTTTTTTTTCTTAATAGATAAAAAAATATTTTGAACTTGAGCCACTTGCACGTGGAAAGCGCTGGATTCTTAAACCCTGCTCATTGGATGATATGGAGGCAGTAAAAGACAGCTTCTCCCTTCTAATAAACTTGCTAGAAGAGAGAGACTTCGAACCTTCAAGAATGTGAAAGCCAAGAGAAAGAAGTGGTTCCCACACATCACTGTACCTGCTCACTCTGTCACAGCTTAATTGTGGTGTGGTATCAAGGCTGAGCTGTGATATGTTGTTCATACAGACTTAATGCAGAATGTCCTTTCATTAAAATAAATATTCTGTGACAGGTACACAGCTATTTCCAGTAAAGTTGTCTACACTACTGAAGTAGGAAGTTCCTCTTTGTTTACTACTATTTCTGCACACTGCATGTTGTTTTCTTGCATCGCGATCATCCTTGGTAGAAAATTTTACACGCACAAAAATGACATAGTCCATAAATGAGGAATTCCACGTGTTACCTTGAATTTTAAAAAATAACTAATGTCTAAAGAATTTGTGAGTCCAATTTAGCTTGTTTATTGACCTCACATTATGGAAAAGCACAGCCACTGAAAACCTTAATAGGATACCTAAAAGGCAAGCAGTTTCATGTTAATGCAAAGGTTATTCCTGAGGTTTTACGACGTGAAAACACAGTTGACGAGTTAGTTGAGTCCTCTTCTAAGGTCACTGCATAACCCTGCCAAGAGGCAGTATGGTATTTTGCTGGAAGCTTACTGAAAAGTAAATTAATAAAGAGATGTGCACAGATAACAGTACTTGGGGAAGATAGCTTACATAAACAGGTGATCTTAGTAAAAAGATTTTTAGAAGTATATGAAAGATTTTAGAAGTATACAGAAGTTGGATAAAGTAATAATTTTCATTGAAAGTAGTTTTCCATAAGAAAAGCAGGGCAAATATCTGTTAGTTCATCTGTGGAGGCTTTATTACCAGTTAGAAGTGTAAGTGATTTTAAATAAGGGTTGCTTCCTATATCACTCTTTCATATACTACTACTGTTATTGTAATATTGCCAAGGTATCTATCCCATAATTAAGGGTCTTCCAGTGTTCGTACTACAAGCTTCTCTTTTCAAGGGGATTATATCTTGTTCTTTCAAACTTCCTCTGGGCTAAGTGTTACTTAGAAGTCAAAAAAGTAGTCATTGGAAACAACATTTGTGATACATTTAGAAAAAGTTGATTTGGTTCGAGTAACACAGTCCACATTTCCGCTTTCCATGTTTTCCGTATTGTAGATTTGCAGTATTTTGGCTGCCTTTTGTTGATTTTTAAATACCTGATAAACTGATTTTGTCCATTAAAGAAACATGCCAGGCCGCTGGTTTACCAAGTCAGTGACAACAGGATATGTGCAGATCAGTCACTGGACTGGTGCACGCCTTGAATGCTGTGCCTTGCGCATTCAGCTACCCTTGTGCATGAGTGTCTGCAAACACAAACTCGAGTGACATGTCATTAGTTCTTCATCGACTCTGCTTCTGTCTTGAAACACACAATGCCTTGTTTTCAGGGCTTTAAGCAACATATCTTTGAGCATTTATCTTCTGTTTGAAGTTTATTGTAGTTTCTCACTAGTTTATTTGGGGATAAGAAAATAGCAAATATCAGCTTTTAAAGGCTCATAAAAGCCATTTCTCTATTACTTGTAGTTTTACTCTTTGTTAAACAAAATGTTTCTCATAGGTATTTTAGTTTACTTTTCAATTCCCATTAATTTCTTGCATTGCTCCCACTGTTTTAATTGCTTCCTATTATCAGAAAGAAGCTGGGAAAACTGGTAAACTCCTTGTTTCATTTTGAGATGGAACAGGCAGGAAGCTTGAGGGGCATGTCTTTGCTTTGTTTTATATTCTCCTTCTTGCCAGGTGAGTTGTCTCACTCCTAATACTTTTGGAAATAACCAAGAACTGGAATTGTTCATTTTAAAGCACAGAGGAGCCCTGCTTTGTTTCAGTTCTCTCAGCACACTTTAGTCGGGACCCAGCTGCCCATCAGTTTCTCTTGTGGGGGCTAAGGAAGTTCTTTTCCCTGGATTTAAAGAGGAACTGGATCTAATTTGTCTTTCCAAGCTCTCTCTTTGCTGACATGAGCTTAAAGGCTACAGAGTCCCCAGATTTCCACAAGGTCCCCAAATTTTTGTCCTATTTAGGGACAATGAAAAATGAGTGGTGAGGAGGAGTAGGACAATTATTTCCCAGGGAAGGGAAGCAGTTTGGGGACACAAAATGAGGGATTCCAAGCTTTTTCTGCTTTTTCATTGGCCATTAGTTAGAAGATGTGAAATAACGTTTTTTTACTATTTTTCCCCTGGTTTTCTTTAGTTACGGACCAAAAGGTACAGGAAATGAAAATAAGCCCAACAGTATTGCATTCTTGAAACTGTACTTATTTCTACCATCAGTGAGCTTGTCTGGTCCAAAAACTTTAGCGGCTCCAAGTTACATTTTGGTCATGATCTCCTGCCTGTGCATTGTTTGAAGGTGCTACATGACTGACATGGAAAGGCCCAAGAAGTCCATGATAATGTGGTTTTGGAGTATGCCAGTGGCCACTTAGACTAGTACCTTTTGATACTTCATCGTTTTTTCATTGGGCAAATGTCAACAGCGCAGAAGCAGTGATTTTAATTTTCAGAATTATTTTGAGTATTCTTTTCCTTACTAATACAGTGATCATTCCTCATCACAGGTTGAAACAATACCTCATAACTGCTGAAGGCTAAGACCAACACTTTACTTTGAATGTAGTACTTCTAATGTTTTGTGTTGTAGATGGACTTAATGGATGTGTACCTTTTTAATGTCTATAAACAACTTCACCTTTTTATGAGGGGATAAAAATGTTCATAGCAGCTCATGTCACACTTTCTTGTCTATAGTGTTGTTGAATGCTCTGGCTATGGTAGAATACGTAAGCACCATGCAGTTTTTGTTCGGATAACCAATCTCAATTGCTTTGGTTTTTGTTTGTTTGTTTTAATCTTTTCACATGTGTTCGTCATTTAGGTGTAATAAACTTGGGCACGAGGCTCTATTTTCCATGCAAGTTCATTAAGGAGTGAATATTGTCTTTTTAAAAAAGATAACGTGCTTTAATGTTCTTTAGCCATCTGTTAAATTACTTTGTGTGTGTATGTGTGTGTGCCCACACTGGGCTTCTTCTCAGACCTGTGGCTGTCTGCAGTGTCTCAGCCATCAGAATGAAAACATTATCAATCAGTATCCAACAACAGCTGGTTTTGACAACTTTCTGTCTGCTGCCTGATGCTTTACAACTCATCAGTAAGGCTTCTTTGTCTACCCACTCTGAGCTGGTAATCTTAACTGCTTCATATTGTGTCCTGTACTTGTACTTCTAGCATTTGTATGGCTAAAAAGTTAAATCTTAGTGGGTTTTGATATTCTTTCTTGCTGTATAATGCTCCATGTGTATCTTAGCTTGCCTATTCAAATGCGCTGTACAAAAATCTGTGATGTATTATTTCATTTAACTTCTTGCATTTCATTATATTTATAGAAGTTGCAGATTTTTGTACCGTATTACTTAATACAGTTGCCTTTTTGTAATGGCAATTAATTTATATTATGAAAGTTTGTATCTTTACTGTAGTTGAAAGTATTAGTTAACTGCCATATTATCTTGACTTTATACTAAAAATACAGTGTCTATACACAGAAGTTGACCCAATCAAGTGGTCAAGTGCTGACATGGGGAACTTGTACTGTTTGTGATTTATACATGATTTCCACTATCAAAAAAAAAAAAAAAA
>VZTD01001881.1:1036691-1089585 GCA_013397725.1 Rhagologus leucostigma
AAAAAAAAAAAAAGAAGAAAATAAACACTGTGTAGAATTGAGTTGGTAAGTTTTTGATTCTTGAGTAAGTAGCCAGTTTGGAAGCATGGCATATTACCTTGTTTTGGATTCTTCAAGACAAATTATCTACTCATAAGTGAAAACAAATACTACTGTATAATCATTGGTACATCATACATAGTTGCACATTCATGTACATACATATGAAATAGAAATTTCCAAAAATTGGCTGATTTATTTCCACAGCAAGATGTTGTTACTCTGGAAATATATCTGAAAGATATTGCAGGTTTGCTGGTGAAACAGAGATTGGAATAATCCCTACACAATTATTCCATAATATTAAACTGAGGGACATGTTTATGTGACTGGAAATTCTTTTTAAATAAATGACATGGCAAAATACATATACAAAACAAAGGCTACGGAAGCTGAGCAAAGGAATATATTCTGGGAAAAACAGAAGCTTGGTGAAACAACTCAATGTTATCCTATCAAACACTGAGTAGGAGGTGCTCGCACAATGCAAGTTGTAACAGCTGATAGAAGAACACTATGCTGAACCAGACTGGAGTTGCTGATGCAGCTACTGAGGTATGCTTTTTTCATGTCACTGTTTTTAAATCTGGCTCTTAACGCTACTGAGGTATGCTTTTTTCATGTCACTGTTTTTAAATCTGGCTCTTAACGCTACTGAGGTATGCTTTTTTCATGTCACTGTTTTTAAATCTGGCTCTTAACGCTACTGAGGTATGCTTTTTTCATGTCACTTTTTTTAAATCTGGCTCTTAACGAAGACTAGGAATGAAATGAAAGATTTGTAAACTGAGAATTCTTTTTAATTCTTTTGTTTCATGCAAATAGGAACTGAAAACCAGCTAATCATGCCTCATTTGATAGCTCTTAAAAGAATTTTCATTAGCTCATTAGCCCTTTGACCTAATAGTTTAAACAAATAAAAACATCTGTTTGTGTCAGCTGTAGGGTTAGTCATCCAGGGCCTAGGTTAACATGAGGATAAGAGGGAGTCCTATATCCTACATAAAAACAAAAACCATGCCTTTTTCAGCATCTGTGGTTGAAAAGGACACCTGAAGTCAAATAGGGCTGTACTGAATTAGGTGAAGAAACCGACAAAGATCATTACCCTTCTCAATCCTCCGCCCTCATGAGTACTGACTAATTTCATTGTGTAGGTTCTACTGAAGATGAAGTTTAAATGATTCTGAGATACTTATTCTTAATTCTAGCTGCTTTTATCACAGCTATATTTAGAGAAGCCAAAGTAGGCTCTATATATTGCTTGTTCATTCACCGAATTTCATAGGAAAATATAATATGTGGTATTCTGGTGGATTTTAATGGGATATATTCAGGACAGCCTTGCTTGTCGAGAGTATGTTTGTGCATCAAACATGTTCAGCAATTCCATTTATAATGTCTTAAATATACCTTAATTTTTTAATCCCTGAATCTCTCTAGGAAAAGCAGATATTCAGATGTCAGTATTGGTACTAACAGTAGTCTATGCAACTCCAGTTACCTGTGGCAGTAAACTAGGGGAGAACAGAAGTATTCTAATCTTGTCAGGTTTACAGTAAACTCAACTGAAGTAACCAGCACAAGACGCACTACTGACTTGAATGATTACGGCAAAGAGACAATCTTTGCCTGAAAAGAGCCTGAATCACATAATATTCTGAGTTGGAAGGAGCCAACAAGGATCCTCAGGTCCAACTCCTGGCCCTGCACAGCCCCACCCCCAAGAATGGTACCATGTGCCTGAGAGCATTGTCAAACACTTCTTGAACTCTGTCGGGCTTGGTGCTGTGACCACTGCCCTGGGCAGCCTGTTCCAGTGCCCAACCACCCTCTGGGTAAAGAACTTCTTCCTGATATCCAACCCAAACCTCCCCTGACACAGCTTCAGACCATTCCCTTGAGTCCTGTCACTGGTCACAGAGAAGAGATCAGTGCCTGCCCCTCCTCTTCCCCTCACAAGAAAGTTTTGACTGCAGTGAAATCTCCCCTCAGACTCCTGTTCTCCAGGCTGGTTTTGGTAAAGACCATGTTTGTAATGAAAAGCTGTTGTATAGTTAATTTGTAAGCACAGAAACATTTCCTCACACATGAAAAAACTATACATACATTTGAAAAGCTGCCCACTTACAAACAAGCAAGAGGCATGAATTGTACTGAAAACTAACAACAAATAAAACCAGCCACCACAGTACTTCTTTTTCCACCTGTCATCTTGCAACAGTGAAATGCTGTTGTTCATTTTTATTACTATGCCATGTAACTAAAATTTATTGCATTTCAGTGTGCACTAGAAAGGATTTGCACATAATAAGTAAAAGAAGACAAAAAAATCCTTTTGTGGTTTGGCAACTTCCATGTATGAAGAGCTGCTGTCTTGCTAAGGAAGCATTGAACATTGGAGTACAGGAGCCTTATATTATAACATTGTTGTAAAACACTGTCAGCTGAAATGCTAAATCATGGAAATCTCAAACAAAAGGTCTGGTGCTGTTCAAATGCATAATCCCAGACACTGTATGCAGGAGAAAGGAAATCATGACTTGCATGCGAATGTTGCAAAACCGAAACAAGCTTAATGGCCAATCACACAGCAAGGTATTTGGTGTTTTCACAATGTGACAGTCTTGAATTAGGAAGGTTGATAGATACTTCAGGATCAAAAGGACATTTTGTAAAAAAATGTAAAAAGTCTAATTTTATAGTAGGTTATATTTTGGGCTTGTCAACTTTGACATAGTGCCTTTAAAGCAATAATTCCTGCTGTGCATTAAAAGTTGGCACTTTAAAAATCTCTTCTAAAGAAATGAATCCGTTTTGTGTTAACATACACTAAAATAGCATTTTCTGTCTTGTATCCCTTTCTCATTTATTTGAAAGCATATATCCTAGCATTTCCTCAGAGAAACTTATATCCAAATTGCAGTATTATTGTAACTTTAGAAGACCCCATTTCTGCCAGTATCAAGTTTTAATCCTTGTGGAAACAAATACTTGTTTGCAAAACTCAGTCAGAATTATTTTATTCTAGCATTCTCGTGTATGGTATTTTTGTAGGATGTAGAGATTCAAGATGTGAATCGGCTTGTACTGTTTAAAGTTAACACTGGTTAGCTGCAGTATCTGGAAAACTTTTTTTTTGTGTAACAGTGGAATGAAAAATGCAATCTCATCATTTTCTCAATATTTATCTTGCTGCAGAGAAGAAATTAGTGTTCATTTTCAGTAATATGAATTATAACAGCGTTAGTCCATTTTTAATAAATTGCTTTGTTTGCCGTCTAGACAGTTGTAATCCTCTTTGGTTTACACATGGATGTCAGAATTGAAAGACTTCCTTCAAGTATTTGAAACTAAGGTTGATTTTAAAAAATGCTAATTGCCTTGTCTAAAATATTTTTTACGTGATTTGCAAGAGTGTGATTGATGCAGGAAAGTTCATTTTTGTCTTTAAGATATAGAGCATGACCTTTTGGTTACAGTACATACAGTACTGCAAGTCTGTGAAAGTCATCACATATACTAAAGGTATTGAGACCTTTTACCTCACATTCCTTCCTATTAGCTTCCACAATTAACATGATCCACAGCTGAAAAAATAAATCTGGTTGTCAGTGATAAATGGGGTGAAATCGTCAATCACTGAAGTTGACAGTATTATTTTAAAAAGATATTGCAAACAAATGTTTACCCAAAGATAGCAGTATGTTGCTGAGGCTTTTTTCCTCAGAGTCCTCTCATTTCATTCACATAGCAAGCTGACTTTAGTGCTCGCTCTTAGACTAAAGAGAGCTTCTTTTCCTTTTTTTTTTTTTCTGGAGCATTAAGAGTACCAAACACCCATGTACCAAAGTCTGTAACAGAACCAGGAGCATTCTTGGTAACCCTCTGACATCTGAGACAGAACTTCAGCTCTTTGTTTATTTGTTTTCTTTTGTTGGTATGATGTGCAGACCTGAGATTTCGGCTCAGGCCTGTCTCCACTGAGAGGTGCCAGCAATATAGGATTCTGCTATTATGGACTATATAAGTATCTTGCCTATTTTTAGCACTCGCTTTTGATCTCTGAAGAATTTTAATATCAAGGTCAAATATGGTAGTTTCATATGTAGATGTATGGGTGACATAGACATTAAAGAAAATGCATACAGTGTTTGTAGATTAGAAATATCTTGTTTTCTAGGTTCTCAATATTGAGGACAAATCTTACATAAAAGTGCTGTGAAATGGTGAATCTTGTTCTGTCTGCTTATTTCTGAATCTGACAGATTTAGAAGGCAGTTTTGCTTTTAGGTTTTGGTTCAAAACAAATTAAACAGAAACTGTTTTTTTTTTTTAACTTTGGTACTTTATACTACCTGGATACCAGTGATTAGGATGTTCTCAAGGACTTCATGTGAGAACCATTTCACATCTAACTAGATTAAGGCCTGAGGAGGTGTTCACTACAAGTCAGTGTTTCCAGTTAGTGACTGGAGCCCTTTAATTTCTGCCGGTATATAACATTTTAAAACCACTTGATGTTCACACCTGTTTGCACATCTCTCTCCTGTGTCATGCAAGTGTGCCCTTGGAGCGGTTGTTAATGCAGGTCTGGAATTCCCCTGGCACTCAAGGACCGGTTCATTCATAGTTGTCTCCAGATGAGACACAGTATTGTGTTCTTTCTCCATCAGAGTATGCATGAAGGCCCATTTTCTCACCATCCCTTGTGTTTCCATATCTGGTTATTTTGGGTGGGAACTCTGGTTCATGTAGTAATTGATCTTTGATAGTGGGTTTATCTTTTATCAGAGCAGAGACTATTACAGGAGGATAGTTCTGAGACTCTCTTTTATGATCAAAATTACAGGTTACAATGCAAATAAATAGAAAAATGTAACTGTTAGCAGATGGCTTTAACTAAAAGCCAAGATCAACAGTGCCTTGCTCCAGCTGACTATGCTGAAACTTGATTCTCATTTACTAATGTAAGAATCAAACCAGAAAAAGTTGCCGGAAATAGATAATGTCTGGTTCAGCATGAGGAGTGCAGAAGGTGAGCCCAGTGAGATGTAGGCCACCATTCTGAATGGCACTGACACCTCCGGCACTGAGGCTGCCTCAGGGATGGCCATCTGCCTGAGCCTGTGGCCTGTTAGCTGTAAGAGATTTGTTTGCCACAAAGCTAAGGGGAGACACGAGTTTGAGGAGGCCTCAATAGCGGCTCTGCCTCACCAGGTGGTGCCACCCTATGTGCTCCTCCAGAGCCAGGTGATGATGACCCACAGTCGCTGCTCCGGCAGAGCCGCCACTTGCCAGCGGTGCCTCTACCACGGGGAACCCCGCCTGGCTTGTCAGGAACAATGTGGAGTTTACAACCACACATCAGCCATGCCTGGCTCACTGAGACAAGCACTTTTCAAGGCGACGAAAGAAATACTGAAATGGGAAAATCACTGCTGGTGGCATGCCTTCACACCTGTCATGCTGTATTACAGTCTCAGTCTTTGATTATTGGTCCCATAAAGGTGTCGTTTTCTTCATGTTATTAAAGCAATTACAGTTATTATACTTAATTTGTCCTTTCCAAAGGGAGCAAGAATAAATGAGGGAGAATTTGCATACAAATTGAGCCTGATGTGGGGGGAAATTGCAGCAGGTGGTGAGGCTGTGAGGAGATGTTATACAGCAGCATGGCCAGAGCTGCCCTCCTCCACAGCCCTTTGCTGGTGACCCTTTGAGGAATGTCTCACAACTGTCTGGTGGATTCATTTGAATGAGGGACAGTTTGGCTCACTGTCATCCTGGGCAGATCAAAGCCTGTGCCTTGGCTGGCTGCACGGACAGAAGGGGCATGTGAAAGGCCTCCCCTCCCCACTGCTCAACCCTCCTCACCATTTCTCTCAGGGACATGCCCCATTCCCATGCATCCTGTCACAGGCTACCATGAATCACTACCATAAGTAACAAAGATGCTAATTTTTGGGCTTCAACTCTATGAACTTCTTCAGAAAGCATTTTCTGCTGTAATCTGTTCCATCAGAAACCTGTTTTTTCTCTTCATCTACATCTGTTACTCAGTACTAATCCTCATTACGCCCTCTCAAGCATTCTCCTTGCGTACAAGATTCTCGAAAGCAAACACTTTCAAATATGTTTCTACATTCTTAGCGAAAACAAACAAAATAACAAATAAACCTAGATGTCAAGATGTTCAAATAACATACAATGTGTTTTTATTTAATGCGAAGAGATACAAGAAAAAAGACGTTGACCTCTCTCCAGTAAATTTTCTCAAGAACATTGCAAAATACATGTAAACTCCCTTGGCCTATTCAACCTTTCCAGATGCATCACTCTCCTGGGTAGTTAGACAGATGTAGAGTCAAGTGGGAGTGCAGATAAGCATGTTGGATACCACCGCTGTACTGAAATATGTAGACCTCCATATAGTAAGGTAAATGCCATCATTTTTCCCCCATTTTGAAGTTTCTTATGAGGAAACTTTAGCCCTATCTGTGGTTACAGAACAAAGGAAAAATCTTGTCTATGTGCATTTTATAAAATATCTCTTTCATGTAATCATTTATGTGCTGTGATAGCTGGAATACCTAAAATGTTTCAATATTTATTCCTCCTTCAGAATTGCTCGGATTTTTCTTCACCTGTCAAAATGACTTGCTTCTATTGAGCAGTGTCTGTTCTGCATGTCTCTATTCTGTGGTTACTTTAAGGCTACAGTATATCAGATTCAGTTTCTTGAACTTAAAGTTATAGAAAATTCAGAGAGAAAAATATTACCAAAGTAACTCAATTAAAGAGTCCTGTAGGAAAGATCCTTGTGTATGCTCAAAATGCACACAGAGAAAATGTGTTGAAAAACAATAAAAAATGTTACACTGATGTTTCAGAGGATATAAACAATAACAAATATTACACTGATGTTTCAGAGGATGTAAACGTGAAATTCTGGTACCAGAACTAGTTTAGTGTCAGATATACATACCTATAATTAACTTTATTTTGAATTTTTGTCATCTGTCTTTGTTTCTCTGTCTGTCTTTGTAACACACCTTTCCAAACAGCACATGGTCTGGTTTTGATACCGAGTAAAATTCCCTGTCCTCCTGCAGTTATCGCAAATGTCAAAATTAAGTCATGACTGGCCCACCTTCATGCTAAAGCAGTTTATCAATGCTTTTATGGGGACTTACTGCTCCCTATGGTGCTGATGGTCTCACAAACCTTTGATATTGTACCTTTTTCCCTCCATCTGTGAATTCTCTGCACATCTGCAGCATTTACACAGCATGAAATGAGTTTCCAGTGGATGATAAGTCTTCAATTAATGAAAAGACAGAACAAAAATATTTGGAGCAAGATAGCATTTCCTTAGCAGAGAATGAGTGCAGGGTGAATTTGGCAAATCTATATAACCTGACTAGAGGAGATGATGAGTATCACCTTCCTTCACATAGGACAAATGTAGTTCAGAAACAGAGGCTTACTTTCTTGGTCCATCACCTTCAAAACAACCCCCTAATCCTTGGTCATGGTATCATGGATGTGGGTCTTGAGGATCAGGCAGAAGTGGCAAATTGTTTCTCTCTGACTGGCCAGGTCACTCTGCTTGCCTTTCTTCCCCAAGACAGGCAGGTTTGCTTTATTTTTTTCCATCTCAAGGCCATCGTGCAGTTCTGTGAATAGGTAGGTCTGATGCCTGCCCAGAAAGACTGGTTTCGGAACACTGGTCCTCACCTTACCTATTCAGTTAAAAGCATAGAAACTGGCTAAGCTTTTATTTATTTGCTGCTTCATTTCTTGATCTTCAAGATCCTGAAAAAGGCCCCAATATCCAAAGGATGTGATACCTCCTTCTTGTACAGCCATAGAAACTATGAGGCCCAGGAATGCCTTGAGCAGTGACTTGGCTGCAGACAACACCCTCTCTGTGAAGGTGGTGTCTTGTGGCACAGTTCAACACACAGGCTGCCTAACAGCACAACTTAGCTTCCTTAACAACATGGCACAATGCCAGTAGCTCTCCTCAGACCATTGCCAGACAACATCTCAAAAATCATTCTGGGAAATGTTTTCTTAGTTGTCTTTATCTCAGATCCCTCTCCACCTTTCAAGCAATTGAAATCTTGCTGAAAGGGCAGTTTTCAGAATTTGGTGTACAACTCAGTGCGGAGAGTATTAAGGATGTAGTGCTGTCTTTCAAGAATGCCAGTTTTGTCTGGAGCCTTCCACAGAATCTCCATTGTCTGTTTGATATGAGCTGAGACCTGTTGTGCTGCTGACATCCAGACCATCATCACATGAACAATTGTTTACAGGTGTAGGTAATAGCTATAAGCGTGCATATTTTCGGACAGCAACTGCTGCATGACCTATAGCTATCTTGCAACCCAGACAGAACCACAGTTAAAACAGATGAAGTTGTGTCAATATTTCCCCATTTTTATCTAGGTTTCATGGAGTGCCTTTGAATGTCTGTCTGGGCAGTACTCAATGTTAGCTCTCTAGGAAAGATGTTTTGTCTGATATAATGATCTATTTCTACTGATTCTCATATCAACATTTAATCAGTGCCATAGTTTTGTGTTGTTGGAACATCCTGACTTAGCATCATTATTCTACTATAGCTCTGTCTCCTTTGTTATTCAAATAGCTTTACAAGGCCACAGCGTTTAGCCTCACTCCATTCTTTACAAAAGTGAGGACTTTTTTCTTCCATTTGGCAGAGAAGGAGATCAAATGCAGAGTGATTTTGACCTAAAGATCATCTCAACTCTGAAGCAGTGCTGGTGCTTGAGCATAGCCTCTCACTGCAGTGCTTTCCCTATGCAACTAAGTCCTCCCACAGATGAGACCAGCAAAGCAAGTTTGTACTCCTTTCATGTTAAGCTTCCAAAGGCACTTTCGCTTTGGTAACTCAATGAAATTTCTCTGGTAACAAGGGGCTTGATTTCACTAGTCACAACTACCATGCAGTCCTCTTGTACCTTGCAAACAGTTATGACTCTCTTCTGCAGCTGTTCTGCACGGGAGACAAGCTTGTGTCCCCAGCATGGCTTGGATTTTAGTTTTGTCAGAGTCCTTCAGGATAAAAGCTGTGTTTTGCATTGCAGTACTACAGTTTTAGGTAGGCAATGTGTACAATGGTGTGATTTCACCTGGTACAGGCATTGTATACTTACATCTTGGGTCACATTAAGAAGATGATTGAATGATGGTTTTCGTGAAAGACTGATTTTAAGGACTCTTTTATCTAAACATTCATAGATTTATCTTTTTATGTGGTCTGTACAAGAAAGGATCTGTTGGATGTAGTTAATTTCTTTCAGTTGTAGCTAGGCGTGCACAAGTGTCTTTTAAACCGTGTGAAGTCAAACCCAGTTAGCCATAAAGAAAGGATATCTGTTCAGAGTCTGGCATCTGTTCTATTGCCTGTTTCAAACCCTCGCTATTGGATGATGGACAGTCCATGTTGGTATTTAAATGTGCTGTTTGTTTTTTGCTATAATTCAAATCAATTCGTTTCTAATTTTGAGACAAAGTTCAGACTGATTCTATTTAAACTGAATTGTGCCATGTGGCTATTTCAGCCTCAAATATTTTGAACTATGTTAAATAATTTATAGTTTTCTTGGAAAAATAGGGAAAGAAATTAAAGATTTTCTTCAAATGGAAGTTATTTGTAAATAAGTAACTTCTTTTCAAATGAAAATATACTTGTAAATTATAAGTGCCATGATATTACATCTCTTCTGAAGATGATATATCCATCTGTACAGTTATCCTTGACTCACCGGAGCTGAATGGCAATTGAACGCTATTGAACAGTGAGTCACTAGTGCCACTTCTTGCAACCCTTACTTGGTTTTTCAGTCTGTTCCTACCTACTGCTCTTCATGATCTGGAAGGACTGCAGGCAGCGGTATTGCTGTTTTAGGTACCCGTGGAGAGAGTATATGCGTTATTTCTTTCTGGTTTCCCTCTGGAGTTGTTTTCTCCACACTACTTCATACAAGATTAAGTTCTGTCCATCTTATTTTCACCAGTGCTTTCCAGTGAAATGATTTGGGATGACTAATACCCAGGTGAACCTGAAGTCTCCATCTGGTTTCTTTGGTGTGAGTTTATGAGGAGAAGTTTATTTCTGACCTTGTTCCTCATCTTCAGCCCCTGGTGTTAGCACCAGTGTCACATAGCCTCAGTTTCCGCTATGGCAATGTAGAGCAGCAGCAATGTAGAGCACTGGGAACCAAAAGTTCCCACTGACCTGTATATCACTTTCTCAGAAAAGAACAATTTGAATAATCTACCACACTCTGAACTGGTATACTCTTTCATCTCACTTCACAGTTTTCAAGGTAAAATGAACTGGTTACCTGCTTAATTTTAGCTTTCTTGTGAATCTTCTAGCAGTCATCAATCTTCTACCGCTTGCACACACCAGGTCAGCAAGCGCAGTAACAGAGCCTCACCAAAATGACATAGGTTTACTGCAGATTCTAAACATGTGGCACAATTTTTGTGCTGTATCATTTCAATTTTGTGATGTTATCTTTTCAATTAAGAGGTTACTGTTTCTTTTGTTCCTGGAGACAAAAGGAAGAAAACAAACATATCACAGGCAGTTCCTGGTTTGCAGTATTGAAATAGATGAAAAAGATGAAATGTTTCGCTATCTTGACTGTATCAGTGCACTCAAGCTGGATAAATTAAGAGTCCTCTGACTCTAAATAATGGTATCTGAAATGCCTTCTTCAATTATATTGAATATGAACCAACTCTATTTTTAAGAGGTTGTATCTAGTATGTCTATATTCAGTCCTCTTTCTTCCCCCACTTCCCCCCTCTGCCTTTCCTTGTTAATTGATTTAAACAGGGTTTCTTTCTGCTCAATTTGCATTCAAATGGCTGTCAGGGGAATTTATGGAAATAATATAAGTGCTTTTATCATTGTGTATTTAGTCACATGTGCTAATTTTCAAAAGATGAACTTGTCTAGCATCTTAGCAAAAGAAAGAGTCAAGCACCAGCCTTTACATGGCTAAAAGCTGTGAACTCCCAGACCAGCATCCCAATTAATGATTTTTTGGCTCAGCTGATATATCTTTGTCTGTTGTTTTACATGGCCCATCTTATCCTTTTTCTGGCATGTATTTTCTTCTTCTTCTTCCTCCTCTGCAAAGGAGGTAACAAAAATTACCCGTCTCTAGATCTAGCGCACACTGGAATCTCTTTCTTCTTTGTCTTTAGCAGTGAAACACAGGTTTACTGAGTTTTCGAAATTTCACCTTTGTGTGCTGTTTCTTTTCCTTAACTGGTGTTAGAGCAATAGTGGGGCACATCTCCCTCTCACAATTAGCAGCAGCTCTGCAAAGGCCACCATGAAACACCAGTGGGTACCTGTGTGGATTGATTCTCTGAAAGCTGTCTGCCCCCTCCTTTTCTCAAAGTTGCAATCAGCAGATTCCCCAGCCCTCAGCGTATTTGGTAACATCTTCAGCAAATTCACAGCTAAGACAAACTTAGTATTGACCAAACCTGACATCAATGGCTTATCAAACTGAGCATGTATTTATAGCGTAGGCAATATAAGATACTTTTTGGTCTGGCTCATTTAAGACCCAAGTAACTTCACTTGTTCTTTTTGGCCCTTGATGGCAAATACTTCCCCCTCTGGTTTCTTGAAAACTGGAGTAATTAGTACAGAAAAAGTCTTTCATCAAGCATGTAAGTTGTTCATGAAAATAGTTGGTGACAGAAGTATGGTAGCTTTTCAGACGAAATGGTAGAAATTTATATTTTAGATCTACCATTAAGCTGTCTCAGTGGCAGATTATCCACTTTACCTATATATATCTTCTAGAAGAAAGGGAGAAGTTGTGTAAACATGAAAATTACATATTTCAAGCCTTTCAATCTAGTGAGTTTTAGATAACTTTTGTTACTCTGCCCTTCTTATTTGAAAAGTGTATAATTTATATAACACCAGAATAAGAGCTCCCATTCATTATATGATTGTCAGTTAATGATTTAATTATGAAATTCCTGAAATGTTGGAGGGTCAAAGGGGGAGTCACAGAAGTTTTCAAATCTGTAGCTCAAGAAAAGTAATGATATGTTCAAGTATATTTAGTGAATGATAATGCAAACCACAGACAAACACAGAGGAGAGGAGAGGAGAAAATAAATTCCCTGGCTCAAGATGGGAATGTATTGAATGCTTAGAGCCAGAGAAACAATAATTTAGAGGGGAGTGTTTCCCTGGATTCTGCACTACTAATAAATCATTGCTGGTCGTGCAATTTTTAGTGGTCCCAACAATGATTACATTTTGCATATACTGGTCACACTTGAGCCTACATACTGTCCTTTGTTCTTCTCTCTGCATTTCTAATGCTCCAGGTGCTCTCAGGTGCTGAGGAACAACATTTTTGTATAAAAAAGAAGAGGTGTGAATCTGTACACACACTCACACATATACATATGCCACACCTCAGGTCCAAGGAAAATATTATTTATGATACAAGTTTTTTCAGAATTGCCATTAGGAATTATTAAAAGATTTTGTAAAATAGGTAGAAATCTTAAAATTTAAGTAAGATTAAATTAATTTAATCTTTTAACACTAAATTAAATTAAATTAAATTAATTTAATTAATTATTTCTGAGCATATTTTCCTTGTAGAGAGGGAAAGAAGCAAAAAACCTTCCAGTCTGTCTCAGATGGTGTGAGTATGAGTTGCTTTGCATCCATAAATGACTTAAAATTCTTTGAAGAAAGGCAGTTGCTAAGGGGAAAGTATCAGACTTTCCATCTATCAGACTTGCAGTATACGATGTCTTCACCTAAAGGAATCATGACTCCTTGAGGTGTGAATGCAGGTACGGAATATGCTGTAGTAAACTGGGGGAACGGACTCTGGATGTGGGTGCTGAGCCATAAACAGCACAAAGCCTGCAAAGTGATGGAGGAAGGAATGAGTACAGCTCACTCATTTTTTTCCAGGGAAAAGGTATTTATGTATCTTCCAAGCCACTGGAAGAGCATTCACTAATGCATGTATGAAAATTTATAAGGATTTTTGGGTCTGAAAACCCTTCTTCCAGAAAGGACAAAGAGTCAAAATACCCAATGCCTATCAGGTCAAGAATAACAGAAATTGCCCAAGATTAATTGGTGGGAAGTTTTAAAAAGATCCCTATGAACATCTGTGAAGGACACAGAGTACTTTCTGGAAGGCAGAGTTGTTCCTCCATCCCTGTGGAGCTGGTGGAAGGACAGCCCAGAGACTGCAGATGAAAATCCTGGCACCAAGCAGTAAGAGCTTGCTGAGAGGAACAGTGAACCAGCAGCCAAACCCCAGCAGTAATGGAGAAAACTTTCTGCAGACTACAGAAGACTCTGCCAGGTATGCTGCTACTAGGGAAGCCACTGGGTTGACTGGACCAAAGCCTGGAGGCAAGGTTTGATCTCTGTTTGAAAATCCACCAAAATAAAAGGTCAAGACAAATCTATTGCAAAGCTGTGGCTTGCTTAGCTGTCACAGTATTGAAGAACTATTACTGATTTAAGCATTCACAGACCAAATCACAAATCAAAGCTGGGATTTAAGTTTGTCTTTTAAGCAACTCATTAATGTGAGCTGGCTAAGTGACCTAGAGTTTCTTCAGTTTCTTCAAGGCTGAAGACATGTAGCAACAGAAAGAGCAAGAGAGCTACTGACAGTGGAAAACAAAAGATGAGGATACTAGCAGTGCAGGACAATGTCTGTTTCCAAGCTGAACTGGATAGGTGCAAGTCTATAAAGACCTGGGAAGGTGACAGGAGGTGACCTTTTAAGTTAAAAATGTGTGAGTGTAGAGCAATTTCTGTGCCTTTGAGTCCGACCTCTGGGTTCCTGCAATACAGATAAAATTGGACTGAAGATTACACCAGCCCACAGCCATGCTGTTTGTACCACTCCCCTGGCCACGTGCAGCAGAACCAGGTCCTACACTAGGATCCAAATTTGTTAAAAATGCCAACCCGATGTGTTTAGTTGAAATAAACTAAAAAAGAATTGCTTAGATGAAGCTCAAAATGCTTTTCTTTTTAGAAGAAAACCTCAGCTAGAAACCAACTAATAAAGCCAAGTGGAAGATATACCTATTTGGGCATCTCAGTGTTAACTTTCTCCCTTGACAACACCCCTTTCAGAAATATTGAACTATTTACTGTCTCTGAAACATCTGGACTTTCTACTTGTTTCATAAGTCTCTAACAAAAAATATCTGCACATCATCCATCAATCCACAGCCACATTCTTTTCTCACCCTATCATGATTAGATTCTTTGGGAGGTTTTAGGGGGTTTTTTCCTAATGCTTTTCTCCCAGTTTTTCTTGGACGTTCCTGTATTATTAATGGGCTCAATGTATGCTCACTTTGAGCCATCAGAAATTAAACTAGTGGGCTTTAGTAGTTGTTATATATTAGTTGGAGAAATGGGGACTTTCGGGGACCTGGCCTCTTTCCGTAGCCACAACTGTCCCATTCTGGCAAAACTGAGACAGACCTCAATCACTGTTTGGAGAAAGTCCACCTCCTGTTAAGATGTGGACAGCAGTGGTGCAGTGTTCTGTCCAAGATAACTTTTTTGGTAGGAACAGCCAGGTCAGTAGCATTATTGCTAGGACTGTCCTGCTCTAAGTGAATGGAAACACCTGAACACCTTCTGTAAAGAAGTAGAGAGGTGCTTTCTCCACACTAAACTGTTACTTAGTGGAAGAGCTGTGTGACCTCTGCGGGAGCCTCTCTGAAAGGACTGTGCCAGTAGTGTAAGCAGTCAGTACTTACTGGAGCTACCTCTGTTGTGGTATTAAAGAGTAATTGCATATCCTATTGTGGAAGTGCCATTTTCCTTCCACTTTAAAAGTCCTGGGTGGGGAATCTGCCCCATCCACATCGGCTGGCACTGGGGGAAGGTTTCTTGCAGAAAGAGGTGGACAGCCTGACATCAGTGACGTTAAGAAAGAGGCCAAGCCCCCCGGCCAGCACATGTTCCTCCACAGTTTATGCTGCTCAGTGCTTTGCCTTTCTCCTTCTTGTTTGCACCAGTGTCCTTTTTCCGCATTGTTTTTCAGCCAGATGAGTCCCCTGACTCAACTCAGTGTGCAATTGCATGTGTGCAATCAGTGCAAGACACTTGTAAAATTAGTTAGCTGTAAAACTGCTGAGCTGAGACCAGCAGGGAAGTCAGGAATCTGGCCCGAGCCCATCTGGGGCTGCCATGGCAGAGTTCCTTGTCCATGAGCTGCTCTCCGAGGCAGCCAGTTTGCTGCCAGGTAATGAGAGGAGCCAGCTGATAGTGGAGCCTTGTGTGGGGATTGTTTCATCTGTCAGGCTGCCAGGGATACACAACAATTGCAATCTCCACTACTCCTCCCTGCCACGAAGATTAGGGGAGTTAGTCATGTGGAGCTGTGAGACTGATAGCAGAGATGATAACAACGCACAAACATTGGACTGGTGTAAATATTAAGGAGAGAAAGGATGGTTCAAGGATGTGTGTAATTAAGAATAATGGCTTGAAGAAAAAACATCTTTTTATATATGTTACTATTTTTATATGACCTGTGTCTGGAACTCAGAAAATAAAACTGAGGAGGAATCACAGTCTTGTCAAGCAATATTACAAAGTGAGACCTTGGTCTTGAAAATAAATCACTGTGTCAGACTTAAATTTATTAATTTAATTTGTTTGAATACCAGATTAATCAAGAAAAAAACAGTTCAAAGAGCAGACCCTGCTTTCTGATCAGCACATGAAATAGTCGTGTAGTGGGAAATGGAGGCATGTTTTTAGGGTCAAAAAGCCTAAAAACTCTGCTGTGATTATGAGATAATTCATCCACTATCAGTAATAATCTTTTTAATAAAAGTGGTATGAAACCAAGTATGCCTGAGAAAAGGAGTGAATAAAGTATGTAAGATAATTTTATTTTCTCTTCTGATCAGTTTTTCTACTAGGCATAAAAAAAATCAGAAAAACACTGGCAAAAATATCTGGACAAAATAGCTTTTTATCAAACAATTAACCAAAGGTGCTCTCTAAAATCCCACACCATGGGAAGGGAAGATGGCAGTTTCTCTGTCCCCAGTCTGGAAGGTAAGAACCTGCTGTGTCCATGTGACAAGAGTAACAAAGAGAGGAGGCATGGTGAGCTGGGGAGGGCAGAGGTGTCCCAGGTGCTGCTGCCAAGCCCCAGTCAAACATCCAGCAGTTCATAGCCCATCATGTAGCACTCACCAGCCCAAAGGCAGACCAGAATTTTAACCAGACATTTGCTTTGGCACCAGATGCTTGGCATAAGGGACTGCCCATGAAATCCAAGCACTGGCTGCTCCTCATACGGGGTAACTCTAGAAGAGGCAGAAAAAGGACATAGAGGATGCAGGTGGGGGGGAGAGCAGAAGAGAGTGCTGAGAAGACGAGGAAGAAAGGGAAGATAGGAGTGCATCAAGAGCAGGAGAAGCACATCAGCAAGACAAGTGCACAAAATGAAGAATACTTTATACCAAAACCAAACTTCAGGCACATGAGAAACTCCCTCTATTTTATCCCAGTGCTCATCAGAGCTTTCTGTACCGTGCTGCTGCTCCTCTGTGCCTTTGCCCAGCAAATTCTGTCAAACAGCCAGCTGAGTGTGCACTGTGCCTCTAATACACCAAGGCAGAGCCAGCTGCCCTTCCCGGCTGTGCTGGAAACTTGGGAAAAAGAGAAAGAAAAGATATTCTGTTCTGTACGGCCTGATGGTATTCCAAGTACTTGAGACAGAATGTAGGTTAATGTAATGAGGATTTAACATCTCACCATCACTAATCAAAGTTATGAGTTTGCCAGCAAAGCCATCACAAACCACCTTTTCAGGCACCGAGAAGTTAGCTGTGATCATATGTTCTGGGAGTTTCCAATTTTCTCTGTTTATAAAATAAAAAGTCATTGTGTGGCTGCTGAAACAGTGTAAGCTGGGAGAGACAAAATGTGAGCATCAGTGGGGAATGATAGGAAGGTATGAGAGCAGGAATAATGTCTTCTCACAACACCTTTAAGATATTGAATAGTAATGGGAACAGAGATAAACATAGGACTCTAACTTAGGCAACTACCTTAAATTAATAAACTCTAGAGGCTGCTGTAAATTTAATTAAAGGCTGATATAAACAGCCGTGATTTTCACTGTCTTCTGAAACTGGATAACCACAAGCTTTGGCAGGTGACCAGAAGAACCAGTTTCATCAGTGTGTATCCCAGAACTGCCTTACTTCTGCTCCTGAAAGATAAAACACCATGAATCATGAAGAAAAGTGAATGAAGCTGATTGTGAAAAGGGAAGGAGGCACTTCATCAGATAGGTAGCTCTCAGATTACTCAGGGATTGAGAAAAGAATATATATTTTCTAAAACTACAAAATTAACAGAAAAATGTTGAGCAATGAGCTTCTCCCTGCCTCAGATTAAGTATTTTCTAACCAAGGTTTACAAGTGAAAACAGGGAAATTATCCTTCAAGGTGTGTTAAATATCAGGCATTAAGCACAAATCCCATACATTTCATTCTGTCCTTCATGTCCCATCAGGGGTGGCTGCAGCTCACATACTTTCACAGTACACAGTAAGAAAAAAGCTTCCTTATAAATCCTGATGTTGATGTCCAGCCTCTCACATGACAGTGCTTCCTACTCTAGGAAAGGTACCCTTGAGCAGTGGGAAGCTCTTTTTCCCTCTGGATAAGACAAATAAATGACTTCACAGAACATCTTAGAAACTGAAGCAGTTGCAGCAGTTTGTCTTAGTAGTCTCTGAAGTAAGAACGAGATCAGTCCTGGCTCATTCACCTAATTTGATGTGCATCAGAACATTTCTGTCATACTGATCACAACACGCAGTGTGAAATACGTGCTGCCTTCACACTAGCTGCAGAAGGGACAAAGCCTATGATTGCAGCATTAACCCAGCAACACTCCAGAAAACTGGACCCAGCACTGGGAGTTTTCACTGCATCACAGCTTTGCAGTATTGGGGATTTTCGAACCAGTATGCATTGAACCAGCGCTGCAGATGACTCCAGGTGGACCATGGGCTGATCTATTAGTAAAATTAATCTAACATGAAAAAGATATGTAGCTGTAGTAAATACGTATATATACAGATATATACATATATATATATAAAATATAGATGCAAAGTAAGAGAGGAGAGGAGAAGGAGGTTAATGAATTAAGGATTATAAAATTATACAAGATATGATTCACTGACAGTTGGTCTCAGTAAAGTGGCCAGCCTAATTAAAGTGTCATCAATAATCCATTAGATGACTGGCAACAGTTTATGTGCAGCAACAATTTGTTAAAATAGCTCCGTGTATTTCATAGCAATGGAATTTACAATTTTGTTCAGAGGGGAAAATAAACAAACAACCCTTTTAGTTCTGAAGAAGAACTTAAAAATATATGGTGTAATGCATTGCAATATCACATGCGTGACTCCAATGAGAATCTGAAACAATGCCTCTAACTTGTGTGAATTGATCCAATTTATCTTAATCCTGTTCCCTGAGGCTCAGGGCCCCTGTGCTCAGCAAGGCAATGGCTACGTAATTTGGCATTTCATCAGGGTGCCACCAAATTCAGCATTTTCTTGTGGAATTCCCTATTTTGCTGCGGGCAGTTGCTCAACCTTTTGTTTTCCGTCTTCTGACTTGCCTCTTACCTCCTCTCCTTTCCCTGTGGGGAGGAGGTAATTGAATTACAAGGCATGCTCCCTCTACTCCTCCATGGAGTCAGGCAGCAGGGGGTTGGAAAGCAACCATCTGAGCGCAGCCTGTGGCCAGGAGCAGAGTCAAGCATATTGGATCACATGCTGGGCCTCAAAAGAAGCAGAGCAGCTATGGGACCTGGGGAAGGGCTCCTGAAACTGGCTGCAGAGCCCTGCTTCCCTGGCACTCATGAGAAAGGAGGTTTAATTTATATTTCCAAAACAACACTATGGGAGCCAAGACCTGGGGTATAGGCTAGGACCCTTTGAAAGCATGATAGAAAAAATCCCAGCCTTAGGAGTTATGGGGGCAGGAGGGTGGCTTTGCAAAAAATTAAGTGTTGCCAAGTCCTGGTCATCTTCCCACTTTGTCTAAATCTTGACAAAAATTGTTGTATCTTAGGACAATTACGTATAGTTTATTTAGTTTTTTTAGTATCTACAGAAATGCTTTGTGTGTGGCAACCTGTTAAGCGTCTCAGAACTCTCTGACAGGTATGGAACCAAGTGATATTCTGGCTTGTGTTGCAAAAACTTAAGGGGTGCTTGGTGATGCACAGCCTTTCTGCTTGAGCGCCCTTCCTACCCTTCTCAAGTTTTCACTCTTTCCCCTGACAGACCCACACTTGCACATCCTCCATCTTAGCCATTACACAAATGGGCCACAGCAAGTGTTTTCCCCAAACCCAGCACCTTCATGCTGCCCCACTCCAGCAGGCTGGATCTCCCACAAGCACTGTCAGTCAGTCCCCTGCTTGGAAGATGAGATATGTTGCATTAGTGTTGTTTTCTCTCCTGCTGAATGAGGGTCAAATGTGCCCAAACCTATCCCTCAGCCCTGGTTCCCTTCCAGCGTTTGCCTTCTGTCACATGGGGAACATGAGGAGGCCTAGAGGACACCACTTGGGGTTTCCTCAGCTCCAGGTCCTGTCTGGGACCCTGCAGCCCATCTGTGTTTGTGTGATGCTATATCTTGGCTCTGATATGCATCTTCAGCCATGACTGCATCATTCCTCCTATACTTGTAATGCTACCTTTCATTTTTTTTTATATTAGGGAACAACATTGCCTTGGAACTCCAGAAAAAAGCTAACACATTTTAAACTGTTTAGCTGAAATAAATATTAGCAAGTTTTTTGAGTATGAAGCACAGGGGGAAAATAATACTTTGGGGTCATGAAAAATGTCTACAGAATGGTAAAATGGAATTTCAGCCCATTTTGTAAAGGAAAGGTTTTTCTTGTGGAATTCTTGCAATGAAACAGTTTTGAGAAAAAATTTTATTGACTACAATATTGTCTTAGCTTTGTAAAGCACCATGCTATGAGTAGGCCCTTGGTCTTCATTACTGCCCATTCCTATTAAAAAAAAGAGAAAGCTCTTGCATCATGACCACTTTGTCTCCTCATCTCACTATGACATAATGAAATTGGAATTGGAGGGATAGGACAGGATCCTGAAATCATCTCACTTAGGCAGCTTCCAGATCAGAATAATAGCTGAAGGTGTTTGCAACAGTACAAGTTCTACCTTTAGATTTGTCAGCCTTCAGGAGTTTGAAATCAGCTGTTAACACATGGGTTTCAATATGGAGTGGTGGGGCTGAAAAAATTATGTTTGTTTTTTCTTTACAGGAAACAACAATTGCCAGGATGTCATGTCTGTGCTGGGCAGTGGAGTGAGCCTGCAGAGGGGCTGTGAGGGGCATGTGGAGGCCTCCTTCCATTTGACAGTACAGTTCCAGACAACAACTCCGTTGCCCTTGGCTGTGTCACTGTGAAGCCTAACTCAGCCTTGGAAGTCTCTTGTTTTTCTGTAGTGGTACAAAAGTCTAAACTGATCAGACTTTGTTTTGTCTGCCATTTAAGCTTACCACCAGTGTTGTTCGTCCAGGCATTCTTGCTTTGTGATTGCATCTTCATGTGGAATAGTAGCAGAAGGAAAACAAAACTCTTTCGGGTTTTTGTTTTATGCACATGTGTGTGTATCTGCACACATCAGTGGCTTACAAGACACTGCGCCTGGATCCTGCTAGGAAGTAGGAACAAACACTGCACCGAAATAGCAGGGAAGAGGACTGGTGGGGAATGCTGTGGTGTATTGTGTTAGTGACCCATGATTTCAAGTACTTTGAACTAGGCTGAAAATCAAAGCATACTTGCAATATGTTGCACTAAGAACCTTTAGATAAGAAATTCCATTTTGTGGCCAAATGTGACAACAAACTGTAAAGCAGTTTCGTATGAATTACCTAAGGTTTGACTGCATCCCTTTCTCTTACTTTGTTAAAACATTGGTATGATGTTAACAAGTGATAAATTTTACGGACAAAGGATATGCACATAATTAACAGAGATTGTCTTGTCTTAATCCTTAAAAGAATAGAATAGCTTGTTTCAGATTGTTTTGCTTGTAAGATCTGGGTCCTGTAAGCAGTTGTGCACATGCTCACGTTCATTTCTGCCAGGTCTCATGAATTTAACTGGTGAAGTTAAATGTGCATGTAGGATTTGATCAGCGCTCTTAAAAATCTTAAACAAGTTTAGCAAACAAAGCCAAATATAGAAAGATTAGGATTTATTCTGACAAGTAGTATATAAATTTGTCTGGACTACATTTACAGAAAGAATTTTGTTTAAGAGCCTTCAACAAAAATTTAGTAAATATCTTTAAAGTCCTGTGTATTTTTTAACAATGCAAATGTCGTCCTTCTGGGGGAGGGGGAAGGGAAATGATGTGAGGAGCCTTTAGTTTCTAGGATGTCATGCTGCTTGTTTTTCACAATATTGCCGAAAGGTTCTAATAGCCTCTTTTTATTAGTGTTTCTTTGTTCACCCCTGAATCCATATAAAGTGAACATACACTTGATATGTGATCCATTTTCTATAAATTATCATAACTAAATTTGGTTGCTCTTTTTATCTTTTTCTAACGTTTGTTAGGGGTTTAATGCTGAGAAATGTATGGAACAAACTTAAAGGAGAGAATTAATCTGAACTTTGAAATGTCAGTATGAGAAAACAGATATTGATATGTTTTTTGACTCTAAATGTGTAGTTATGCTTCGTTTATTAAAACACAATCGTTAGCACAACATTAAAAAAAAATCAACAGTTCGGCTTTACGAAGTTTTTACTGCTTTAAATTTCTCAAACAACTTTTAAAATTTTTAAAGATTGTTTAAATTAGATGTTAGGGTGTTAGTAGTCCCATGCAGCTGAAAAACAAAACATCAGAAAATAACAGCCGCTCATTTAAAAACAGCGTAGTGTCTGCAGATTCCCCTATTAAAAAAACAGTAGTAAATAAATATAATACCAGAGTTTAGTGATGCTTTCCCTTCAGTGATTCATTATTCAGTTTACATCTTCTGTCTTTCTATGAAGGGCATAGAAATTGGATGAAAAAACCCCAGTGAAATGGCTGCTATTCTCCACCTTGTTATATGTGTAAAATCACATTTTCTTCCTTAGGGCCACTTAGATCTGAGGAAAAATATTGTAAAAAACTGCACAGAACAGAGCTATTTCCCTCTCACTGCCAGCTGAACAGGTCTATGTAATTGCTGAAGGCACAGTCATCTCCTACTAACTGGTTTTCAGGTGCCGTGTGAAATACAGTGGTGGTGTTGATGTTTAATCTGGGATAGTCTTCCTTAGTTAGAAGGTGGTGTGACACAGTCCACAGTTTTAAGACTAAACTGTGCTTATTTTTGTTGTTTGAAAAGGAAAATATAGAATTTTATGACAGATACATCCTGTGTCAAATCGGCTCTGCGCATCTATTTCAGAAAGTTGTCTATCACAGGGCAGAAGCTAATTTGTGTGGCAACAAAGCACTCCTAAATTTTCAGATGCTTAAAAACTTAAGTTAAAATGTTGACTTTCAGTTTACACACTGCTGGAGTTTTGCCTGGGTTGCTGACTGCAGACTTGAACAGCTATGTCAGCTTTGTGCTATACCACAAGTATAGCTCCAAATGAAGTTCTAGTAACAAATAGGGAGAAACTCAGATTTATAGCATGAGAATCGATTTGGGACATGAAGCAAATTTTACTAACTATCAGAGGCTGCTTTTTTAATTTTCTGCTATTTCTAGGTTGCTGTAAATGGTGTGACATCGGTGAAAGACATGGAAGAACTTGACTTGAAATTCTGGGATTAAAAAAAGAATCAAATGTCTTTGCAAGACAGTCGCCATCTGACTTCACTGCAGATGGAGAAAAAAACCCCTTATGTTTTAGTCTCCCATGCCCTCCTTTATACACTACAAGGGAGAATTTATCATGTTCACTGAGTGGGAGATGTATTACATTTTTAAGGAGTACTTAAGGGTTTTTTTCTGCTCAGCAGTGAAAGAATGTAACATATAAATTTTTAAATCTGCAGTGAATCTTCAATGTGCAAACAGAAATAATCATTCAGAAAAAAAATCAATCCAAGCATCCCACAGACAGTGAGGTGATATTAAATGACAGTATTAGCTACAGATGTTTTCATTTAAGTATAAACATGTCTTGGTTTGATGGTAGCTCTAGGAAGGAGCTGGAAGAGAATAAGCAATACTTTCTCCTCCTCACTTTTGGTGTTTAACGAGCCCCCTAACCACGATGGGTTTCGCTGGATGAGGCTACTAATTATTTTGTAGTCAGAAAGTGCTCTATAAAAGGCATAAGAGAGTAATTCAATGCAGTTTCCTTTTATCTGCCTTGCCAATTGATGTCTATACAGAGCGAATAGGGCTCCCCAAACACATCAGTCTGTTTCAGATACACAAGATTAAGTAGCAAGTGACATTCAAGAGCAATCGGCCCACCCAGGAGGAGTGAAACCAGCGGAAAAGCTGTCAGATTCCGCCTTTTCTCCATTAATCTTGAAGCTTTTCAATGCTGCCAGGTCGCATCTCCATCAAACAAGCTGGGAAGAGTGTCGGGCCATTCTCTTTAGTCTCACCCTCCCCTCTCCATCGCCCCATTAACCCCTGCCATGCCAAGTTCTTCTGGTTTGGGAGCAGCTCTTATGTTAACACCAGTAGGTGGGGGAGCACAAAGGGCTGGATGGAGCCCAGTGTGAACCTTGTTTTAGGTGCAGGCCAGCATTTAGGTGGTTGGGGAAGAATGTGGCAGGGGTTTCTTCTGTGATGGAACTGTTCAGAATGCTTATGCAAGAAGGTAGGAAAGAGCAGGTGTGTTTGTCTTCTGTAACCAGAGCACATAATGAAGTACTCTCTTCCAAGTTGGTCTGGTTTGGAGTGAGCTGTATTTTCCATAGTGTAGATTAGATGTGTAGATTCATGCTTTCCTTCATTTGCAGGTGATTTTTGGCCAATTTTAGTTGAGTTGGCTGCATTATGCAAGATCCAAGAGTTGACCATGGCATAGATATGAACCTTATTCTTCCCTGGGCAGTTCCTATAGTGTGTTGGACACACTGTGTAGCTGTCATGGAGGAGACATTCAGGCTGGCGGCCACCTTCAGAAGTTGAATCATAGAAGCAGAGGGTGGCTGAGAGGCCGGAAAGTGGCACAGATTGTGAAGTGTTCATGTCAGGAATAAGTGATAGTGTATGTTGGAACTGGAGCCAAGTGACTGTGTTCCTCTGATATGAGGGGATGGGTCTGACTGGAAGGAGAGAGGCCTCTTTACTTGAGTTCCTAGGAATTGCATCCTGAGGATCATACTGGGGAGGGTGTGGTTTTCAGAAGGAGGTAATTATTGGGGAGACAAAATCCAGATCTGAGAAACTAAATGTTTGATGATAAAGAATAGATGCAACATGTAAAGGCAACGATGCATCTCAACTATCTCTGACAGCAAATGTCTCGGGAAGGTTGTATTAAACATACAGGCAGCATATAGTGATGGCTCCTTGGATAGTCTTCTAGCTTGCCATAACTTGTAGGTAAGGAATTTCCCTGTACTGAGGGAGCATCTCTCTCCCTCCACCTCCCCCTTTTTACTCTAATAATAATTGTAGTGTTTACTTTTCTATATTCTATAAATCTCTTATGTTCCTTTTCTACAAAAGATATTTGAATATCTGACAGTCACAGACATAGGGACAGTGGATTTTTTTCTACCATAAATCAGAGAGTGAGAAGCACGAAAGAAGTGTGCCCCTACCCAAATCACATACCAGTATTCCCTTTCTCACTTTCAAGCAGAATCAAAGCCAAGCAGAAATTGTCAGGGAGGGGCTGCAAAGTAAAATGATTTCAAGTCTTAAACACGTGAGGTGACTGTCCCGTCCCCACGATGAAGGAGTACCAGGAGGAGGTCCGTCCGCAGGGAATGTTTACTTGTGTCCTAACCTGGTAGATGCACCCTGGAAAAGTCTACCAGATCTCACCTTGAATGTTAGAGAAGGGGACATAGTTCCTCTAAGCTGTCCACTCCCAAACACCATTTGTAATTCTCTATCTGTGCTGTTCCAGGAAAAAGAAATTATATGATTTAGTTTGTAGCATTTTTCTTTTAAAGGAAATTAAGAGGATTTTTTTACTAATGCAATCTAGGTTGCTCCTTGTTTCTGCCTACTAGCTACTGTTAAACCAGATGTACTTTACTTAAACATGCAGAAACAGCATTAGAAAATATAACTTTTTCAGTTACTGCTTTAAGTATGCCACTACTGACTATGTTTCAATATGTTTAAGTTCTTAAGCTAAGTTTGTAGATAATAGGCCTTCATAATTTTTTAGAATTCTGCCTTTAATGGCTAGATGTGTGTAATTCATTCTCCAACTGCTCTTTATCAGTCTCCCGTCTGACCAGGCCAGTTGTTTCAATTGGTCATTCTTCACATAAAGCACAACTCATGGCAGCCTTTGTAAACTCAATTTTGCATTAAGGCAGTGCAATCTGCAGCAAATGGGGTATTAACACATTTAATGGTTATGACAGAAGAATCAGGTTCTTGGAAAAGTGGCTGTGTCATTCTTAAACATGCATGCAGAAGGACAAATAGTGTGTGATGTAAAGAACAGTGTGTGAGGGAACCAGCCAAAGGTGAGAATAGGCTGAAAATGGTACTTGGAAAATAATAGCTGTATAGCACAGGTGTAGAGGGAGAAACACCTCCACTGTGACTTTGTTCAGGCTACTGGCAAGTAAATGTTCACCTATTAAAAGAATGTATTTTAGGTAAAGAAAATTTTGTATGTCAGAAGAGATAAAGACTTTAATACTTAATCAGTTGTAATCTCTGAATGACTGGTTGAGGCTGGCTAGCATGTTGTACACTGTGACCTAGTGGGGTGTTGTGTTGTTAGCAGGTATGATTTCACAGGTCTTTATGAACAATCACCACATTAAAGGTGAGTCACCTCCCCTCTGCCATTGCATTGAACATGCAAGCAGAAACATATGGACTGCTGAGATAGTCACTAAGGTACTTAGTGTTTACTATGCTTTGGTTTGTACTCAGCAGACAGAGCAGGAAAAACATAATGACATTACAGTGCTGGTGTAAGAGCTGAATAGACCGCTTGAACAAGACACCCTTTCCCAATGCGCACAACTCACCCACACACCTGGCATTCACCAAGCCCACACAGCCAGTATGTCCCACTCCTAATTTTACACAATGGCTAGACATGAAGTGTTTCTATTATGTTCATGTATAATTCAATGACATTTATCTTTACTAACAGCTACAGTAGCTGTCTGTTCTCCACAATGGATCACTGCCAATATACAGAAATGAATGACCTTAAAATGTCTCCCCTAAATATCTCTCTACAGTTTCTTTTCCCATGCACAGTCTCCAACATACTCCCCACCTTTCAAACTGCCTCCCCACCCCAGACTGGAAAATAAACTGGTATCAGTTGCCCCATTGTATAACAATATTGCTCTCCTACCTTTCTTTTTCTCTTCATTTTCTACCTTTATCACCCATGTCCTTTTCCTACTCTTTTTTCCTGCCTGTTGCTCTATTTTTTTGTTTGTTTTCCTGTCTGGTTTGTGTTCCCAGTTAAGGATAACTGATCTGTTTATAGCCCTTATGGCATCTATACTCACATTTTGTCACACCTTTCCATAGTAGTAACTACTTTAGTACTGCTAATTGCTCCAGTCTTCTCTCATTTCGTTTCCATTCAGGCCTTTCATCATCTACCAAGAGGTTTAAGCTCCAGTGCTTTTCCTTTCGATCATTTGAGTTGTATTTCTTCACAGCTTAATCTTTTTTTATAGGCATAAGTCAAACACGAGATTTGGAACATTTTGTTTGTGCCTGCTAGACTATGCTAATTAAGGCCACAAGACCTTCCTGACGCACAGCCTGTAGTGGTACTTCTGCGAAATCCTACGGGATCGCAACATATAACTAATTTTGGAACCAAGATTCTTTTTAAATTTCCATGCAAATTCCCACCTTAAAAAAAAGGGGGGAACACACCCTCTACACCCCCCCTTCTGACATCATCTTCACATAGTGGTTATGAGTCCAACAGCTAACCCAGGACTGCCAAGTCTGCCACCAAACCATGTTCCCAAGTGTCCATCTATGTGTCTTTTAAGTACCTCCAGATAGGGTAACTCCACCACTTCCCTAAGAAACTTGGTTCAATGCTTGAAAATCCTTTCCATGAAGAAATTTTTCCTAAATTTCAATTTTAAACTCCCCTGGCACAGCTTGAGGCCACTTCCTCTCATCCTATCACCTATTACCTGGGAGAGGAGGCTGACACCCACCTGGGCACAGCCTCCTTTCAGGCAGCTGTAGGGAGTGATAAGGTCACCTCTGAGCCTCCTTTTCTCCAGGCTGAACAATCCCAACTCCCTCAACTGCTCCTCACAGCACTTGTGCTCCAGACCCTTCCCCAGCTCCCCTGACCTTCTCTGGACTCCCTCCAGCACCTCAATGTCTTTCTTGGAGTGAGAGACCCAGAACTGGACACAGCACTCGAGGTGTGGCCTCACCAGTGCCCAGTACAGGGGGACAATCCCTGCCCTGGCCCTGCTGGCCACACTGTTGCTGATCCAGGCCAGGATGCCATTGGCCTTCTTGGCCGCCTGGGCACATGCTGGCTCATGGGCAGCTGCTGTCACCAGCACCCCAGGTCCTTTTTCACTGGGCAATTTTCCAGCCACTCTTCCCCTCATCAGTAGTGCTGCTGGGGTTGTTGTGACCATTATGATCCATTTCCACCAGTTTATCCTTCCTGGATCTGTGTTGCATTAATAAAAACCCACTAGAAATTCCAAAGGTCGAGAAAAAAAGTTCATTACCTTCCTGCCTCTGTCTTCTTTTCTTCAATTCCTTCTTATTTAATCTTTCTACATATGTAGAGTCCAGACATATGTGTCTTAAAAAAAAATAAAATTATTTAATCTAAAGCTGCAGTCTGTGACTAAAAGGACTTTGCTTTAACCAAAATGGTCTGTCGAAACCCACACTATTTTTCCTGAAGCACAAAAATAGCTTGGAAAGAACTAAATTACTATTTTATTCTCCATCTTCTTCTAGTGTTTCATAAAAAAAAATTCCAATTATCAGCTTTCAGTGGATCAAGAGATTCAGAAATGTGTTTTCCCGATAAGGTGAAGTTATTATCTAATGTGTATGACTAGAATAACCGATGTATTAAATAACTGCCAGCAATCATTCCTTGGACTAGACCAACTCACAGATGAAAAAGTGAAAATGATGGTAAGTTTAACATCTAATCTAGGTACTTATTAAATTCAACAGTGTTTTCCTTGTCAGTATCAGGAAAATATAAGTAAACTTTTGGCTGAAGAAAATATTTAGAAACACTGCAAGACCACTAATACTCATTTCTATTGGGGATCATCATGTTCTTGCAATGATTCTTAGGGCAATATGTTCCAATAGCATTTCATTCTTTGCTGAAAAACTCAAAGGAAGTTTGATTCCTGACAGTCATACGCACACAGTATGAAGAAAGGGGAACTGAATTTTCCTTACAACCTCAGAGTCCAACAGAAAAATGAAAGTCATGAGTCTGCCAATGACAAGAATAAAATTATTCATGTGCTGTATGTTTCTCTGAAAGGCTTGCTTGTAATGCTTGAAGGTTGAAAAAAATAGGATACTTACTCATCTGTGTGGCTGAGGTTACACGATGAGCAACTACTCTAGAGGAGCTCTTACCTCTGCTTGGCCATAAAAGAACTCTGGAAAAGTGAGTGTAATTTTGCTGGAAAAATCTAGATCGACTTACAAACAGATTCAGCATTTTGAAACTTAGTATTAGACCATTTTGATCTGCTGTGAAGCATTTTGGGGAGTGTGGACTAGAGTGGGGTGGTTTATTTTATCTTTATGAACCTTATGGGCTTCCTGTGACTCACAGAGATGCACATCAGGTCAAGTAAGACTGTTGTTTCAAAGCCAGCAAGACAAGCATCCAAAAGAGGCAAGAAGGCATTACACAGAATATCTAATGGAGTTCTAAATTTCTCCAATCATATACTCAGCTGCACTTTAACATCCTTTTACTATCAAATTTTAAAAAAATATTCGTGATTTTTCATAAACTGTTTTACTTTATGGGCTCTTTGGAATTCTTAGCGCCAATCTAATTTTGCTGGTAATACTATTTATTTATTTATTTATTTAGTTAGTTAGTTAGTTAGTTAATTATTTTGTAAATTCTATTTTAGAGGTCTTAAATAGTTTTCTTAGCCAATATAGAAATAGTTACATTTTCTCTTATTCTCCTGCAACAGTGATGCAAACAGGAGCTGTGGACCACAGAATGCAAAAAAACCTGCAGAGTCCGGCAGTTGTCTAACACTGGGAGTCAAAACTGAAGTCTGGACTTGAAAATGGATGTATCTGTATAGGTATCTTTGACCATTTTCGTTTACATTTCTAACCCCTCCTCTCCTCACAGTTCTAAAAGAGAGCTTGTGCAAAGTAATAAAAGAAAGACAACTCAGAGCTACAACCACTGGGGTTTCAGAGCAACTGCTATATATTGCATTACAGGAGCCAGGAGCTACAACAAAACTTCAATTTTCACGCTGGACATATTTTCTAACAGAAGAGTAAATTGACATTATTCTCTTGGTAAAGTGGAATTCTCTGTGTCACTGTAGCGGAGACGTGACGTGTTCAAGGATCCACACAAGATTCATATTCTACACACAAGTTTCAATTACTGACTTATTTAGAAATCACGACTTATCTGCTGTACAACAGTAATGTAGCAGTATAACAGTAGAGCCGCTAAAATGATAGACCTGAATTATATGTCACCTTTTTTCAGTGTATGTCAAAGAAATATGCCTCTCCCTGCCCAAAGGTATTTTATTTTGGGTGCATTATACATCTTCCTACTGATTAATCATGCCTGCTTTGTTATACAGATATTGCCAGTCCAAAGACTAAGAGCATGTGTTGAGACTTTTTTAGCAGAACTTTGATTTATTTCTGAGAAAGTGGATTTTAATACCAGAAACTGTGACAAGGTCTTCCTTGTAATGGTGCTTTACAGTGGCAGGGCATTCAACAGAAAGCTTTGTAGTAGACTTGTGAGTGTGTCTAAGCATGTCAGGCAATGGAGGCTTTCAAAAACAGTATTGAGCAAAACAAGAAGAGTACAGACTATTCATTATACAGATAATATTATCAGGATGAGGATAATTTGTTGTTATACATTGCAATGTAGAAAATACCCATTACCTTGTGACTCCCTAATGTGAAGTGAATGTCGCTTAATGCTCATCTCTGCAAGCTCTGGGACAGCCACTGAAATCCCTGGAGATGGTAATTGCACAGGTACACCAATCCACAGCAACTGGCTGAAACATTTATGCCTTAAAAAACCCCAAGTATACAGAAATGTGTTACGTGTTTTCTCAGTTCTTGCAGACCTCGACCAGGTTACAGCCTCTGTTAGAGGCACAACGACAAAGACTGAGCAAGGTTTATACAGCTCTGGTGGGAACAGTCTCCTAGATAAGAGGCACCCTTTGTTCTGAGTTTGCTCAGCCTACAGGAATTTTGCTCAGCTTGTAGCCATTGATGAATTGTTAGTTTTGTGGGAATGATCTTTGGCATGGACCTTTTCTTAATCTTGTGCACCTGACAGATACTTTACAACAATAATGCTGACTGGCATGTAGATTCTTTCATATTAAGAATTAAAATACATTCAGACTGATTCTTGCCTGGTTAATTTATGATCACTCCATCTTACCATAAGCTTCTGTCATGCCTCATGAGAAAGGCATCAGATACACCAAACAATAAAAAATACCAGGTGGAAAAGAACACAAGAGACAGGCAGTGCTCAGCTGAGTTAACATTGCTGTTTTTATTAACTGGTTTACCATGCTGCATTAAAAGGATAGGTCTTGCTCCCTGCCATGGAGAAGGCACTCACAGGGTCTGTTTTTCACTACAGCATCATTCTATCTTTTTCTGGTATGGGGCTTGCTGAGAAGTTATCATGGCCCATAGTACCAACAACTTGGTTTTAATCACACATGAAACGCATAAAGAAAAGAATGCTTGCTGCTGCACTGTTTTGAAAGGCAGTGCTGTCTTGATGGCTTGGGCCAGACACTTTCTTGGCAGATGATGCAAGAGCAACAAGATGAATACACTTGCTCCTTCTAGTCTACCAGCTCTGGAAGCTCTTCAAGATACCATGTTCAAAAACACAGCAGCAACTTCATCATTCAACAATGAATAGCCAGTCATGACCTCTTTTGGTGATTTCATCTGTACAGCTTTGTCTCACTTCTGGAATCCTTCAGCTTGCTCTTAATGACAATGGGGACTTTGACAGAGCACTGAGGATTGGTTAGCTAACACTGCATTTTATTCTTATCTTTTTATTTCCATTGTTTTTATGCTGCTATTTCATATGATAGTCAGGGGTTGCTATTTCTGACAACTCAGATAATTAATCTCCCTCCAACAGCTCTTCCTGTGCAAGGAGCAATAGTTTCCTCTTCACTCTGAAAACCAGCATTTTTGTGGCAAAAAATAGCCCCTGCATTCAGTTAAAAAAGAGAAATCGTTTTTCTGTGCATACCTACTTCATCATGCATTTATTTCTCATTGTCTTCCAAAGTGGCCAGTGTAAGTACCATGAAACTTTGAAACATGCATGTTTAATACCTTACATCTGTGATAAGGAACCATGTGATTTCTTGGTACAATTTTGAAAATATGGACACACAAAACAGAAGTGTTGCGAATACCATCTGATTGATAGGTAGTTTCCCACTTCAATGCCAGAACTAAATGGAATGTCTCGTGGACACAGCCAAGTCTCAGCAATTCATAGAATTGTTTAGGTTGGAAAAGACTTCTAAGATTATCAAGTCTTATCATTCACCCATGTTCCTCTTCCCTTCCCTTATCCAGGCTAAAATATATACCTATGTGTATCTCACCTGGCATCTCCTTCTGTAAAAAGCTACCTCAAGAAATTATATGGCAATGCATTTAAAGTTCCTAGAAACTGTAAAGTAAAGCAGCTCTCTAATTAAAATAGCTATGTACTACATACTAACCTGTTCAGTATATTACCGTTGTCAGTTTTTGAAAACCAACAAATTCAAAGAATAAGTTTGTCACAGAACTTCAGAATTTCAAGTTAAAGCTCACATACTGTTTGGCAGTCTGACAAAAACTGAATTTTCCCTGGATTTGGATGAAAATTCGATGAAAATTTACTTTGCTTACATACTTGGTTTCTTTTAGAGGAAAGTGTTGTTGTGGAGGAAGGTAAAGCCTTTATCCGCTGGAAACAGGCAGCTTGATTCTTTACTTGAGTTGTCAATATTCATTTCATTGAAACCTACATATTTAGTTATGGTGGTTTTCTTAGCTCTAAGGTTAAGTTGCAGTTAAGTGATTAAGGAAATATGCTTTCAAATAAAGTTTACACTTTTTATAATGAACAGTTCTTTCTTCAGCCCTTAAACAAGGAACAGAACAGTAAAGCTATCAAAGGAATATCTTAACACATTGCCTTTCCTAAACAATTCGGGCTTAGCAAATCAGCATTTGTTTCAACAGTTGCAATCCTGATATACGTTGCCCACTGTCACATTGCAGTTTGCAGTCTTGATGAATAACTTCCCCTTCTCCTTCATCTATCTTATTTGTGACTACACACAAATAATCATCAGATTGGCAAACTGTTGCAAATGAAAGGCAAATACTAGTAGACCAATCACCACCACTGTCACCATTGTTCTAGCAAGAAAACAACTCCCATTTGTTATTTATTGACTATATTCAGTTGACTCTCTCCTTGCTGTTTTGAAGTTTATAAGACAAAGTTCTTAGAGAGAGGTGATAACACTTTTAGGCCAACTGATGATAGAATTTTCTTTGAAAAAAATACCAACTCAATAAAGCAAGTGAAAATGGAGACCTCCCCTCAGTACTTTCAATGCTCTAAATGGCTATTTGTTTTAAGATTTATTTATGTATGTATTTACTTTTTTAGCCTAGGTCTCTGGACATGGCTCACACATTGAAATAAAATTGCTATACCCAAAGTATTTCAGTGCCATCAGAAGGCAGTTAAAAACTACTCAATCAATTCCACATTTGATCGCAACTTGTTAACGAGTTACAAATTACTTCCTTGAAAACAACAATAAAAATCAGAGCAGCAGTTTATTTTTCCCAGTGTTTGGCTGAAAATTTTCAGTGTCTCCATTTGATAGATTGACCAGACTGGTACTCCGAACTCCCCACTTCAGAATCTGATTTGCAAGTCACTGCCAAATTTATGACATTTTCTACTTCTGAGAAAATTCTTAGGCTGTGATCTTTCATACTTAATCAAATGCTGGTTAGAGTTAACTGCACTTTGTGGCAAAAACACCTTTCATCAGCTCTAATGACAACAACCAATTACAATTCCCATTCTGAGTAATGTTTTGGCTTTGCATTGGGCATGATTTACGGATAAAAGAAATTAAATCAATGGCTACCAAAATGATTTGGCAAATGACAAGCCATATGCCTGAGAAGAGATTAAAGAAAGAGTTTGATGTGTTTAGTTTGTAATCAAAGCCTAGAAAGGAATCTGATTAGGTATTTTAATTCCGAAAGCCCGTACCAGAGAGGGAATATGGGTTAAAGCACCTAAGAAGAAAGGTGTATGAACTGGTTATAAATAAAACTATTCTGGAAATATGAATAGAAATTTGAAGAAAGGCCATTCTGGAGTAGTATTTGAAATAATGTCCACACGGAATAAAATGTTTCATGCTAGCAACTCACAAGTGTGTAAGTGGGATTTGATGACAGGATAGAAGTGATCCTGTTGTTCAAAGTTAAAACTTGTGATTTGTATCTTTGGGTGGTTAACTTCTTGTATCTCTAACAGAGCCTTGAAAGGAGACTGCATTTCCATATATCTTTTTTGCACCATGTTTTAAATACTTTAATGCTGGCAGCTGTTTACCTGCAGGGGCCAGATTTACATTTGCCTTCAGTGTATAATTTGGCCTTTGGGGAATGAAGGTAGACAGGGTTACTTTCTTTTGAAGCATCAGAAAATGGCCACAGAAAGTGACAGGATATTGGGGCAGAATTTACTAGTATTTTCATGATACTGAAAAAAACCCTTACCTGCTTCTGCTCAATTGTTTAAGAGGGCCTTGATTGTCAGATCCGTGGTCACAGAGGTTCCTGTCCTGTTTTCATAATGGAGTTAACAGTCTTGTCTGTTTTCTGCCTTTATACATGGGGTTAGGCAGTGCTTACTTTCTAGGATCCACTAGGCAGTTTCTCTTCAAAAATGTCCTACTGCTAAGGCCATGGTTGGGACACTGGTGACATTTTTAATTTTTCCAATTTTACTCTCACATATTGTCCTCCATGATGGTTGGGGTGCTTTTTGTTTGGTTTCTTTTTTTCTTTATACTGAACCTGCATTTACAGCAGATATTTTTGTAGACAACAGCAGAATATATATCCATGGTTGGCTGTGATTGATTCCGGGTCCCTCAAGACCTATGTTTCCTATTATTTAAGTTCACCAAAGAGTTGTTGAGCCTCTGTGACTGTGACTAGTTGGAAAATGTTTAATGGCCTAAGGAACATTAGGCATAGTGAACTGCTCCATATGTCCTTTGCCTGAACATTCTGAGAATGTGTGGTTTGCAGAGGAGATGTGTTTTGGGTTTTTTTGTGCAGGCACTCCTAATTCTCTTAAACTAAAATCTCCTAGACTCTATTTCACCAGTTCATCAGCTAAAGGAGTAAGTTCTAGCTTCTGGGGCTGTAGGTTTGTAATAACCACTCCATCTAGGTTCCCATTCTAACTCCAGCATGTAGGCATGTTGGCAGCATATCCAGAGTCATAGCATTCTATGCCAGATGGCATAAAAAACATCTCGGCAACTTACTTATCATTGATATTTTTTGGTACCATTCCAAAAGCAATGTAAGAGATCGGACAACGTGCAGTAGGGACCCTGCTTAGCTTTCTAAGATGTCATTCACCACCTCCTATCCTCAGTCTTGACACTTGGAGAGTATAGACCACTTCTTTTATTGCTTTCAGATGTATAAAGTCAACCTTTAGTTCTACAATTAGATTTATGATGAGTGAGACATTTTTTGGAGGAAGAACAGTAACTTCTACTAACCCAGCTCATTCTATGTGTTCATCAGCACCTTGATGATGCTGCCATGCACACAGCAATGGGAAACTGTATTTTCCCTTGAACTTAAGAAATTCCAGAGCTAAAAATGCTTTGCAATATATTACGATTTTTCTGTTAAACATAGTGACTGACCACAACAGTTATTCAAGAAAGAATCAGTCTTGGGAAACCACTCTGAACCACCTGCTGGAGCTAATATGATGTCCATTCACTGAGCAGAATTGTGAAGATCCCTGAAAGGAAGAATAATTTATGTATCCTTAGTTACTATTGAATGAGTAGCATCTACTTGGAATTACAGCTCAGCTGTGGATGAAATGGGATGGGATGTAGAGAGAATACCAAGAGCAGGCTAACAGTATGCAGACATCAAACCAGTTGGGTGCCCTTAGGGAAACATTTGAACATAAGCTTATTTGATTAAGCAGCATTTCAATCTTTATTTAGCTGGATGGTAAGCATCACTTCCTATCACTGGATTAGCATCTGCACGGTACCAACAGTGAAATACATAAGCACTTACTCAAAGGAGACTCCACTGTTGCTCCTTTGATGATCACTGTTTTATAACACCAATTTGTGCAGTGACTCTTTACCTGTTCCACATATGCCATAAATGCACCATCAGAATGCACCTGAGTTGTTAGATGGTCTTCAACGGAGTCCCAGATATCTCCTTCACTTATAAATCTGTTAAAAAGCTTTGAAATAGCAGAGTACTGCCTACGTGTATACAATACAATGAGCAGTTAATTTGTGGAAATTGAAATGAGAGAGAAAAGGTATAATATATTTTACTTTTGGACGTAACTTCATTGGCAGGAGGTAATTACTTAGTGTCTGAAGATTAAAGTAGCGCTTTATCAAAATAAGCATACAACCCAGACTTGTCCCGCAGGGAGCAGCGTTTCATAAATACATAAACAGGTGGCATAGCGTATACTCCAAAGATGGGAATATTTCCAAAAGAAGTTGCAGAAGCTTTTATGAAGTAAATCTTTATCTGACTGGGGAGAAGGTTCTCATTTAGCTATCTGTTAACGTAGAGTATTTGAGTTAGCAATCCATATGGGTTCATTTTGGGAGAAAATCTGCAGTACTGCTTGCAAAATGGTTTATTCTTTCTCTCTTTCAACAAAGCCAGTCATCTCAGTCAGGGTTGGGAATGTTTTGATAAGATCCAAGTAATTGTAAAGTGTTCTAACCATAGAATGGTTTGGGTTGGAAGGCACCTTAAAGACCACCTAGTACCAATTCTGCCAGTACACCTTCCACTAGAGCAGGTTGCTCAAAGTCTCATCCAGTCTGGTATTTAAAACCTTCAGAAATGGGCAATTCAGAACCTCTCTGGGCAACCCTCACAGTAAAGAATTTCTTCCTAATATCCAATCTAATCCTACTCTTTGTCTGTTTGAAGCCATTCCCCTTTGTCCTAACATGACATGCCTGTGTGAAAACTCCCTTACTAGCTTTCCTGTAGGCACCTTTTAGGTACTGAAAGGCTGTTCTAAGGTCTCTCTAAAGCCTTCTCTTCTCCAGACTGTACAGCCCCGACTTTCTCAGCCCATCTTCATAGTAGAGATTTTTTTTCTTAATAGTAATGAAGTTATTGACATGGAAAGCCACAACTACTTTAAGGAGAAATTCTGCTTCGGAATTAAGGTAAGGTGGACTTCTATTGGTTTTCAAAAAGTAGAATTAAAATGCTCATAAAGAATCCTATATTCACACAAAGATAGTTTAAGAAACAAAAGGAGTAAAAAAACAGTCCTTGTACATTTCACCTATAATGCTAAGAATGAAGGGCTCAGCAACTGCAGAATGCACATACAGTAATTCTTCTGAGACTGTAAGAAGCTGGATTAATTGCTGCTAAATTAAGTACAAAGAAACCTTGAAACTTGCTCAGACTCCCCAGGTCTCAGGGAAACAGCAGGAGAGCTTATTTGGATGAACATAAGATTGCAAATCTTTTTATCAGCATCACTGCAGGTGAAGGTTGTGAGAACAGTTTTATATATACTGCAACAGGATTGTTCCACCTGATATGCTAGAATGTTTTAGTCTCTCAATCAGGATGCCAGGCCAGAAACTCTTGCACATAACAAAGACAAAATCTGGCTTCAAGAGAAATGGATGCACCCCATGTCACATGACTAAGTAGTCTCAGATTCAGGTTATTATTGCCCAGGGACTTCTCTAAAATTGAAGCAAGTTTTCCTGATTCCTATTGATGCTCTGAAAGCCAGAGTTTGCAAATTCTGTTCAGCAAGATGGCATTACAAATTGGATTTCTTTTTCTTTCTAAGCCAAAATTTTGGCAGAGAATTGTGAGGCAGCGTATTCTGTCTGTGATCTGGCAAAGAAGATCATCTAAATTAATTAGAAGTGGGTGGGGAAATATTATCCCTGAAGGACCTTGCCTGGAAATAAAACCTGGAGCTTTTGAAGTTCCCTGCAAAGAAAAACGGAAAAAAAGTAAGAGAGAAACAAACTACAGCAAGTAACAGTCACAGCAGCTTCCTAGGAGACATAAGATCCAGACTGAAGTTCCAGCTGCAAATCAGACCTGGGTCATTCCTACACAAGATGAGTATCCTATCAGTATTCATTGTCCTTGTTTCAGTCACTTCTCTAGAACAGTCCTATTTCGTGCAAATAACTGGGTATGAGTTGTGTCAGCAGAAAAGAGGAATTCCTTAGCCTAACAGTTACGGAATTCACCTGGGTTGTAGCAGCAGCACGTGCCAACACCCTTAACTGCACCTTCCCAGATGTTGTACTTTCCTGCTACTGGCTACTCTATTGCAGGTTTAGTGGTTTTGATCTGAAATCATTCCCAGGCTGCAAAATATTTCAAAACTAATGTTTACTTCAGCCAGAATTTTTCCACAAATCACAATGCTTTCAACAACTCAACATTTCCCAATATTACCTAATTTTTTACAGAATATTTCCAAGCTGCCAAGAATCAGAGAACTTTTTACATTGCTGACAACTCAAACAGCAGGGCTGTAATAGGTAAAAAAAAAACCAAAATGAAGCCTAAAAACAAAACATTTTTGAGTTAGATTGCTCCTAGATTAGTGATATGCCACAGATAAAAAGAATTAAGCACCTAGACACAACTAGCAATTCTAATCACAGATGAGACAGTTGGCTACATTCTGCCATTTTATGCCCTCAGGAGATGGTGAAGGTCATTTAAGTGCACTGATGTGGGATGCTGAGTCTACTGGCCAAAAAAGAAATTCCAAACTCCAGAAAACATAGCACCAGAACGGAGCACACACAACCACATCACTCAAAGACTGACTGTGAATCTTTACAGCAATGCCTATGGAAAAGAATAAAAGGCCCAAGAGGCGCCAGTAAGAACTGGATTTTTGTTCCTGTGACACCATTTGCTTTCTATTATGGATATTTGCATCTTAGGTTAACATTCCTCTGAGATAAGAGACCTCCTACCTGATAACATTCATCCCCAGGCCAGGCCACGGATCTATGTCCCTGGCACCACACAACTGTTTCTGTCTGAAACCCTAAATACTTCCAAGAACCACATCACTTTGTGTTTAAGTAGTTTTTTTTGTATAGAGAACTGGTCAGAAAAATGGTCCAGTGAGAGAAAAATAAATTGTGATCCTGGAAAGAGACCCTGAGCACGTATGAAAGACCATGTGGTAATGATCAAAGCTGAGGAAAAACAAAAAGCTGCTTTCCACCTGCAAAACAGAATTGTCTGAAGATAGTGAAATGGGAATGCTTTGAAGATAAGCCATCATGTAGTGTGGGAAAAGGAGGCAAGAAATGAAACCTGGTATTGAGACAATTTCCTAAGGTGCATTCTGTGATTGGTGGGTGGTGGAGCCAGGTGCTGATTATTTTCTACCCTGTTCTAACATGTAAAAATCACCAAAAGAAGTGGTAATTGTATTTGTTTCTCGCTTTTCCTCATAACCTGCTTTCCAGTGTATAGAAAGCAGGCACGGGTGGATCTAAAAATTATCTCAGCTCTTTCAAATAATTTCAGGTTGTAAAGCAAGTAATCTGCCCTTCTCTGCAGTGAAATTCCTGTATTATCTTCCATTTGGTCTTCTGGCTCTCTTCTGAAAAATAAAGGCTTAATTTCAAACATTTGGCCTGCAGTTTCTCTCTCCCGTGCTTCTTAATCAGGCTGAAATCCAAAGACGGGCCCTAGTGTGAAGTGAGGATGCTATTTTCGAGGTCACATCAAGGGAACTGAGTACACCCAACTTTTTCCACTCTTTTGTTGCACGCAATGGTAGCATCTATGCCTCTTTCAGAAAGCATTCAGAATTTCGAGACAGTAGTAGGCAAGTAGGCAAGACTTTGACACTGGACCAAACTAACAGTCTGGAGGGAAATAAAAAAAGCAAAAAAGAATTTCTTAGCCATTCTTTGTAACAGCGGAGGATGCTTCAGTCATCATTTTTAAAGCAGGCAGGATAAAAACCTGAAGGAACCGGAGATAATACAACAAAAGAAAAATATGTATGTAATTCGATCTTAAGCTGTGCAAAGCAATGAGCTTCAGATATAGAGATATAAATCCAACAGTTTCATCATCACTCAGATGGTATTTAATTCAACAGACAATTATCTCTCAGACATGAAGAGTGGTATTGATGATTGAACTTTAGGTGTTTACAGTGGAGATGGCAGTCATTTAACTGGTCTCTGTTTACAGTCATGTAAGTGGTTGTAAGAAAAAGGTGGTTATGGTGGCTCTGTCTAGCCCAGGTCCTGTTTCTGAAGGGGAGCAAACGTAGACAGCCGTCTAGCTTTGCAGGGATGCCTGCTGAGTCGTGTTCCTTTGCTCATTCTGACAGCCTTCAGCCATTTGTGCTTTAGGGAATTCTATGCTGAAGGTGGCTGCTATGTGTTTAAAAACCCTTCAGGGTTTTTTTCTCCCCCCCCAATAATTTGTTTAGTCTCTCTTTTGAGACATGCACTTTTAGCATTCATTCACATCACACCCATGGCAATAGACAAGAAGGTATTTCTAAAGCTCCGTGCATCTCACCTCTTCAGATTTCCGCACTAGCGAAATCAATCAAAATCCACTAGCTACTAAAGGAACCCAGCTAAGTGCAAATATCCACATATGGTGAATAGGTGGGCAATTCTCACTTCACCTCATTTTAAAACAGATACTCTTAAGATTCTGGATTTGCAATTTTACTCCAAGTTACAGGGATGGGCTGCAGCAAAATTGTTTCCAATTTACCATTATTTTAAAAATGTGGATTATATTAACAGTGGCAAGTTTTGCTTTTTTATAGCCTAGTTATTTTAAGTCATTTTGTTAAAATCATTTTACTTACATAGTTATTATACCTGTGCAAGTGCAGCCTGTGGAATCTAGGTACTGCACATTCCCAGTGCCGTGGTTCAGTATTCTGGGTTAAGGCAAACGTATCTTTTGCTTCAAAGTTCTGTTTTATGCATAACTGCAATGAGCAGCTACAAACTAAGGATAACTGGAAGTTGGAAATTACCTGCCCCCCTTCTCCACTCCCCTCCCCCTTATTTAGTAGTTTATTTCCTAATGTCTCTGTGAAGCTCCTTCGATTGTTCTACATGAGATTTTATGCCTGTTCTAGAAATTGGGTATTTTACATGTCTGAAGGCTATACTTTGGGGTGTTGACTGGTAAAGGAACTTTGCTATCTTATTGCAATAATAAACTGGAAAGACAGAAATTGCACCACTGGAAAGCTAAAACCTGAATGAGCCATGCAACACAGTAATGAATAAGATAGTCTGAAATGCAAAGGGCACTGTAATTACAGCATTTTCCCAGTCATACTCAAAAATATTTTCTCAAGCACTGTGCAGACATCCCAAGTGGAGCAATAGAAGTGGTCAGGTGGGGGAAAGGGTAAGAAAGCAAAAATAAATTTCATTTATAAGCAGATTGTAAGTTTGACAACACTATTTAGCAACAACACTGGATCATGTAAACAAAAATAGTGAAGCATCCAAGAATTGTTCAAAAAAGGTGCTGGAATAAGCACAGAATTTATTAGGGACTGTTTGTAATAAGCAGTGTGTCCTGGTTTTAAATTTACTGTACTTCTCAGTTTGATGTTTGACTTCCCATAACTGGTTAAGGAAGAAGGCAGCAATGACAAGCTTGCATTCAATTATAGAAATCATCTCAGAAGACTGACTACAACTTTGCATACATATTCCTGTAACAGACAACCAAGGCATGCCAAAAGACAACTGCTTTACTTGATAGACATGGTAAGAATTTTCTCATTTTCTCTACCTAATAACAGAGAAATTAAAATATCATCCAGTATTTATAGGCACAGTACCAGAATAAACAGTTTTCTTCACTTCTTCTGAGTGATATATTTTTAACAATAATTGTAGTTATTTATCAAGACTAGCCATTGTTTTACCAAAATGTTTTAGGAGGAAAACTTACATGTGTATCTTCATTTAAATACTTCTGAAGTCTTGGAGAATAATCTTGAATCAGCAGAATTTGGTCTCATGTAAGTATCTGAGTATGATAACCTGGTTTAAGAAATCTGGTGGTCACTGAAGAGCATGATGGTCAACAGTGAATGTCCTTCAGCTTCAAAGTGGAAACTGCTTGTGGTTACTTCTTCACTATAAAGGACGTATTTAATTATCACAAAACACTGACAAAGCACAATTGCATACAATGTTGGAATGCCATGCTGGCAAACAGTACAAAAAACAGCCATTCTGTGCCAAATCAGTATGGCCACCTGAACAAACCCAACTTTGGCAGTGGCTGATAGTGACTGCCAAAGAAAGAACATAAAAACAGGGATACTCCAAGGATACCCTTTCCTAGCTGTCAGCAGCCTTTATCTCAGGGATTTTACCAAACAGGACACTATTTTATACTTAATGCAGACTTTTATAGCGTGCATTTCTTGTACTGAATATAGTGTTTGTTGTACTGAAGCTAGTTTTGGTAGTCAAAAAACTGCCAATGAATTTCAAAATCTGCTATGTGAAAATGTGCTTATTTATTTTTAAGTTGCATTCTCATGAGTTTGTTGATGTGCCTGTTTAAAAACCAGTGAATTATACAGTATTCTCTGGATTACTTGTGATTTTAGAGGCCACCCATACTAATCCTCAGTTTTCTCTCCTCCATGTTAGAGATTTGCTCCTCAAATAAAAGATACTTATGTCTTTAGGTGTGCTGTTGCCATGCTCTGTAACTTCATGAGACCTTTTTGAAAGCCTTCTTTAAATCTAAATGAACTGCTCGAATTACCCTGTCCCCAGAACCACCAACTCCTATGAAGATCATGAAAATAAGTAATATCTAAAATAGCCAAATTGTCACATCATTTTTATATCATATCTGTTCACAGCATTATTTATAGAGATTTTCAAGGTGTAGGAAGGAATGAAAGAAAACTCAATGAACAAAAAAACCAAAACCTGTCACCTGCTATTCAAATGAGAGAGTTTTAAGAAAAATGTTTAAACCACAAGTAATAGTTACTTACACAGCTCCAAATTTCAATTACTTCAAGACTACTGTCTTACTCTAATCAACTTATTTGTACGTATTCTAATCAACTTGTCCTAAAAGGTTCGCTTTTTCTGTGCGGGAGGTATTCATGACAGGAACCTTTTTACTTTCCCTCATGATGAACACGGATGTGAAGAATCAGTATTTTACATCCACTGAAATCAACATTTTAATACCAATTCAAGATTATTTTGCACCCCCCACTTTTTTTTTTAAATTTAAGTTGCTGTAAGCACAATCTTGTGAAGCTGGTGATATACTCCAGCATTAATTAAGTACCAACTAAATGTAAATCCCTCTCAGACTGTGGGAATGAGAAAAAGGACTTATCAAAGCAAGTCACCTTACCAGACATACCATAACTTACTATACAACTGTCTAAAATAATTTTCGTAGGTTATTTCAGATTTCTTTATTTGCACCTTTTTTTCTCTTCAGAATAACAAAATATGTTGGCCTCCCCAGTAACTAAACACAGTTAGATAACTGTATCTGGCAAAACCAAACTATACAAGTGTGAAAATACAGGCAAAAGCTGGTGATCGTCCAAATTAGCTTCTCCTTTTCTCCCACATGGTGAAACTTTGCATATATGGGTAAATAATTCTTCCATTTCATAGTATCCATTAATAGTCTGATTTGTTTTAAATTATCCATCAAACTGCACAGTTAAGGAATACTCTGCTAGAAATCTGAAACTGTGCTTTTAGTTTCCTGACATTCTTTACGTTCCATTATAACATCATGATTTTAAGAATTGCAGGGCCTTTATTATTAATTTAAAAAATAGTTAATTGGAATTATGAATGATGCCAATATTCCTGGTACCTGCAAGATGCACACTTGCTGTCAGCTGTCAGGAAGGTGGAAATGCAAATGTGGTAAAATAAAGAAACTGTTAGTGAAGTTAAAATTTCACCAAAACATTCTTGGTTTTACACAGTAATTACAGAAGTGGAGTGGCCAACCTTTCAAAACTCATGTATGAAAATTTCAAGTGGACAAGAGACACTAAAACACCCCCAAACCTATATACCACATACCTTGTAGAGTTGACAGGAGTAAAAGATAGTAGCATTTGGGAGGAAAGATATTATGATGCAGCTTCTTTCTCTGAAGAAGGAACTTTCACCAAGACTTGACAGGAATAATCCAAAACTCATTATGATATGTTGGCTGAGACAGCAATGACAGACAATAAGCGTTTTTCAGAAAACTGGCGGTTCTGTGGAACAGTTTGCTAGAAATGGGAAAGGACTTTGTCTCCAGCAGCAGCATGCTTTCTCCAGTACTTCACACAACATAACTACCAAAGCCAAAGCATAACGTACTTCAGATCAGCTCATTCTTTGCACAGGGCTTTCCACAACAACGGAAGCTACAAAACTGGAAAGAAAACACCTAAATTCTACACAGCTCAGTGAAAGAATGTAAATGTAACCTCTGTGGTACATTACTCTGCAATACTGCAACTGTCTAGTAATTCTTTAACACTCTTTTGCTATTGCCATGTAAGGTGGCAAGACACCAGAGATGCAAACAAATCCCACTAGGTAAAGAACATGTTCAGTTTACTTTCGAGCTTTACACTTTTTCTTTACCCAGAAGTGATTTTGTTACTTTCACAGGTTTCAAATATTCCTCCCATTAAAAGCTTAGATTAGTTGGATGCAGCACAGCTACATCTACCATCAAAATGAAATTCTAATCTCGTTCAGCATTCTAATTCCTATTCAAATGAACAGCTAATCTCTATCATCATAAATGACCAATTACGGTAGTTTACTTGTTGTGCCTCTTGACATATGCAAGGTTCAGGAGCGATTTTACTTATCACAACACATTGCAGAGTAGATAGAAGCTGGAGTTCACTTATGAAACATTCACTTCCAAAGGTACTTAACTAAAGACAGCCAGATCACCTTGTACAATTTCAGTTCCAGCCTAGAGTTGTAATAATTTGGTAAATTAATGAAAAGCTAAAGAAGTTTAGTATCTAATAGAACTTCTGATCTCTAAAATATATTCTTGCTGCAACTGATCCTCTCCAAGATCATGCCCTCAATATTACTTCTCAGGTTTGAAGACTGTAGTGACTACAATCAACTCTATTCCCACTGTCACCGTGGTCATTCTTAAGCCATGTAACAGGATCAAAAAATACAAGTCCCAGGAAAATGATCAAGGGAAAAGAAGATCTAGGCTCAAACACAACTTAAAGACGTCAAGGTGGCAAGAACAATACAGAAACATAATGAACTTTTCAATTTAAAACAAAGAAACAAAAAAGATTTCTTCCTTAGAAATGGAAGGGCATTTATCAAATTCTCCTTTTAAGTATTTCTGTTATCTTTCTAGGAGAAACAAAGAAACAAGAAACTGCGCTTTATGTGAAACTGGTTCTAGTTATGAGAAGTATAGATTAACAGAGAGCAATTTCATGAATTTGGTGTCCAAAGATAATGGTAGGTATTTAACACTAATCAGTCAATTCCATGGACCATGTAATTTCAAAAACCAAACTGTGTCTCAGCTGCATTAGCTATCCGTGGATTTCTCATTTTGATAATCTGATAAAGCTTGAAGATCATTAAATTAAGAACTTGCTGCTCTTTACTTGGAAAAAAACAGAAGAAAAAAACTCCAACAAATGGCTTTTCTTATTATCGTCTTCTTAGTAATACCAGCATATTAAACTGAACTGGAATACTAAGAGATGCAGTAGATTCTGGCCTGTTAACATTCCAGTTTGGTGCACTTTGGTGTTCCTGGAGGACTTTACGCTCCACTGCACAATGCAGCATTCAAAATTCAATAGAAGATGAACTAGAATAAAAGTTCTTGTCTGCGATAGGAAAATAGCAACTTCATCCAACTGGTTGATTAAGCTGAAACTGGGTCAGAACCAATGCCTTAAATGAATGCTAGCTAGCATATAGGGAGCTGGTTAAAACTGAAGCAAGAATATATGCTATATAATAATAAAATCTGGGCAACACAAAATAGTTTTATGCCTTCTTTTAGCTAAAATCTAGTGCACAGCACTCACATCATTACTTAGGTCTACGTGGAGAGAGCTGTCTCAACTGTATCTTTTGTGACAGCTGGGATAAAACTCTCAGTTGCATAGGAAAAAGCTACAACCCCTCCCATTTGTAATACATTTCACTGATCATGTGTCAATACCATAACTTGTTAAGTTAAAGTGAATAAAGCAACAGCCAAAGATATATAACCAAAGATTTAAAATACAACATTGTGCATTTTTAAATCTAATAATTTGATACCATTTAAGACAAATTGAGCTTAGAATATATATTTGCTGTTAAGGCTGAGATGCTATCATCACATCTCCGGATAAGCAACAGGAAACCTCAATTCAGATAAACATGTAAATAGCAATAAAGGACCCAGAACTATAATTAAGTAACTAGTATATGCTGATACTGTGTGAGGCACCCAACTATTCTGATTTAATTTGTGAATGTTTAACTGGCTTAGTTTCACTTTTCAAGAACATAACAGAGAAACAACGACAATCTTAATCTTTTGGACTAAACCTCCTCTATAACCAAAACAAAACCCAGTGCTTTCTATTCCAGACATGAATGCTTTGGGAATAATGAAAGTATTAATTTCAGTAGAAAGGAGTTATATAATATACATTTATACAGAACAGTCTTGAGTTATACCCACCCTTTGCTCTTCAACTGCCAAAACTGCCTTGCATAGAAAGAAAAAAACCCATCTTTTATTGAAAGACTTTGTATATGCAGAGCTTATTGAACTTACTAAACTTCAGAAGTTTAAACAGGATAGTAGATATAAAATTACCGTCAAAGATCAATCATAATCTCTAAAGTTGCAGCTGATTTCAAACATTCCTTTTGATAGATTCCTAGTCCAGCAATTTTTTAGAAGTATGAACACTTCAAATCTCCTCTATTTATAGGGAAGTTTGTAACAGGTTCAATTGGAGACATCAAAAACATTTTAAATAGACATCACAAGATGCATCTGTAGTTTAAAGGTCAAATTTATTAGGAGATTAAGAGATGTATTATACATGGACTATAAATATAGCACAGCTGACTTTATTCACAGTCACACAGCCAATGCCAACCTATTTTGTAGACACTCTTGTTCTTTTGTTCCAAGAAAAATTTGCACCATAAGACTTGGATTTAGGTTTTGGAATCTTCTTCTCTTCAACATCGTAACTCCAGCCTAGAGGTTATGCGGTAACGGCAGGGGGAGACAAGAAACAATGAGAATTATATTCTCAGCATACAATATGCAGCAAATGCAACTTAAAGGTTTTAACTTTAATATGTTTTTCTCCACATAGGCACCCACTAATCTATTCCTTTCTAGCTGGCAATGGAGAATACTGAAATGCCATGAATGTGGCAAATTACCATTCTGTGAGATGGCAAGACCTGACCATACTGCAGACTTCCATGCAAAAAACTTGACAGTCACCAATGAAAAGCTCAACAGGGAAGACTTGACTGTCTTGTAAGTTCATGGCTCCACAACTCCACAGCACCACAGAAGCATTATGGCTCTGTGTATGTTGGCACAGGAAACAAAGAAGATAAGAAAAAACATGGAAAAAAATAACATATAGAAGATCAATCTCAAAGGCTAGGAGACAATGGAGACCTTGGAAAGCTAGAAAAAAAGAAGGGTGGGAGGACCAAAAAAACTGAAAGAAAAAACTTCAACATTAGAAAGGAGTTTAATACTTAACATTTTTTATAAGAACATAAAAAATTAGGAGTAAAAAGAAAAGGGAATGAAGTGATAGAAGACAAGTAAATTATGTGATAGTTAAGCAAGAGAAATGCTTAAAAATGTCAGAAAAGAGGAGGTGGAGACATTAGTGTTTATGTAAATCAAAATGCAAATTGGTTGCAGCCTCCAGGTGCCTGGAAGGTTGCCAGGGCAGCACTCAGTATTCCGAAGTTTGGTCTCTTTAGCTGCAATATTTCACTCAAAGTTAAAATATTTCAGTTGAAGCTAGAAGTGGTTAAATATGCACTTTTAAGTGATACTCATAAGACAGTACTTTTCTTCCTTAGTTTTAAAACTGAAAGTTGTAAGCCCTAAAATGTTTAACATATATCTGAATTTTTTTACTTAAGGTGCTCACAGTAAACAGGCAAGATACACCTACACATCAAAATGTTCTGTAAGATACACAAGTTGTCATGTCACTGCCTCAATTTCGTGTATTCACAAATGTCACACAAACATTTTCTTCATGTTTATTAGTCTCAACCAGTGTTAATTTCCAAGTTAACTACTCCTGTGAGAAAGACTGAACAGAGATTTTAAAAACATATTCTTTCCATCTGTGAGAACACTGGCTTTTGCCTCCTGTTCTGATTAAAAATATAAGCTTGAGTAAACAGCCAGAACTAGATCCAGAGACAGACTTCAGTATTGCAACATTCAGCATTGTAACACCTAACATTGAGACATTTGGCTGCTGGAATGGAATCTACAGCCCCAAGGTATTGCTTCATCTTTTTATACACTAGATGGAGAGGGGCCGAGCACCTCCAAAAGAGATTCGCAACTGCCAGCACAATGACTTGCACTGCCACAGATATCCAAAACGCTTAAGGTTAGTTACATCTAACTAACAATTGCAAGAGGCCACCATATGTGATTAGGTTCCGCACTTTGAAACAGACTCCTTCAGACCGACACTTCGAGTTGTTCACGACAGAGAGCAGAGGTCACTTTTATAAAAATACCAGAATGGTGGGGGAAGTAACTCTTGCCCAGAGCCCTGCCACACAATCCAAGTAGACAGAAAGCATATTTCACTCTCTCTGGAAGAACACCTGCACCACCTGACTAAAGGTTATTGTGGCATAGAAAAGCTCTCCATCCTTGTTACTTAAGCTGTATGTTTTTAAACAACTGCTTCAGTGATGTCAGACAGGACAAAAAAAAAAAATTAGGTCAACAGTCAGAACTTTTAATTTCTTCCAGTTAAAAATGTTTCCTCCTTGCCTGGACCTCAGATCGTCTTAGCTGTAATATTTTGGACAGCAATGTCTCCTGTTAGTGTATCCAGCACTGCTACTCCAACACTAGAAAACACATCAGATGGGGCAGGCAGAAAGACAGCTTGCCTTACTTCCTTAAGTTCTTAGGTGAGAAAAAACTCTTGAGTTTACCAACTGTACCAAAATAACCTGCAATATCTAGAATTTTCAGAAATTAAACTCTAGTTTCTTAAAGAATTTTGTAATGGAAAATTTGTGTGCTTCATACAGGAGAAACAGAGAGCGGTAAGTATTTGTGTTCCTAGACTTAGATATGTCTCAATACTGTCTTGGTTAAGAAGCTAACTTCCAGTGCAAACGTGTGCCTAAATTTCTAATGTCTTTTAGAAAGCAGAACTAAATAATGAAAAATTTGTATTTCTAGCTACATATGATACTGAAACTATCACTACATAAAATATTACGCACATATCATATGCATAAATAAAAATGAAATCACAATTTAGGCAAGCCAGTATCTACAGAAAAGTTTGGTGCATCTCAATTTTGGTAAAATTAAGAGTTTGCATTCTTAGAGAGAGTGCAAACTCTTAATTTTACCATAATATTGAACTACTAATATTAATACCAAGTCATAGCCCTAGTTTAGTTGGTTTCGTGCACAACAGAGTAATTTCTAACTTAGTGAAGGCATAAACTTTCTACACTGAACAAATGCATTTTACTTGAATCTGCATTTTGGAAGGACAAAATATAGTATCTACAAAGAGATGACATAAGCAGCTCATTACATTAATTTTTTTCTCTTGTATGTTGAATTGTTCAAGAAATAACATGAACAATACAGAAGCATAAATGCAACTATACAAATTGTCCCAAATTTCACATTTGTTCATAAAACAATAAAATGCCTAATAAAATTGCACAGATTATCCAATGAAAATATGATCCTATTAATTTCTTAGATAATAGGACTTATTTTTCAATAAAATTAGGACTATTAAGCCAAAAAAAATTCTATTCAAAGAGGAACAGACAAATTAAATACTAGCCTTTACCATTAAAAAGTGCAAATAAATTGCACATTAAATGGTTTAGTTTCTTAGATGTACAGGTTAACGGACTTACCATGTTTGTGATGCACAACATCAACCATATAACAACTTTACTATTTACCCCAGACTAAATACTGTTGAAAGCTGCAGACCACAGGGAAGATTTCTGAAGAAGCTTACGCTTCATGTGCATTATTCCTGGCTTTATCTCAGTGTAATTAATCTTCTTCACATCCATAGGGACTAAGCATCAAGCTTAACTTTTTAAGGAAAACGGAGTTGATTTAAAAGCAAAAAAAGAAAAATAAAAGAGAGCAGCAAAAAAATCATGCTAACACAAAAAAGGACTGCCAAATATTCAAAAGGCTGAGATTATGGGTACTGTTTGAGGTACCATCATTCTGTAAGGAAATACAAGCCTAACTAAGTTTACAGATACATTCCTTCTGATATATCATTAGCTTAAAAATTATTAAGTGATGATACTGGCTTTTCTACTGTCTTTTTCACAAGAACAATCAACAAGTGTATGTGTTTAGACTCTAGTGCTGAGAAGAGTTAGGCATAAGATCCTCAATCTAAAGGTTCCTCATGGGGAGCAGTGAGAGGATGTGCTGATCTCCTTCCTGGTGACTAGTGACAGGACACAAAGAATGGAATTAAACTGTGTCTGCGGAAATCCAGACTCAACAACAGGAAAAGCTTATTCACTGAAGAGTGGTTGGTCACGGGAACAGGCTCCCCAGGGAAGCGACCAGGACACCAAGCCTGTCAGAGTTCAGTGAGCATCTGGGTGATGCTTTTAGTCACACCATTTACTTTTAGGCATTTCTGCAAGGAGCAGTGAGTTGGACCTGATGATCCTCTTGGGTTCCTTTTACAATAAATCTATGCTGCAACAGCCAAAAATGAAGTCCAGTATGCCTACTTGGTAGTCATTTTAGTTTTTCTGATTATCAAACATTCACAAGAGCTCTGACAGCTTCCCTTAGCATGAACTGAGATGCTCATGTTAAGCCTTCAGGCAAAGATCACACTGCCATGTAGCTGGAACACCAAGCCTGGGATACACTTCAAGTATTAACTGTCCTTCAAGACCTGAGCAAGGTCGCATTCAGCTCTCATTCAAAACAGAGATACTTGCAAAAGCGTTTTAATATAAATGTTACATTTTAATATTAATATTAATGGCTGAAACACCTTTCTAGAGAGTGGAAAGTCTAGATTCAATGCCTTCAGCACCCTTGGAAATATCCCCCATTCCCATTTTCTTCCTCCTCCTCATGTAGTACACTAGTGGTCTACCAACTCTGCAGAACAGAGGGTAGGTACTTTATCCTGTACTTATTCTGTTGTTAATACTTTGAGATCAAGATTGCCTATGGAAGGATGAACCTCTTATAGCCCATACATACAATACATACCATTTTTTTCAGCAAAAGCAATGGCATCTTCTTTAGTAGAGAAAGTAAGGACCATGTTGGATAAAGGATCAGCTCTGTAAGAAATCAGATGACAATTTTTAGGCATATCGGAAATAGAAGAAAATTATATCTGTATCTCAAATATGAAATGCTGTATTACACAGCTCACTGTAGTATGCCAACTCACAAAACATTCAAAACACTTTTTAAAATTATTTCCAGGGTCAACACTTATTTTCTGCAAAGTATTGTTTTATTGTTTTACTCTTTCAGTGTGTTAAACTTCCCTCACACCTACTGGCAAAAATTAATTGGCTTGTTAGACAAACATGTCTAACCACTTGCTGATATATATAGTTATAGTAAGTGCTCTGCAATACTCTTTTTAATTTAAATCTGTGAAATCCCTCTCTTTTTGTAAGATCAGGAGGTTTAAGGTAATTCTGAACATTTCAAGGAGACCAAGAGTCTGTAGAGCAGCTAGGGGAAGAATAATTGCAGAGAAAAGAGCAGAATACTTAAGTGAGCAGAGAAGGAATTATGCAGAAACTGAAAAGTACATAAAAAATACTGAGAGTTCTGCTTTGGCTGAGGTCACATGACCTCCACAATTTAGTCCTACACAGCAAGCAGATCACAGGCCACAACCGAAAATGAAGCGCCAAAATGCAAACTGCTGGCTAACTAATTACATAGTGTTTAGGTTTAGATGACCAGCTATTCTTACACTGCATTTTTGAAAGGAATGAAACACCATAAAGCTTTTTGAAACAAATTAAAATCTCAGTTAAAACATGAAATTGCCTTATTTATTGCTATAAAAGCTCAATTTAAGAACAATGACAATGGATAAAAAAAAAAAAGAGAGCGGTTCTAACTCTTAAAGAAATGAGATACTGGTTGCAGCAACACAAAGATAGATAAAGCCTCCCTGAGACAACACTGCCTATGAGCCTGGGAGACAACTGGAAAGACAAGACCAAATTGCAGCAAACTATTGAAGGAGCTGCCTCTCAACTGTTCCCTCTTTGAAGCTAGAAGGATAAATGAAGAGAAAAGACCGAAGATACACTGAACTCTCTACAATAAAGGACAAAGCCTGTGACTGGTGAAGGGGGAGGGGAAAAGGGAGAATCTCGCTTCCAGCAAAGACAGCAGTGTAATTTTACCTGATGTATACATGGAAAAATGGAGTTCACTATATATCCAATATATTCCCCAATAAAAAAACCAGAAACAAACAAAAACCACACAACAAACAAACAAACAAAACCAGGATTGTCTTGGGGTGACTCTATCATGTGTATCCCCTATCATGCTCTATGCCCAAAAAGTAATATTGTCCCCTTTCTGTGCCTTTAAACTGAGCTTGAAAAAAAA
>VZTD01001881.1:1089841-1164549 GCA_013397725.1 Rhagologus leucostigma
TTTTGGCCAAACCGGCACAAGGATAAAGACAGAAATTCGCAAGCCACTGTGATAGGCTCTCTTAAGACATTTAAAGATTTCTCTTACAACAGCAGTAAGTGAATTAGGAACTAAGAATTAGTTCATGACATGACCAGTGGAGAATGAAGCGGCCCCAGTGCACTGCAATATTGTGACAACTTTTGCTTATCGTTATTCTCTTCCATGATTTGGGTTAGAAAAATCTTTTCAACACTACTAGTAAGGAACAAAGAAGCTTTAAGTCTGAAGTGTAGTGAGGTACCAGTGCCCATTCAGTACTGCAAATATGGCAAAAGCCTTCCAGGACACCAGTAGTTGGGAAATGAGAATTTTGCAGAAATTATTTCTTCTCTTTTATGTGGAATAATCTTTCATTCAATCTAAATACACTTCTGTTTTATTTCTATAAATGAGCTATCCGTGTGAGCAAACTTGATTTCAGGATGTCCAGCACGATGTCCTGATAGTGTCAGCAGTTCCAGTGCTGCAGAATTTCCTATGCCTATCCTGAATTCTTTTATCAGTCACTGAAAACTAGGAGTCCGCATTTTGTTCTCTTATGAGATCTCATACAATGGAAACCTCACACTTCTCATGTTTCTTTGTTTACAGCTTTATAGTATAAGGTGTACTCAAGAACTGTCTTTAGGCATTCTTGTAGAGAAACCTCCCAATTATAAAAAATGCCACGGGTCCATTTTAGTTAGGTCTGTAACTGGGTAATTTTCACTGAAAAAAAGCCCCAATAGCCAAGAAACAGCAAGTACAAAAAAACCCCCAACCCCAAACGTGAGTGTAAGATGACAAAAATATAGGAGAGACCTACAGGTAAATAAGTATATTGAGTTCAGAGAAAAAACGGCTTTAATATGTAGACCCTAAAGAGCTCTTATGCATTAATCCCATTACATTATTCAAAAGTAAATGGAAAAACGTCTAAGAAATGTTCTTTGCAGAAATTAAATCTCAAGAGAAAAAACTCTTAGGTATTTTTGGGTGTTGAATGATAACACCAGAGTGCACACTAACAATTTTTACAAGAATGCCTTAAAAATGAACGGATACACACTAATTTACAAAACCTTTAACCTAGCAGTGTCAATTCTCAACAGAGCACTTGCTTTTATCCTACCTGGAGCTTGCTTACCCATGAGAAATTCCTTTCCCTACCCCAAAATAAAAACGTATGTAGAGCCTCCTCAAATTTTTATGAGAAATCAGTGCAACAGGAAGACTTGATTTCAGAGTTACTTTGAACTAAATTTCCAGACACACTTATGTTATAAATTTAAAAAAAAAATTCTGTGACTGGATTTAGAATCTTAATAAATGTCAAAAAATGCATCCTCAGATTATTTCATGTTTAAAGGTTTTAAATTTTTCTTTCATAGAATTTTGTAGTCTTTGATCGTAAGTGATAACATGACTGTAGCCAGATATTTTCAGTACACACTGTATCCTTTCTGAAGTTTGAAAAATAATCTTTAGTGCTTGATTTTGGTTTATGTATAATAATTAACAATTCTGAATATGCCTCAAAGGAGATAGCTTCAAATCAAAATTACAGTATTGGCAGAGGAATTGCTGGCATAGTTCTCAGAGTCTACAAAAATTCTAACCATGCTGTGAAATGTAGGTAGGGTATTCACATAAGGAAAAAAAAGAATTAAAAATTAGATGCATCCAAGTTGTAATTACATCTCCAAATTACAGTATATTTAGCTAAGAGTAGTACCTTTCTGTATTTTTTGTGTATTTAAGAGTTTTTAATACTAATATTGACAGTATTTAAAGAAACAGTGTAATATTTTAAATAGCTTGGTTTGTTGTGGTTTTTTTATTAGTTATGACTCCTCATTGTAGATCCTCAGGATAAAAAATATCCGAAAGCACTGGTTTTTTGGTTAAAAGATGCAACTTGAGCTGAGAATGATTTACTATTTTATGTAACTAATGACTTTCTGGCCGTGATGCTGCCACACGGTAACATCACCACAATGTAATAATTGAAATTTCTGGTTGTTAACATCTTTTTCAAATTCTTCCAGATGATGTTGTGAGCAAAAATCTGCTTTTAAACTTAACAGATCATAAATCATACAAAAAACAAACCCAGCCACTTACTGTAAGTACTGTTAAAACACGACCAGATTTACAGGTAGAAAGGATATTTCAGATTTAGATTACTAGTGAGAGCCGAATACAAAAGAAAAGTATTTTCAGATTCAGTAAGTACTCACGTAGATGCCCAGCCCATTAAAGGGTTCTCCCAGCGCTCCCTGTTATCAAATTCCATCTTCCATTTCTTTGTATTGTTAAGTCCTGACTGCATTGCATTACGCGCTGGAACAAAAATGTGAACTTTCCTGGTTTTGATGTGCTCATCTGGAACACCAGTTAAAGTAGTGATATCCTAAGAAAAACATAATGCCACTTGTTAAAAAAAGGTTTGTAAGAGGCTTGTAAAATAATATTGCTTATGCTTTTTACATAATTTCATACTTTATTTTTAAAATTACAAAAGCTGAAAAAAAAATCTAGAGAAGTACATTATGATTTCAACTGAACACAACTGAGGGTGATAGATGTTAGGGCTGCTATCATTCTGCTTCCCCCGCTGACTTAGGTTTTGCTTGGATTAGTTACCTGACCCTGCTCATCTCCCACCTACAAAACAGCTAGTGCCAGAGGAGGGACAGGACATTCCCCCCCATCCTTCTCTGTCCACAGCTGCAAAGTCAGGACTGCTTCAACTTGCACTAGCTAAAGCAAATGTGGAAATGTGCAAACGCTTTCTTCCTTCAGGAAAATATTAAGAGCACAGACTGAAATATTGACAAATTCCAATATTTTACATTACCATTAGGAGCCCGAACTTCCTATGGACAGGACTATTCACAAAATACTTGCCAGCCAAGTATGTGTTGCAGTCTAAGTGCTTTCCCTTGGGCTTAGCTTCGTATATAGTTAAGAGACACCAACACCTATGCTGACTCAAGAAGCTATGCTTAGCATGAAGGAAGAGGCAGAAAGTAATATCTTTTGCACAGTATGCCACTGATTGTTTGAGATTGCACAGCAGGTACTAGAATTCAGCTCTCTTTTTTCTCTAGCCATTAGTTATTACATAAAGTTGACCTCCTCTTCATGTTTCAAGCTATGACTCAGCATTTTACAGTCAGTTCTGTTGATGTTTAAGACCAAGAGAGGGACATTTGATGCTGGTAACATTCTTCAGTATATTTGTGAAGGACAAAATGATTTAGGAGATTCCAACCTTCAAAGAAAAAAAGATTTGTAACATTGTATATAATCAGTAGTAGGATGCCCTCCTCTGCTAGGGAGGGATGAGCCTTGTTGAGGGCCTCCCCAAAAAACTTAACAAAGATAAATCCTTCAAACCAGCCTAAAAATATTAACTGACTTTAACAAAGTGTTAGATAGGGAAAAACCTCACAAGAATTGCTGTGAAAAATTACCCTCAGCAGTATCGGATATAATTAAAGTGAACATTTTCACTAAAAACTAAACAGTAATTATATAAAATTAACCTGTCAGTTCACCCTAGCGAAGAGTGAAATCAAACATCAAATCCATCTATCTCTAAGGGGGCTAAACTACTCCTGTTCCTTACATACTTAAAAGGCCAGTGGAAGCTCCTCAGTCTCCCTCTCAGCCCTCCCCACCCCTTCTGTCTCTCCAAGAACAAATAGTAAACTGGTAACAATCCAGAAAACTGCAGCAAAACTTTGGGCATATTGAACTCATCTTGACAGTATTGCCATGACTTGAATGAAAAGAGAAACAAGTTTAAATAGAACACTGTGCTTTTACATAAATGTACCTACTAACTTTATCGGATTTTGCTTTGTGGCAAACTTAAAACTTCCTGATGCAGTCACCAGACCATCCTTTGAAATGCAGCACTTCTCATTTTCAATTTTACTTCAGAAAATAAATTTTGAGAGATCAGTCCCTCAAAACTACAAAAAGGAGGAAGTTTAAAGCATTTGACTTGCATTTGCTATTAAGACAGCAGGGGCAGCAAACAAGCATCCACACCAGCTTTCCAACTTCTGACATTTCTACCCAAACTACCAAAAGAAACTGTCAAAGCATCTTAACAATTCCATTATAAATGCTTTCATTAGGACCAAGTCATGCTTATTTTTAGTATGAGTCTACCAGTGATATGAAAGAGAAGCAGTACCAGCCACCGGAATGTTGCAACACCTATGTAAAAATACCTTCTGACAGACTGGCATTTCTCACCGCTGAAGCTTAAACTGCAGTTTTAGAAGGAATTTGCTTAATTTTTTTCTGAATTGAATTGGCAAAGTGCTATGTTTAACAAAAAGGAGTTTTTACCTGCAGTAAAGTTTGGTGGAGATTCAAAGTTTCAGCTTGCTTATTTATACAAATAGGCTGAAATACCAGCCTTTACTTCTGTATTTAACAAATGTGAGAAAATGTAGTAATATTCAAAAAATTTTCTTTTTCTGCTCCCGAATAATATGGTATGTGCAAAAATGCTGGGGTTGTTATCATCAAATACTTCCAGATATGTCAACTTCAAACCAGTTCAAAATTACGACTTTTTTTTTACTATTATTAATCTCAGGAACTCATAAGTTCATTATGAATTTTACGCTTCAGATTTAGAAATTTTTGAATTCTTCCAGAATAATCTGGAACTACTTCTCTGTTAAATAACATGATGGACATATACTATTTTCTCTTTTGAAGACTTAACACGAGAAAATCATAAAAATATTACACAGTGCATACAGAATACAATCTAAAAGGAGGGCTAAAACCAGCAAATGCTATATTTATGACATAACCAAAGTAACGAAATGCCTAGACTTGTTTATCTGGATGAAAGTAAAACCAAAACCCCAGACAAACCCTTCAAGCCATGTTTTTTTTTGGGCACTCAGCTCTAAATCAAGGTTATTTCACTAATAATACAGGATTAATCCCATAAAAATCTTTTCAAACTGAAAATTAAAACCTGCCTGCTTTGCAAAACTGAAATATCTACATGGTGTTGCTAGCTCTCCATACTACATTCACTACAGCTAGAGTTTCCATGCCTTCTGGGAATCTAGCAATCATTTATTGATATCTTCCCATTTTAAAAGCTGGCAATTGAACAGACAGTTGTTAGGACAATGAGTTTCTGGTTGCTGAAGCTCAAGTTGTCCTGACATAAAATCACTGATTTTGCTTGCTGTAGACATGTAAGGTACTGTAGCATAGCTGAGCTGTTGCCAAAGATATGGAATAAAAAGGCTTGGCATCTATCACATACTTGACACCTAAAGAGCACAGAAGCTCTAAGATTCTTATTCCCTGTAGGCGCACTCTTAGTCTAGACAAACTGATTTCTCACACTTTTAAAATGCATTACAACACTCTATTGTGATCATTTCATCCACACAGCTCCAGCTAGTGACAGAAGAACCTGTCCTTTAAGCGACATTTCAATGGGCTAAAGCTCCCGCTCCAAGATGCCATTAAAACAATATAATACTTGAAAAGAACTATGCTGCATTGGGTTGAACTCTTTACTGGGTCTTCAGTGCTTTGTTCTGAGTTCAAGTTCTCATTGAAACTACCTGTGAACCAACTTTCCAAAACAAAGATATTTTTGACAGCTGGTTTCACATTACTATCTTTTTTTTTTTTAAAGTGTTCCTTAATGAATTTTGCTGTATTAGCATATTAAGACACTAGTGAGGTGTTCAGCATTCAAAATCTTGAAGATATTAGATGACAATATAAAAGACTTGAGATTTGAACTGTATAGGTTTACTTCACTAAAAATTAATAACTCTGTTTCACATTTTTAAAACAGGCCATCATCTAACAGGTGCACTCTGACATCCTCTTTCTCTTAAGATATACATATATTATTTGAGCAGCAAACTGATTTTTTTTTGTAACTCAAGAAAATTTTAATACTCATTTTAAGGCATTTTGTCTTTTCTTGGAATAAGCTGAAAGAGACAAAACACTTTTTTTTTAAACAGCAGAAATCACATAATATTGCTTACAAACGTAGGGGGTTTTCTTTATTATAACTTACATTATTTAAGAATGTTTGTCATGGTGAAAAGCCTACTAAAGCTGTTCTGGAAAGGGTAATAAGAAACAAAACGTGCTATGCAGCATGGAGAAAAACTGATTCACAGAGGCAGTGTCAATGAAAGCACTATTCAGCATGAAGATGACTTTTAAAGGAAATGAGAATTTCCTTCTTTTAAGTACTCCACTATTAGCACAAATTCCAAAGGGGACAAGAAATGGAACTCACCAATTAAAGGAAAGAGACAAAATGATTGAAAGTAGCTCTGAAAACAAATGGTTTTGAATAGATGGGTCAGGTGTGCATAAAGGTGTCATGTTTCTTCTATGGCATTTCTTTCACCACAAAGACAGAAACTGTACATAACCACTATTAAATACCTACAGTTTAGCACTCCCCCCTCTTTTTTTTTTAATAAAGGAAACAGGGAACAAGCAATGGGAAGTTGATGTCAAAACACAGAAAAACCTCCCAGCAAGCTTCCAGCAACCACCCAGGATTTAGAGTCTTGCTAGCCGCTCTCTTTTCAATACCAGAATTTCACACATTTCAATGACCATTATGACTTCAAAGAATCAAATTTTCATCATTGTCCGTCATCTGCCGGTTGATTTGTATAAAGGAGTTCTTCTGCATGCATTCCAGACAAAGGGCTCCTTACTTTCGTGGCTATATATCAAGTTTAAAAGTTCTATTTGTGACAGTTGTGTCTGTGGTAAATTAGGGTAACACTGAAGGAGTGCAGCTGCTCTGCAGGAACCTCCTTTTTGGCATCATTTCACTTAAATAAAAACTGAATAATTAGCTTCTGCCTTTATTAAACCACAAAAATGCCACTGGTCTTAGCAATTACTTCCGGTTGCCCCACCTACTTAACCTCAATAGTTTTACACTTGTTAGAATGGAGAGAAAGTAGAAGTTTTCTGTACTTTATAGGAGTTTACAACAGCTTGCTCTCTTCCCCACCGCCAACATGTTTTACCAGACTAAGTACGTAAAGTTTTGCTATAAATTCATGTTGCAATTCACTTTATTTAGAAGTTGTTCTATCAAAGCACAGAACATCTTGCATAATACCCACAAAGTAACTGCTCTGAAAAGAGTTTTTTATTTAATGTGCTCAGCTGCTTAACTGTAAGTCAGGATCAGAACATTTATGTTTCAACATTTCAGTACAATATTTTTGAAGGAAATGCAAGAGAACAGAATCCACTGTGTAAACTGCAAGTGGAAAAATGGAGCAGAATGAACTAAACATGGTCAGACAACATTTATCTAACAGCTACAGACAAAACAAGGGGGAAAAGCATATTTGCCCTTAGGAAACTTTGTATCACATAGGATACAGTTCTCTTTCAGGCTTCACAAGCATTTTGCATTATCACGGTAAACGGTGAACAACATGGTATTACTCATAACATATTCTCCCATGTAGCTATCACGCAGAATGATTAATAAAGAAGCTGAAAAAAGCACCCAAAGACCTGTATTTTTAAAAAGAAAACCAAACATTCTAAACAGGAAACAGAATTCAATAATAACAAAGATTTCATGAAAGCTCCCGTTTAAAGAAAATGTCTTTTCACAAGCAGTTTTGTAAAAAACTAAAGAGAAACTGAAAATGAAGAAAAGTAGATCTAACAGAAGCAGAAACCATCACACTACTGGAATCAAGCTAAGTCCACTATAATACTTTTTAGCTTGGTGACTGCCATTATGCAAAGGAAGTGCCAGCATCCAAAACAAGCACTGGTAGCTTCAGCATTTCTATTAATAAGTTTGTATTTCACAGCTGAGGCAATACTACAGCAACCATGATGTCTGAGCATTCACTGCAGTTGCAAAAACTCCTTGAGAACTTCCCCGTTGTCCTGCTGCAAAGGCTCACTACACTTTCTCAGTATTTTACATGCTTAATATTATCCTATACTTGCTTGTATGAGAGACTACAAATAAAATGGCATAACACATTCCACATGCCATTAAGCCAACACCTTGTTGAATTCGTGATTTGAGAAAAACACAAGGAAAGAGCAAACAGGAATAATGATTGGAACGTGAACTTCACAGCAGTAAGCAGAAAACATCCTTCTCAACAGCCCTTCTTTCACATCTTTAAAACACTTCACTGGAAGTCTGCAGTACATCCCCAAATTTTGTATTCACATCTCCTTCAAAAGTCATAGAAAATTGGTATTTATAAAAGTGATTACTGGCAAGTTATGGAAAAAGCTGCTGAGTTGTGCTTTTGTTAGTTTAAACTACAACACTGAAAAGAAAAACAAAAATCTATGATTTTGCACCTCTCAGTACCCTAACAAGACTCAAAACAGAGAGGCATTTTTCTTGATACACTTGCAAAAAATATCTACCATTTAGCCTGCATTCTGATGGACAAGTAAACAACATTTCAGAAATTTAAAAATGAAATAGTTGAAACACCTAAGTTCCACTTTCAGCACAGACATATTATTTCACGTTCAGTATCATTTTTCTGCCAAGAAATATCACAAACAACAAAAATGTATTAATACTGCATATTTTTTTCCTGTAACAGTATGTCTTAGCTGTGTAGATGTTGTCTGAGTAAATAAAAAAACGTTAAAAAGAAAGGAAGTCAAATAGCTGGGTTTACACTTTGGTTTCTCCATATATCTGAAATTAAGAAAATCATTATTAAACAGAGGAAAGCTGGGGCAATCAGGGGCAGAGACTATACTTCATGAAAACAGATTGATGTCGCTACTAGTACTCATAAGAGACTTCAGTGTAGATGTGACGCTGTTCAAACTGATGAAATGACAAACAGCATGATTATCTTGAACCAGGTGGAAAAAAGTCTGAATTACAAAAGATCTTGCAATTATTTTTCCTTGTGTCCCAACAATATTTAGAGAAAGCATACTTTCTAGAACTCATTCAAAGCATATGTAAGCAAATCTTTTGCTTGCACACACACACCAGTGGCTGGGTCTTTGAGGCCTTTTAGAAATACAATTTTCTACAGTGCACAAATTTCAAGCACTCTCCTAGAAATTCACAATGCTCAGATTAAAAAACATGCAAAAAAATCAATCAGTGAAGAATAAGATTACAGCCACAGTTTTAGATGACAGACTTTCAAATCAAGGAAGAGGCAGTCTTAGTTTACCTGCATTTAGAAAGAGGCTAACCAAGCAATTGAAACAATCTGATTTATCTTAGAATAATTTACATTATGGCAACACTTCACTGCTGTACTACCATAAGCAACTGCTCTTACAGATACTGTTTCTCAGTGGAAAACAAGAGAACAGGCAGGAAAGGCTTTGACGGAAAACAGACGGAAGTACTAGCAGATAGACGCTACCTAGGATAAAGAACTTCGTACCTATTCCCCTGGTTAGTTCAATTTTTTATGTACTATCAAATAAATAGCATATTGTAGTGTACTTGTAGTTCAGTGGTGGCACGTTTTTCAAACATAATTTATTCAGTTTGTAGTTCTGATTATTTATAATATAATCCTAGCACAAGTCACAGTAAGCAGATTGTCCTGCAAAGCTAAACACGGTATTTCAATAATATCTTGGTGAATTATTCATTACTTATGACTTATAGTCTATAAAATGAAGTTTTGATCATGGACATCAAGAGCCTTAACCAGCAATTCAGGATGACGTCTTCAAATCTGAAGTGAAAGCCAAAATTCAGGCTACTCTTGTGCACTGGAAATAATTTCTATACTTTTTGTATGTTTCTGATGCCATTTTAAGAAAGTACTTACTTTTAACATTCATTAAAAGTTATGTGTATTTACAAAATAAACCATAAACATATGACTTAAATGAATTTTTTAAGGTTACTGTTTTTCAGGAATTCTGTCAGGAACAAAAAAAAATTAAAAATTATGATCTGCTTTATGGTAACCTGAAAACCTTACAAAGCTTCCTTTGAAGTATTAATTAAGCAAATTTCCAAGTAGGGCCCCAGTACAGTTCCCAAATTCAGGTATCACGTGTTTCATAATCTTCAACCTTTGGAAAGGGTTTCAACTGATGTTAAATATGTGGCTTTTTCTCAAAGCTCCCTTATCCATTGAAGCTCCAAAAGACCCAAGGGAGCAAAACATTCAGAGCCTGCAGGGAACTGGGAAACTACTTACACACAGGTAGTGGAATTGCTGCTGTGAGGCAGGAACACCTTGGTCAATTCCTAATCCAACCTGGACAGCAAATATTCTAAGGTCTGAGCTGTTGAGTACCCATTCGGATGTACACCAACATCTCAGGAACTGATAACTCTGGTAAGATTTTCTATGATGAATTCAAGTCATAAGAAACATTATCACTACAGTGTATGAAACATTAATTGTGAATTCAGTTTTAACTAACTAACAATGCCCCCAGGTCGGAAGCTAGAGCAAAGAATACTAAAATTTAAATTCCATTATCGTTCATTTTCTAGTGTTCTTTTCCTTTCACCTCACAACTACCAATTAATTAACTCCCTATTGAATGGTAGCTATGAAGTTGCATTTAAGTTTAAGGTTTAAAATTCAGCAAACTATTTAGGCTTCTGTTTATTAAAAAAAAGGTACCCATCAAAGGTGAGGGTGAAAAAAAAGGCAGAAAGTAGTGGTTTAAAGTTTAGCTTGACAGTTCTGTCACACTGCTGTATGGTCTGCTACTAAGAACAGTATCAGGAAATTCAACCAATGCCTCCCTTCATTGTGATGCATTTTCTCTATTCTTCACACTTCCTTTATAGAGAAAGTGATTCTGTAACAGATCTTTGCCCATACAGTTACAAGTGGTGTGAGACATAGGAGAGAAAAACAGAAGCAAATCCCCAATCAAGAAATGCAAATTTAGAGCAAAATCCCTGTTAGTGCATGCTTTTTAGAAGAAGAAAAGTTGCACTTCAGAAACTACAAGGAAATCAGACCTGTTAAAAGCTGTCCCTTACCCTAATGCAGGATGTAATGCTTCTATGTAATATGCATGCACTTTAAAAGCTGAAAGAAAGTGCTAAATAGTGTACATAATTTCCATACACAGCAGGTAGTGAAGCAAGAAAAGAACTGACACAGTTACCCTCATTAAAGAGATGCACAATAGAGAACTGTTATGCAGTGTTAGCATATTGAAGGTCTATGCATCAGGGATGTTGCGGCTATTAACAGCTTAAATGTTCACTGTATTTTGTTAATTAGTGCATATAGCTTTTAAGCCTTAACTGTGTCTTAGAAGGTTCTTTTCTAACAGTAACACAGTCATTACTTCCTGGTGGGAATGGGAAGGGTTGATGGGGCTTCAGCTGTTTCAATGTTATCAATAAAATACACCTTAATACCATTGGACAAAATGGATTTCTTTACATTTATCTATATGGCCAGTTAAAATCGATGGTTTCAAAAATCTCTCTCTAAAAAAGCTGAATCATAACTAGAACATATTAGTGTTACTTCACAACTTGTTTTAGCTTGTTGTCTCTAGAACTCGATTCCTGTAATTAGTGCTTTGGCCTTAATATGCTTGGCCTTCAAGATTATTTGTAGGACAGAAATCACGGTCTTATATTTTCTAACACAATAGAGAGAAATCCAACTTAATACTTGAAATCCAGCTTGAAATTCAACTTGATACACTACACGTTTCCTTTCAGTTTTCTATTGCTGTGGGGGAAAAAAATCAAAGGAGAGTACAACGTACAATTGTGTTTACTAAATGGTGATTAAAAAATAAGAATTTGTATCGTAATGAGACATTAGACAGAAGATATTCAACTTCTGACTTAATAAAACCAGAATGAGTTGATTCAAGAATGCTTTCAAATAGAGTCAATGCAGCAACAAAAATGTGGTTCTAAGAAAAAATACACACCAGAAGAATAAAAAATAAAATATCAGTTCCAGCTACAATATTTATCTTAAAACAGCTTCTGTCTGGTTAACATACTACTCAGTGAAAACTTCAAATACATAATTTATACAGACGATGTTGGCCTACATAGAAAAACAGTTACTTATTTTTATACGTGAATTTATGTGCACATTTAACTGAAATTAGTTAAACTAATTAAACTAGAAAATTAACTGATAAGGAAAACCAAAAACTTCTGCAGAAATTTTAATCTGAATTACTAACCAGTCATAATTTTTAAAAACATCTGCAACATAATTAAAACATCTTTAAAAAAATACTGTCCTTGGTATGTCTTACCAGCATTTTGTAGAAATTCCTTACAGCTCAGCTTCTTCTCGCTTGTTAACCAAGTTTTCAGGATAACAGGCAATAGGATAAAAGTTATTTTCCCATCAGCATAGACTTTCTTTTGCTTTAAACTTGGAGTGAGTAGAACTGTGTATGCCAAAAAGATATACAAGAGACTAAGCAATATCCCTACAGTGTGTGCTTCACAACACAAGAACTAAATGGCATACTGAAACTCTGGATCTGAACATCAGATGCTCTCTCCACGGTCCATGTCTCTACTTAACACAGGTTAACTCTGCCAGTTTGAGAAAACAGACATGAACGTACTTCAAAGATACCTCACAAACATGCCATCAAGAATTTGAAAAGCATCTGATTCCATCACCGATTCTGAGTAGGGCAAGGAAGTACTGAAGAAGCACCAAGGTCTCTTGCAGCATGACCAAGGTGTTCAAGGATTCCCACGAAATTACCAGGCTTTCCAGAGAAGAAAAGCTTTTCCTTTTTGACTTGATAAAATGATTCAGCTAGAACTTCATGACTTCATCCTAGGCTAGGATTTGTGGTTTAGGCCTACAACTCAGTACTACAGAAATGCAGAAAGACACATTTGAATGCACAGAAAAATGAGCACTGTACAGGGAATTGTTTATTCACTATTCCCAACATGACAAAAAGAATTCATGTCATCTACAGAAATATTTTGTAACATGAGATATGAACTTCGGTGTTTTTGACAAGGTTCAGATAATGGTACTGTTTTATAAGAACATGGAAATACCACCCTTTAAAAACCAAGACTATTGAACAAAACAGCTCCAAAAAACGAAGTTACTCCTGTTGATTACTTGGCTGTATCAATGACTTACTTTTATTCTTCCTAGCAGATTAGAAACATGGTTTGCACATTTAGACTTCCAAAACCAAGTAAGTATTTGCATGTTGAACAACCCTTTGGAATCCAAACTAAACACACACAACACAATGACACCCCTTTAATTTGCTCTGAGCGGCCATCACAGCAAGCTCTTCAAAAGCATTATTTTTTGATAGAAAATTAAATACTGTGTAACAAAATGGAAAAAAAAAAGCCTACATACTTTTCAAAAAGACATACTTTGACCAAGTGCTCTAGATTGAAGCCTTGAAATTTTTGCACAATAATGCTGTATGAAGGAAGCCCAGACAAAACAGACACTCAGAAGGGTTGTGTAACCTCAATCACAGACACTCCTCCTTCCAACAGCCAGCAGAGGTAGCACTACTATGTACCAAAAGAAAAGACTTTCAGACCAAAGAAATCCAAATACTTTGCCCCAGACTAAACCCAAAACAAACCTACATAGGGATGAGAGGGCAATTGCCCTAATGGATACAATGATCTAGCACTTTATACAGGGTTCCGAGCTACTGCAAAATGTGCAGTTTTCTAAACTGAACACCAGAATTACTTCCAACTGAACTTTAGTAATACAGCAATATTTATTGCTCTTAGACAACAGCTAAACGTGATGGCAATTTCTTTATTTGGACTATCAGAGTCATAGAAAGCTTCTTTATAACAGGGAGTAACTTGTTGCCTGCAGATATTCTTACAGAAAGCACTTTATCAGCCAGCTGGGTTTTCTAAACCACTGCAAGCTTCATCAAAGTACAATTGCTTACAGAAACAAGTTATAGCAAGTACTACAGACTGAATTGAGCTAGGATATTCCAACTTAGGAGGGATTTAATTGCCAAACAGCAAAATATAGTAAATATGCAGTACTGAAAATATGTACGTAACTAGGTAAACTGGTAACTACACCTGAGCTTGTTCTGTAATTAAGCTCAAATGAAACTACCAACCATAACTATAAAGAAGAAAATGTCAAATTATTTCAATTAGAAACAAGCAAATTGAATAATGTTCAGAAATAAATATATGCTCTGGCAGACCAGAACAGTGTACATGAAGTATAAAAGACTATCACCATCTCCAGAGTCATTAAACCATTTAAATATTACATTTCATATTATCTGCTTCTTTAACAAGGTTTTTTCCTCCCCAAAGTAGTATTTCTTAGTCTTCACTGGGTGAGGGGGTGGTGGGAAATGGGACAGTGGGTGCAAGGTAAAAACAGAAAAACAGAAAAGTAACTTCGTAATAGATTATGCTCTGCAGCAAAAATGCAGTTTCACAAATAAACGACCAGTGACTGCAGAGTAAAGGCCTTTAAGCATTTAACTCTGTGCAAGTTCACTCTTAGATTAGACACTTTTATTTAAGTAGATGTGCATGTGTTTTTACTTCCTAATGGTCTTCTCTTTTGAATATTTTACTTTTATTGAAATAATTCAATTTATTTTGAAATAATTCTAGAATGTAGTTTTATACCTTAATCAACCTCTAGCATCATTCGAACATCACAGTGGTCAAACACAGAACTGCAGATGACCAAAGGCAAACAAAACATTTTTTTAATCTTGGATCTCAAGCACAACACAGTTCAAATGAGCTGATCACCTGGTTACTTGACACAACTGTGATCGAAGAAAGTACTTCTCCAAATCACAGGCTTCATATGCAAAGCCCCTTTGTGCATATAAAGCTAGAAACTGTTTTTCAAAATATATCTGCAAAGCAAGGGATGGAAAAAAATCTTTATTAGCCTAATTTTACATAACAGATTTATTATTTTTTACTCATTTTTCACTATTCTGAAGTAAAATGCAAGCTGCTGATCAATTTAGAGAAAAAAAATAAACAGAGGGAAGACAAGCCACAAGAGGAAAATTTGAGGCTAGGGGGAGGGAATGAGTAACTGCCTGAACCCCCACAGAAATTACCATACTGGTCCCATGTATGCTTTGAATATGACAAGTCCCTATCAGAGCTATACATATGAAGTCCAGAAAAACATGTAAGTTAGATTCCTCATCTACAGAGGAACACTGTCCTGAATTGAATCCTTTATGGTAGCCACTTGAATAAATACTGCAGCTAGAATGGATTAAATGAAGAAAAGATTATTGCAGATTCTTTTATCCCACTAAGGTACTTCAGGAACACCTTGAATTCACCCTTAAGGAATTAACCCACAACGGGTTAACAACACTTTGGAAAACCAAAACATGGAACATACACAAACACAGAACTATATCCTTATTATTTAACACAGTGGTGATGCTTGGAGAATGCTTGGCTGAATAGTAGTTTCAATAAAAGAAAATCCAGTAAGCCTGTCCTTAATAAATGCATACTTTGCCAAGTGTTTCTCTTCACTGAGTTGCAAAAACAGCTTCTATACACAGTCTTCTATGCAATGTCACACTGTCTCACACAGAATTTTATGACACATTACTGCTTTGGTTTTCAGAGTAAAGTATATTATATACTCTTAGTTCTTGGGAAAGCAGTGATTACACTTTAAAATGCATGTTAAAGCTTGATTTGCTATGTCCTTTGTTTCACAGCACTGTAGACTATCAGACTGAGATTTGAAGAAGTTTCATGATTCCAGACTATTTTTCACTTGTTTGTATATTTTACTTTGAGCTGCAGTATTATCACTGTTTATTATAGTAAAGTCTACGGTTCTTTAATCAAACAAAGATTATACAATTTCACTAATTTTTAATCCTAGCCAAATTTGGGATTTGGATGGTGAACAAACTATGACTCAATCTTGAAAACACCGTGTGATACTTGCTAATAACACAGTCTTCTAGAAAAAATGGACTGGAGTGTTTCTGCAACTTTTTTGCAGAAAAGGTTCATATTCTGAGAATCCTATTAATACACTGTTACTCCTGGATTATCTAGTAGTAAAGATTTAAAACAGACACTAAATGATAACTCTAGACAGCCAAAAGGAAGCTGCTAAGATTCTTGACACAGGTTTCACAATAGTTATTAGAATCACAGAAATCACTGCAAAAGCTCATAAGATAATTAAATCCAATTGTTAACTCAGCTCAGCCAAGTCCATCACTAAACTATGTCCTCAAGTGCCACATCTACACATCTTTTACATATCTCCAGGGATGGCAACTCAACCACATCTCCAGGCAGCCTGTTTCAATGCTTGACAACCTTTCCTGTGAAGAAATTTTTCCTAATATCCAACCCATTTCCTCTTCTCCTATCAATTGCTACTTGAGGGAGGAGACCAATCCCACCTGGCTACAACCTCCTTTCAAGTAGTTGTAGGGAACAATAAAGTGTGCTCTGAGCTTCTCCAGGCTTAACATCTCCAATTCCCTCAGCTGCTCCTCACAGCACTTGTGCTCCAGACCCTTCCCCAGCTCCCCTGACCTTCTCTGGACTCACTCCAGCACCTCAATGTCTTTCTTGGAGTGAGGGGCCCAGAACTGGACACAGCACTCGAGGTGTGGCCTCACCAGTGCCCAGTACAGGGGGACAATCCCTGTCCTGGTCTTGCTGGCCACACTGTTGCTGATCCAGGCCAGGATGCCATAGGCTGCTGCAGTATATGGCATTTTCAGATCATCATGTTTCAAAGATATGAACTGCTCACCCTCAAATAAAGGCTTCTGTGCCCAGTCTGGTTTATACAAGTTATCTTCAGTGAATTACATAGAGTTTGTCTATAGTCTGAAGGAAAATGGTCCTCTACTGAGGTTCAGTACTAAGACTTCTGAACCATTACTCAGAAAAGGTTAAATAGCAGTATAGACAAAAGAGCTTCAGGACAGGCAATGAAATGTCAATAGCATTATTCTGTTTAGCCTTTCATGCTTGTAATAGTCTGTCTCTAGATGTTCTCACCTGCTAAGAAAACTACTTTAGTAGCACTTAAACTGCACAGTATAGCACTGGCCCAGAATGCTTAACCCTGTGCAGCAACTCATTTTATCTCGGCCTGATACAGAATAAAAACATCCGTGAGGTAACTACAACTTCCCAGTGAGCAAGCCTTATAACTGTTCTTGCAATAATTTTTGCATTGCACCACAGAATATATATTATCAGTTGAATATTCTGCTTTAGCAACGCAATGGATAATTTCAGACAGTAGTTCTAATTTTGAAACATCCTTGAAATATCATTATCATTTCACCAATAGAAAAGTCCTTTCATTGACAAATATTTATGGACCCTTTCAACTGCAAAAAAGCAACCTCCACCAAAATGCCTAACTCCAAGCTAAACATCTACAATACAGCCATACCAGCACTGACTGGGAAGCCTGCTTAAAGCACACATGCTGAACTGGATGACTTCTAGCTACACACAGTATTGATGCACCCTACTCACAACAACTGAAAACAAATCCCAGGAATTAGAACAGTTCAAATCCCCATTTCAGGCAAAATCACCTTAACTTTTTATAATGATGATATAATGATGTATTTTATACCATATACACAAACAGTTAAATAATTTGGAACATTACCTGAATGAGATTTGCTGCCTTTGCCCTCTATAGCCCAAATATCCTAACGCAAGCAGGGTCTTGAGAGACTACTTTTCACACAGCTATTTGTCCAGAATCTTGGAATATGACCTAATTGGTGGCCAGAGAATCAAAATGTGATGCAACAACCGTATTTCTGTTGAGCTTTGTTCATTTTGTAAGTTATTTTCTTCAGGTTTTATGGTTTATTAAAAGTTATTTTATTCAGTAGTCACTAAAAACAGCTAATAACTGAGACAAAGATACAATTTCTCAGATATGTTCTACACAAGCTGAGCATTTAACTTTTACATTAAAGAGATGAACTTTTTTTCTAGTGTGACGAATGTGGTCTAAACTATTGGTTTTCCTATTTCATTAGAACTCATTTTTCTTTTGTTTTCAACAGATTCTAGGCTGCAGTAAGGAAGTGACCAACTACCGCCTAATTATTCAACGTCAGAATGCTCATATCTCTTCTATTTAATTTGTTTTTCCTAACACAAGGAATATTTTAGTACTTCTAGAACCAAATCATCCTGTTGGACAAGTTCTAGCATATGCATGTACACATAGGAATACAACGTCTACAAGAGCACTGGAAATACAGATTTATTCCACTAAAATATGCAGTTAAAAGTTTTCAACAACCTTAGCATTACTCTTCCAGCCTTGTAAATAACAAGTCAAAGAGACTTCAGTTTCAAAATAAGCCACCAGATGAGCATGGCAAACCAGGATAACCGTATCCCATTTTCCACCTGTTCTTGGTCCTTCTGAAATGCACATAAAAGCACCTATAAGGTGATGTCCAGCTTTAAAAAAAAATTTAAAAAACATGACAAAGATGACAAATCCATCAAAATATGATTTAGTGATTTCTAACAATCTGTAATACAAAAAAAAGGGGTCTTTTAAAATTAAATGTTATGTATCAATTTCCAGCACACAGTTTAAATACAACTTGCAAGGAGATAATGGTTTTATGCTTTGTAACATTAATTAACAGAAAACTCCTGTAATATGCTAAATTACTCTTAATTGGTTGTAACGAATCCTACTTAAAATTAGGAAATATACTGCAACCTAAAATAAGGTAAGATAGTAATCTTCTTTAACATGAGATTTAACAGGTGTCTAGAGAACTTCTCCTAATGCTGAAAATGTTGAAAACCATACCAAAGCCTTCTGTGACAATTATCCTTGCTAATGGGATATAATTTTTGCCAATTAAAAGAACATGAATTTATGACATTATAGAAACTACTCCCAAAATTTAACTAAAGCTACAAACCAAGTTTCTAACTTCCTGTCATTTTGTTTCAGGCCCTATAATAATCTAGAAAAGGAAAAAAAGGTTTTTGCATTTAGAATGTGGACCTCCATGCACAACATTGTAAGAAAGTACCATTCAGTCTGACATTTAACCTAATACTTCAAGAAACAAAATAATAATTTAGATACATTATGTGCATCAAAATAAAAATACTTAATGGCTGCTACTATGAGATCTCAAAAAACCTCAGCAAATATGATATGAGAGTCTTCAACTTGATGACAACATATAATGACATTAGAAATATGCAGTCCACATATGGTTCATTTACAGTTACACTAAGGGAACTGAATAGCTGTATTTCAAACTAGTTTCACTTTAACTCAACTGTCATAGCTAGATAGGGTAATGTACAACACTAACTTTGGATAATGTACATTTAAACCCAAAATAGAAGATGGAAGAGTATTTATTTTGTGAGTCTGTCTTCACACTGTAGTCTTTTCAGACCTATGTATCCGTCACCCAAGGCCACAATAGGGAAACGTGATACTTTTCAGGCATTAGAAAAGCTGTATTTACAGATATATATATATATATATATATAGATATATATATATATATATTTTAACATTAAAGAACAGTGCATTTAAAAGTCATTTGCATGTCTACTAACTTGTTCCATCTTATTTACACAGCGACTCATGATCTCTGTACAAATTTCCTGAATCTCAAGTTATGCAACTTGACTAGTAAGATAATCATATTTGCTAGAATAAAGTACTATTTTTTTCCTTAATTTTTAAATCTAAGGTTATACTGTTACTTCTTAAATTCAGAAAGAAGTTTATGAAATAACTGGGGTTTTTTTACCCATATGTAGATTATTATTGCTACATCTATATACAAAGCACAAGAGAAATAAGCCCTACCAGAGTTGTTAAAGTAAATGTGTGTTTTTTCCAACAGCCTGTTAAACTTCAGCAGTCTTGACTTGTACGTATCATTACAAATGTAAAATTTATAAACATAAATTTCAAATATTTCTTAGGTAGTTAGTATAGCTTCAGGGATACAAAAAAGATAGATTCAATGTGAACTGTCTGGTACATACGACAGGAACATTGTTTTCCTGGAGATTCAAAAGTGATATGAAAACCAATGAAAGGCATGCTTCTGCTGTGATGCATTCTCCCCAGAAGTCTTACAAAAATTATACTATTGAATAATGTAAACATAAGTGTCGGGTTGCATCTAGAGTAACAGACCACACATTATGGAAGAAGTTACAAGAAAAGATTGCCAAATTTCTGATCTGCTACTGATTAGCAGAAGAATGTTATGCATTTGTTTCCAGTTGTAATCTAACCTTCATGCATATTCAAAATCTAGAGTGTATGTGCATAGTAACAATAATCTTCCATGATATTTCTTTGCACAGTATCTTTACTAATAGGGGTACCAATGAAGAAAATTTCAGGAAGCTAGCAAATTCTGTATAATTTCACTACAAAGAAAATACACACAAATTTCAAAAAGAACAAACTTGTTATTAATTACAGCTCACACTGGTCCTTGACTAAAATATAACAATAATAAATAAGGTACTCATCATTTTACATTGCTTAACACTTTGAATGCCATATTTGCTCACATACTTATGTTTTACTGATGTTCCACTCTCAAAAGTGTATAAAGGGTGTTGCTTTGTAGTTCACATTTATACAGCTTTCCTAGAAGAACGCAGAATACCATACTGAATGCCTATTGTGCAGAAATAACCCTGAAGGCTGTATCATAGCAGTATTCAGTAGAAAACTCTTACCAATTTTTCATCAACTGTGATGAGTTGCGTGTCTCGAGTCTGGTCCTGCGCCAGCTGCCATGTGGAAGTGCTCAGTGACCTGCAGTGCAAGACTCGAAGTTAAAAAATGATTCATGCAATGAGAAAATAGAGGCAGACAAATCTTACATAAACAAGTTACTTTAACAATATCCGTCTTGTAAAAAAAATTGAAGAGGGAGAGATGAGGGCACAAAAATCCTTTTTCTCCCCAATTAGTTCTGTCTGCTGAGTTTTTGGCAGACTCCCACTTAGCAGTTCACAACAGGCTGCACTTTATGTCAGCCTACAGGCTCTCTGTCACAGAGAGACTGCCAGTGGCAAGGACTGTACTGCTCTATATGAATGTACAGTAGCTGGTTTGTCACGAACAGACAGAAAAATACAAGGCTGCTGCAAGCATTCTGGAACTCTGATCCTTAAAATGATGGCATCAGGGGAAAAAAATCCTAAATCTATTTGTAATGGTAAAGCTCCAATTCTACACTTCAATAACAAAACATTAACAAATTCAAAAAACCCCAAACCAAACCAAAAAAATGACTAAACAAACCGTAAGCTGATACTGCAAACACAGTTTTCTGGTTGTGAGAGGGCAAAACTCACAACTATTTTGCATCATTTCTAAATCATTTGGGGTCAGCTTATTCATTACCAAGAAATACAATTTATCTTCTTGCATAACTGCTAAATCTGTAAGACACATATGGAAACAGAGAAACCAATTCCACATCACTGAATTAACAAATTGAACCTACCCTTAACTTACATTATGTCACTAATGTCAGGATTAGGCCCTTTGAGTACAAATCATCTTCTGGCAAAATAATGCAACAGCAGGTGAAACAAGCCAAGAAACCTAATTCTCTGAGCTCATGATAGAATACCAGGTTGGAAGGGAACCTCAAGGACCATCTGTTCCAACCTTTCTTGGCAAAAGCACAGTCTAGACAAGATGGCCCAGCACCCTGTCCAGCTGAATCTTTGGATTGTCCAAGACTGAGGAACCCACCACTTCCCTGGGGAGATTGTTCCAATAGCTGACAGACTTAACTACACTGAGAAAAATTTTCCTCCTGTGTCTAACTAAAATCTCCACAGGAGTAACTTGTACCATTAGCTCCTTTTGCATGTGACTCGCTGTAAAAAAGGAGTATCCACCTTCTGTGTAACTACCTTTTAATATTGGAACATTGTGATAAGGTCTCTTCTAAGTCTTCTCTTCTTAAGACTGAAACCAACCCAGTTCTTTCAGCCTTTCCTCACATGGCAGGCTTCCCTGTCCTTCGAGGATCTTTGTGGCCCTTCTTTGGGCCCTCTCCAGTCTGCTCATGTAGTATTGCAGGTACGGCCTGAGAAGTGCTGAGAACAGTGGGATAATAACTTCTTCATCTCTGGTTATACTTTTATTGATGCAACCCAACAATCTGTTGCCTCTCTTTGCTCAGAAGAAGGTGTTCACACAGATTGAGACTGTTTTGCTCCAGGACCCTCAGGTCCCTTACCCCAGAGCTAGTCCCGAGTCAGGTAAATCCCAGACTATGCTGCATGATAGACTTCTGGATCATGATCTCCCAGGTTGAACAGTGGCAAAAACTTGCTCTTGTTGAACTTCATAAGGATCTTGTTAGCCCACTCTTCCAGCCTGCCTATAACTTTCTGCAGGGTTAATTTCCTTTCCAAAATGTCCACTTCCCCACTCAGCCTGGTATCATCAGCAAACTTTTATAAGGGTTTATCAGGATCCCACCATAGATCACATACGAAGAAATCAAACAGTGCTGGGCCCAAAGCTGATCCCTGGGGACCCCACTTGTGACAGGCTGCCAGTGTAAAAAGGAGCGATGCACCACCACCCTCTGTGTGCTGCCTGTCACCCAGTTCCCCACCCACTGCATGGACCACTTCACTAGACTGTAACACAGCAGTTTTGCTGTGAGGAGGCTGTGACAAGGCACATCAAAACCCTTGGAGAAATCCAGGTAGACAACTGCGTGCATCATATTGAATTAAGGCCATTTTAAAGAAATGAGGAACAAAAATGCAAGAATTCCATTTTTTTCTACAAGAATCTTAGGAAACTAAGCAACTGGAGCAAAGTTCAGTTCAGAAATACTTAATATAAATCTATACATTCAACACAGATTACATTCTACTAAATTACCTTCAATTTGCCATTAACAACTTCAAAAAAATCTCCACAGCACAAAGTTTATAGGATCACGTAACTCTGCGGCATGGACAGACACATCTATTCCTACTTAAAGTGACAAAATCTGTCAGGAAAGTTACTTTGTTTCAAGACCCAGAAGCCTTCAAGAGCAAGGAAGCACAATAATAGCACAAAAATTCAAGGTAACTACTTTGTTATGTCAAAATCTCTGTACCAGAGAGTTTCTGGCTCAACACAGCTGCTATTTTTAAATTTGCACAAGTAAAATCATCATAAAAACAGAATAGGAAGATACCGCAGTACTAGGAGCACAGGCTGTTACTTGGTCCTTATTCAATTACACACCAAGAGAGAAGTTATCCTAAGAGCATCCTGAACAGCAGCACTACACTTGTGTTCTAAGTAGCTAAAGCCACAATATATCGAACCTTCAACAAGACAAAAAACATTGTAACAGGAAAATTAGTTTCTCCCCACTTCATTACCACTAGTATCAAAGTAGTATTCTGGAGGTATTCTGGAACTTCATGTGATACAGTGTTCACTACACTACTTAACATATGTCCAAAGAAGCACATCAGATTATGCAACTTGATTCTTTCGTTCTCTAAAGAAAAGTAACCTAGACTATGAATAAAGAAGTTCTCTGAAGCTTGCTCTGTGGAGAGGTCTGATCAACATGTAAAAATTTGGGTATGCAAAGGATGTAAAAAGGCTGATCAGAATCATACTTTTTCTTGTAATATAAATTCAATTATAAACAAAATTTAGCACAATTTAGTTTGAATATGGCTGAGTGTGGGTTGTTTGTTTTAAACTGAAAAAGCATTAATCAGCTTTGAAAAGTACAAATGCCACGCCCTTGAAAATTATTTCCACTCAGCATTACGTCATTTGACATTGTTTTTACTAATGCCATGATAAACAGCAGAGTAAAAATCACACCAGATTAAAGGTGGGCAGAATATCTTTCTGAGATGCCTCCACATTTTACACAGAGGGAGCTGGGTGTTTTGCACAAGGTGACTTTGTCAACTGGGATAACTTCCAAGGCATCATACCTTATAGCTCTCCTTGATGTTTCAGCTATTCTTCAAAAGCAGATGGACAGCTTACTAACCTAAGTCAACTTCTCTTCATCATTTTTCAAAGACATTTCACTATAAAATTCTGGAAAACACACAACTGTTACTGGAATTTGCAATGCTGTACACTTCTTAAACAAGCTGCCTTCTGTCCATCCCTGGACTGCAATGAGTTGGAAAGAACATACTTTCTGTAAGAACTTCCTAACTGGACAGTGGTAGAAAACTGGCTTTTGGACTAGACTAGGAAAGTGAATCTCAAGTCAGTGGAGGAGAGACTTCCATGGGAAAATACACAAAACACCAGTTTTTCTTTAAAGATGACAGGCTGATGATATTTCCATTTGTTGCATCTCTCATAGGAAAGTAATCCGGAGCTTGGAAAAACCAGCAACTCTGAAATGTCATGTGAACTGAAATACTGCTATTTGAAAGTTAATAGAAAGTGTAGCTTGATTCCCAGAATGACTGTCTAATTTTCAAGAGGCTTCATTGCAAGTTTGTAGCTAATGTCAGGCACTTAACTGAGGAAAGAACCAGGAAACCCACCTCTTTCACACAACCCTCTCTTCTCAAACTCCCACAACGGCAGGTATCATTTCATCACCCAAGCTTCCCCTTAGAAATCGTATAAACTTCATAATATCTACCCTACCTTCAAATTAAATGAATATGCAATCTAAATTACTTAAGTGAACACTTGATTTAAGCCTTTTATTTCATCCTCAACAGTACAGTAATTCTCACAAAATTCCCCATTAATATTTGCTTCTGCCCACATCCATCTTGACTTCTATGTAGATTTTCTGATGGATAATCTTGCAGAAGTATAAAACATAAATTTTTACAGTTCCATTCTCACAAAGTTCTACTGCTTTTTTCTGTTACTAACCTCCGGAAAGGTAATCTGGTTTCTTCCTTTCTCTCTGTAAGCAGTATGGGTATACATTACCCCATTTTGCTTCTTTTTGACTGCTTATACTTCTTTTTTTCCCCTGTTGAAATATCTTGGGATGAGGCCTTAAGAAGAGGAAGTTCTACTTCTACCCTGATCCAAGTCTAATTAAACTCTGATTTAAAATTACTGTACACAGAATACTTAGGATAATCACAAATAGACTGGTAAAATAATTCTGAATTTCAGAAATTATACAGAAAGTTTTACACGTAGCTAGCAACAATAAACCTTGCTATCTTCTAGACTCATTAATGTCCTATTCAAAACACATACCAAATGAACTTCCTTCACAGTTACTATCTAATAAACAAAGTGTGACAAGGCTCCAAGCTGGCCACAGCTCTGTTGTGAATCTGCCCAAATGTTTTCCTTATAGTGAGCTTGCTAGTGATGAACAAATAGGTATTTAAATGTAAAAACCCAGGTTTAAAAGCCAGCCTTTTAAACAAAAACTCTTCAAAATTACATAGAACAAAAATTAAGGTTTACTAAATAAAGTCACCTCTCTCCTTTATGGTTTTGCATACACTTTCTCACACTACAGCATCTCCTTTACCTTCTGAGTCCACCATTTAAATGTCATTTAGTTTATATTTACAAAAGGATTTTCTCCCTGGCCCATGCCACTGTGCTGGCAATCCCAATTCCTAATCCTGATCTATATGATCTTATACCACTATTTTACACTATTATAATTCAATATTTTCTATAGTTTATAATAATTTCATGACACTAATTTCTATAGATTTTTTAAACTGTAACATTGTATACCAAAATTTTGCCTTTACCATCAATCTGATTACTTCAGCATGGACTTTGCTTTATATATGCTTTAAAACAATATACTTTAATTATATTTCTGGGTTTCAGTGTTAGGAATTTTAAATAGGTTAAAGTAACTTTTTCTTCCACTCTGCATAGTTCTTCAGAGAGGCATTATAGAAATGAACATTGCATCTAGAATGAATTAGGGCTACCATTTGTTATGTTAGAGTGTCACAATAAATCTAGACATGTAAAATGTCTTTTACACTGTACAGACAGAAATAGATATTTGGCAAAGTCTAAATTACACCGTCTTATTAAATACTTGTAACTCTTCCATCAGCTCAGTAACACGGAATGAATTAATGAGGACTACCAGCAAAAATACGTGTTTGTAGAATTCAAAACTTTCTGTAGGTATCATGTGTCCTGGAAAAACAAATGCTGTGATGATCATCTAACAACATGTCTTCCATGATAAGTATGTATTCCCCTTCCACCATCATCTGCTGTTCCAGCAAAGTCATAAATGGGTTCCACATCCCTGCTACACAAATGAATGGGTCTAGTGAGAAGCCATTGAAGTTCTTCAGTCTACTAGAGAACTACAATATTCACACCAGTATCAGATCTCTCAACCATCTCTTCCCACTGTGGGATAAGGACATAGCAGTTCCTTGTTGCAGGGAAGATACTTAAGTCTCCACTTCCCTTATGTTAAGAGCTCCCAGCTCTACTGATGCCATTAACAACTTCCATTGAACAGAAGAAACCAAAGAGTGAAAAATGGTCCGTGATGTCTTTTGCGGTATCTGAATAAAGGATATCAAGGTATCTGACTTGAACATATAACTTGGTAGTTCTGGGTATCTGTATTCAATTGCTAAAATTCAACAAATTTGACCACTGCAAATATCTGCGAAGTAACCCATGCTTAACCCCTACATGGTAAGAAGCTGCCATATTTACATGGCATGCATTTGCCTTCCCCAGAGAGCAGTGCTGTGACTGGAATGTTACACAACACTCAGATGTGAAAACTTGTATTTACCTGACACACTTCAGTAGCTGGGACTTAATCCATTGCACAAAAACTTTTCCTTAACCTCTTTATGCAACACATCTGACTGTTTGATCTATTAGCACCCCCTTTTGGTCAACTGTTGGAGATATGGTTAAAAAAACAGGTATCACAAAACAGGTAATCAGATCATAATGTATAGGTAAAACAAAGTCTTGAAGGAAGCCCCATGTGCCACATGAAAAATGAAGACAGTCACCAAGAAGTCTAAAGGATGTTTTAAGTACTTCTGACAGTGAAAGACCAAGGCACCAGTGGGTGTGAATATACATATATGCAGAAGCCGTGATGAACGAGTCAATATACTGAATAATTTTAATTCTTAGAAAACCAACCTTTTTAATATTATTGCATTTATAAGGAATAATATGAGCATCAAAATGTACAGCCACCATAAAAACATTAAATTCTGAACAAAAAGAACAAAAAGAAACACTACCAGCTAACAACTTCCACAGCATCCAACCTAGTCATACACTGTGATTAAATAGACTAAATACAAATCAGTATGAAGTTCTTGCACATAAAACACAGGCAATAATGATACAATGTCAAATACAGTACAGATCACAGTATTCAGCCCAATATAATATATTTTTATTTAGCCCCAATATAATGCATTCTTACAAAGACAGCTTGCAAAGTTGAACTTGTGAGAGATGAATTTAAACACAGTGGGATAATGCTTCCTTGGTATTAAACTCACTACTGTAGTTGAAATAATAATGACTTAACGGAGTCAACGGTATTCTTTTTTACCCGGTTTCATTTACTAGTCTTACTACTTTCCAACAGAAGCAAAATAGTGCCAAACACTGCCTGTGGAGACATGTAGTTCTATTTTGTAGTACGAACTGCAAGTTTTGTGTTTAGAGGAAAACGAAGTTCTTCATTAATAAATAACACTTTCATTCTGTGACAAAGTTGGCTGATCATACTTTTGCGCGTAAAATGATGTTAAACAGAGTAAATTATGTTTCTAAATGGATGAAAGCAGTATTAATTTATTTAATCTAAACTACTGAAATTCCTGTAATAAGTTGCTGCAATGATCAGAATTGAAATATAAATACATAGACACTACTTCCACTTGCTAATAAGTTCACACACAATAAATTTTTTTTCCCAGTTGTGTGTTTGGAAAACAGGGCAAGAACTGACTATGCTTTTCTGTCAGGCAAAACTTATGAAAAGAAGCAATGGTTATATAAATGTACTAAATAAACATGGAAATAAGCATTTGACTTGTGGTTTGGAACTTAAAGTATGCTTCTTCAAAGCTAAATGTTCACTTGCCTTTACAAATATTAAACTACAGGCCTGTCAGTCTCACTTCAGCGCCTGGTAAAGTTTTGGAGAAGATCAAAGAAGGTGAAAAACACCTGAAGGACAATGCAGTCACCAGTCACAGCCAGCATGGCTTCATGAGGGAAAAGTCCTGCTTGTCAATTTCCTTTTATGACAAGGTATCACACCTAGCTGCTCAAGGGAAGCCAGTTCAGGTGATCTTTTTGGATTTTGGCAAAGCTTTCAATACTGTCTCTCATAGGATCTTTCTGGACAAAATGTCCAGCTCACAGCTGGACAAACACATCATGGGATGGATGAGAAATGGCTCATGGGTTGGGCACGAAAGGTTACAGTGAATGGGGTGGTATCAGTCTGGTGACCTGTCACTAAGGGAGTTCCACCGAACTTCATCTTCAGCCCTGTGCCCTTCAACATCTTCATTAACAACCTGGATGCAGGACTGGAAGGGATACTAAGCAAATTTGACAATGATACTAAATTGGGAGGAGCTTTTGAAGGCAGAGAAGCTGCACAGAGAGATCTTGACAATCAGAGGAATTGACGATCATGAACCATACGAAATTTAACATGGGGAAGTCCTGGATTCTGCACCTGGGATGGGGCAGCCCTGGATGCATGGACAGACTGGGGGATGAGAGGCCGGAGAGCAGTGCCATGGAAAGGGCCCTGGGGTCCTGGTCAGTGGCAAGGTGAACATGAGCCAGCAGTGCCCCGGCAGCCAGGAGGGCCAAGATTGTTCTGGGGGGCATCAGGCACAGCATCGCCAGCCGGGCAAGGGAGGGGATTGTCCCCTCTGCTCTGCACTGGGGCGGCCTCACCTCGAGTGCTGGGGGCACTTCTGGGTGCCCCCATATAAGAAGGTCATAAAGCTCTTAGAGAATGCCCACAGGAGGGCCATGGAGGTGTTGAAGAGTCTTGAGGGGAAGCCATATGAAGACCAGCTTGGTCTGTTCAGCCTGGAGGAGACTGAAGAGAGACCACATTGCAGTCTGCAACTTCCTTGTGAGGGGACATGGAGGGCAGGCACTGATCTCTGTGGTGACAGTACTGGAGGGAACAACATGAAGCTGTGTCAGGGGAGGTTTAGGTTGGATATAAAGAAAAGGTTCTTCACCCAGAGGGTGGATGGGCACTGGAATAGGCTCCCAGCACCAGCTCCCAGCTCCCAGGCAAGTGGTCCCTGCACCAAGCCTGACAGAGTTCAAGAAGTGTTTGGACAATGCACTCAGGCACCCGGTGTTACCCTTGGGGTATCCTGTGCAGGGCCAGGAGCTGGACTCAGTGATACTTGTGGGTCTTTTCCAACTCAGAATATTCTATGATTCTTTTAAATTAGTTAAATTTTCAAGTAGTGAATACTTCATTTAAGTAGAAAATAATCAAATTTTAGTTATTTTAGATTCTACTTTAATTATCGCACAGGTGAGAAAATGCTGTTGACCTACTATATTCCAACAAGTATCAGCTGAACCACTGCACAGTGTAAAGACAGACATGGTCCTTCCAGAATCACCACACCACCACTATCCACTATCCCTCAGTATCCACTCCTGCACGCACGGGAATTCCTCAGGACACAAGTCAGTTCCGCAAAGACATGAGTTGCCCACCACCAGTTTTCTTAATTTAACCAGCTTTCTTGCAGTCAAGACATAATAAAGAAGGTTACCTCTGACCTACTACCAAGCCCACACTTTCCCTGACTCAAACAGGGCCCATTTGAGCAGCCAGCTAACTGAGGTGACACGACTGGGTGCACAACAAAGACCAGTCCTTCAGAAGGCTCCAGGTCAGGCAAACAGTATGCCCAGGCTGGCTCAACCTACTTCTGCAGAGCTGTACAGTTGTCTTTTAAGCTTTTGAGTACAAACATACACACAATGCAAACAGCTTGAGCTGAGGAAAAGTTCAGGCAAAAATCCACAGAGCTAGTTTGGATGTTCTAGTCAGCACACTGGCAAGAAACAGCTACACATCCTGAAACAGTTTTCTGCAAGTCCCAGGCTGGTATCAAAACATTTCTTTAAGTGCTTAGATGCAAACCAAGCCATTATTTGCAACTACTAAAAAAAGTCATGTCAGTGCTCCTTGAGCCTCACATGCACATGACTCAGAGCATACCAGTGGTCTCTGACAGATTACAGAACACAGACTAGAAACACTTTTGAGAGAGGGGCTTAACATGTTAACAATAAAATGACTTAAAATTATCTAAATATTTTTGTTGTAGAAATCAAAGAACTCATTATGAAAGGAGACCTGGTGTACTACTTTTACAGCAGTACAGTAAGTAATTTGTAAGATGTCCAACTGCTATCAGGTCACAGGAGCTCTGAACTACCGCCACCTGTACAGTTCCTAATAAACCATTTCATTACACACTACTCTCCAAACCAGAACACCTAATCTTAGGAATTAACCTCAGTTCACAACCTGAGAGCAGCAGGCTGCCAAGAACCAGAAACCTCTTATAGGCAAGTCAGTTGGAAGACAAACAATACTAGAAATGTTGCAGAGCCCATAACAACTATCAACTGAATTTTACATGCTCTAGTTAGAAAGCCTAATAAAGTTAAAAAGAAAGAGAAGTTGTGTAGGGTGTAAAGATAAAATACGCAGGTGACACATTTGCTTTGTTTGTGCTTTCTAAATGTCAAACTCCCCACACATACACATTCAGGCATTCATACAACTTGACAAAACTAAAAACTGTGCTCTCTTTATAGAAGGAACAACAAAAGTCAAAGGGTTTAATTTCAAAACTGTGAGGAATGAAACTAATGTTCCACAACCCACCTCTGTCTTATTTTCTGCATTTTGAAAAAGAGCCTTTGAATCATGTAACATTAAACAGAAAAAAGAGTAAAGATTCCTCTGTGCTTGCAAACTGATTTATGGCATAGTGTGGTCCTGTGTTTCATCCCTATCCACTCCTGCTGAATTAGCCCTTCAATTTGACTGCACTTACTGGCTTAATTAATTCTTATTCTAATAATCTAAGGCCTGTAAAATATGGCATATATATATATACACACACACATATATATATATATATACACAGGCAACTTCTTTCTTATTTAATGCTCTTAAACACTTGACCTGTAAACTACAACACAAAAAAGAATCCTTTAAAGTGTTAATGGAAAACCAGATCTTGGTTTATAACGGCTCATGAAAGTCAAATAATCTATTTGGCTAGTAAGCCTTAGCTATTGGGCAGCTATGACAAACTGTATTTAAGAGCTATATATTAATGTTTGTAGTACAAGCCACTTAGAGAAAGCCAAATGCTTTAAAAATGGAACATGACACATAGGTTTCTTCTCAAAACTGTATGCTCTTAGCAGTTGTTCTAGGTGAGAATGGGATAATCTAGATAATATTATTTTGTATGATTTAATTTCACACTTGCTTTGTGAACTTCACCTTGTCTCAGCTACCTTACTTTTCAATTTCCTTTTGACACTAAGCTTTCGTCCTCAATCCCCCTTTAAACTGTTGCCATGCCTCAATTATCTTGTACCTTAGCTACTCTCCATGTCACATGCCTTAATCACACCACTTGATCTGTCTGCCCACATGGTTCTTATGCACCTCTGAGGGGAACAACCTCCATGATACTTCAATAAATTTTTGACTACTGAGTTACATGCAGAGAAGATACAACAACGGTGCCACCTCAAGTGCAAGAATATAGTCTGAGTTTTAAGTGCTCTGATATTGACAGTCTGAACACTAACTCTCACGGACCATGCATCAGGACCCTAAGGGCACTAACAGGTCTTAATGGCCATTACCAGCCTCACACAGGGCCTCCATGAACATCCTATTTAAAAGCTCCGTTTAAAAGCTCAGCTCTGGGTCTTTAGCCCTTGCTTAAGTGGCATCATTAAGGGCACCCACCTCCAGCCCTGGTTCTGGCTCTTACCCTGGTCAGTAAGGGCACTGTCCCTGTTGGGGTCACCCTCAATTCCCAGCTTGCCTTACCTTCTGGAGTAGACAGCCCTTGCTGCTTCCTGACACTTTGCTTGTCATTAATTCCTATCAAATACAGGGTTTTTCCCAGTGTATGCAATTTATCTGCACTTGGTTTTCAAGCCTCATATTGCAAACAAAGCAAAAGACTTAATTTTTATGTAGTCTCTCTAAAATGACTGATTTTAAATCTTACCTTGTTTTCAAGAGATACTAACCACACAAGCTTTTAGTTGTGGGTACCAGTGTGATTAAATACCTTCTACAATATATATCTGTCTTAAGATGAAAACCAATGGTTGGCTGCAAGGTAAGCAACCTACGTAAATGTCTCCAACAGGAGTTTAAAAAAAAATTACCACACCAAAACTTTTACTCCTATTCTACACACAAGTGCAAGAAACAATTATACAGTGCTAGTTAGGAAAAAAAAAATGCATCCTTTCTTTTGCATACTGCATCAGCATCTGCAGTCTTGGAACAACAATTCTTTAAACTGATGAAGGACAAATTATTTGTGTGCTACAAGAGAAACATAATGAAACTACCAAACTACATAAATGAAGTCTACATTCAAAGAAAGCTTGAGTGCTCTGTTTTTCTATAATTATCTGATTTAATTTTATTTCCATTTGTCATTATTTATTAACGTAAACACATCTCAGGAGCATTTTGGGAACTCACCTTTGAGAATATAAATAACCTCAGAGCTACCCTATTTGTGTGTTCGCTTGCACTCTTCCTTGTACACTGATCCTCTCCTCCACTAGTACTATTCTTGCTTCCTTTTCATATTCTTACTATCTAATCAGCTGTTAGCTCTCTCTCTGAAAGGAGATTGCAAGTCTTCATACTACTCACTGTTTTCTAAAGCCTTAAGGCAACACTGGTGTTTTAAATTCAAATCTTATTCTTGAATTCCAGTTCCGACAACAACATTCAGATTATTTGTCTCTTTCTCTGGTAGGCACAAACACTGGCATATGACAAAACATCACTCTTGCAAAATTTTCCTTCCAATAACTTACGCAGCACATGCAAATACTCCTTGAACACATGACAGAACAGTCAAAGCTACTGCATGAAGAGCTTTCTGCCTTTTTGCTTCATTTAAAATATAATAGAAAGATGATGATACATGGTAACTTCTGAACATGCAATATCCGTAAAAATCTTACCTTAAAACTACTGAAATCTATAAAAAAGATTAAAAACTCAACAGCCATCATCTGCAACAAAATTTTAGTTTGGACTTCAATACAAATGGCATCATTAACATTTAGCAGAAGATTACTTCAATAGACTGATCACAAATGGCAATGTCAGAGGTGTTCATATATAAAATATACATTCACAAAAGGTCTAAAAATATTTTATATCAAATACATAAAGTCTGACTTTAAAAAAATGAATAGGACTTGTTTCTGATGTCTTTTATATTAAGACCCCAGAAATAAGCAGCTGCTAGAACTGTTTGCCCACACACATTCTGGAGCTGCCTACAGTCTGTCTTGTTGAGTCAAAAGTTACTTTACTTCTTCAATATCAGTCATGGGTCACGAGAAGATTCAGACAGAAACTACTGCAGCTAGAAAGAGTTAAGAAAATAGTACCTAAACAAATTATTATACTGCCAGGAGAGAACAACTGTCCTTTGAAACTCAGTCAGAAATAATGCCATTCATTTCTCAGGAAATAAGAAAACACACATTATAAAGAAGGTAATGTTAACTGTTCAGCTTGCCTCCTGCTAGTTTAGACATTTCTTTTATTAGAAACAAAAAAGGATATGATCTTAAGACAGTTCAGAGGTATGCTTTTTAACACACTCAGAATCAAATGCTTACAAAAGAATTCTAAAAACTTAGCAAAATCCACTGTATTATCATAAGAATGAAAACCTGCACATGGGTAGAAAATATAAAACATTTCATTATTAAGGATCATACAAATCTACAGAAATTGTTAGTATAAAATAAGATTTTTTAAACTTGGGGTTTTTTAAAAACTATTTGCAAGCAGGTTCATGCTTCCCTGCTAACTATAAAAGAATAAGCATTTCAGTCTTTTAAAACAGTCGATTTCATCTAAGACAGACAATAACAAGGTCAATTGAGTCAAAATGCTCAAACTTACATTAAGGCAAAATGAAGATAATTCTTCAAATCCAAATAGCAGTATTTTTCCACTATGATTTAAACCTGTTGAACATGATATATCAAACCTACATCAATAAAGCAACTTTTATTATTTTGCTAACATAGATTTGAAACACTGTCCATTGACAGCTGGCATAATTATTCCCCTTCCCTGTGTATCTAAATGGCATTTCATAATCTTACTATTGACTTATTTATTTGACAAAAAATGTGGTTTAACTTAGTGCAACGAGTTCTATAAATATATTTCTCAAACTCTGAGATATCAAATATTTGGTATTAGGATGTACTAACATGAAAGTTTTTTCCATAAGAATGTTTGGGGGATTGTCTTGAAAACAAAATGTCATTTTTCAAATACAGTGTTAGATACTATTTCAAATTGTTTAGTCTCCGAAGGAAAGTATTATGTCCTTCTGTTTTAGGATACTATTGCCAACAAACTTCACCTCTACCCTCCAAAGCTTCTTTGGGGGTTGTTTGTTTGGTTTTTTTGTTTTGGTGCAGTTTTGGGGTTTTATTTATATCTCCACTCTTCTTCAAATCTTCCAAGCAGAGAGAAGATTATTAGGTTCTCAAATCAGTAAGTTTTTGAAAAAAGTTATTACCACATGTAACAATGGTTTTTAAAACTATGCCAAACTTTACGTAAGCAACCTACAGTTCTGAGCCCACAATCGTTAGTTGCCACAGAACTGGTTAGAAGAGCATTCAGCTGTTTTAGTGCAGAAGCAAGCACATTGCTTATTTACTAGTTATCTTTCAACACAAATATACCTTAAACATCTGTCTGCTTGTCTCTGTTCAACCTTGACTTTCTGAATAGAGTGTCATTCCTTCCCCTCCGGGTTTCTGATCCCAAAATGAAGGAACCAAATGTAATTAAAAAGTCATTCCAAGTTATACGACCAGTAAGAAAGAGCAACCTAAGAAGCCTTATCAGGAACAGTTTGCTGTCAAGATGCCTGCTCTACTTCTCCATAAGTATATTACAAAAATAGCCATTTCCAGAATGACACATCTCTTCCTTGCCCCATTCTCAAACTTTGTTTCTCCTAAACTTTTTTTTTCCTATCTGCTCCTTTTACTTCCATCCCCTTCCTCCTCTAGACCAATACTGAAAGTATTCTAACTTTCACAAACATTACAGGAATCCCATAAACTTTAAGAACTAGAATGAGCTTGATCTGAGCTCACTACTAAACTACAGGACACATATTTTTCACTTTTTCATTGTGATGGAATTGGTCACATTGACAGCAACATCCTACTGCTCCCACGTTTCATCACATCCAATATTTTCATTACTCCATGGGGGCTTTCCAAAGATTCCTCTTTCCACTCCAAAGGAAACAAGGAGCACTCCTACACCCTACTTCCAATAATGCCAAACAGAAAAGGCAAAAGAAGGAAATCTAAGACATCATTCTGGTTCACCAGAGTTACTCTGATATCTTAATAATGGTGCATTCCCATGAACACAACAGACATGAGTAAGAGAGTATGCTGTCCTGTTGTAACCACTTAAGTAATGATGGAATAGCAATTTAGCAACTTTGAGATACTAAATAAAATACTGCAAAGAGACTGGTCATCCTACTTATCAGAAATTTCCCCTTCTCTTCCTCAAAGCATGCAAAATTGTTGCAGAAAGAGGGCCGTCCTTCATAAGAGCCAGACACAGGCTGTCGTTAAAGGACCTGTGACTGTAACAAATAACCACTGATGCTGCTTTCAGTCACAGTGAATAGGCAAGATTTGCCTCCTAGACCCTCTCTTAACCACACAATCACTATTTGAACAGTGTGGACAGAGTCAAAAGGAGTTGGTTTTAAACAAATTATGCACTTAAGACATATGCAACACCTACTCCCAAACTACCGCTTCAGGGTGTCCGCAAGATCAGACAAACACTCACTGCTGCCTGGAGTTTTGTTTTCAAACTCCTGGTTATTAAGTGTATGAACTGTAGTGGATTTCATCTTTTTTCTCCCATTGTCTATGCCCATTTGTCTCTTCGTATCTTTCACCTTGAGTCTGCTCCAACACTGCATGTCACCACAATATCATGAGCAAAAAACTTGCTGGAATTCTATTCCAGATTTCAGTTTACCATAGTGCTATTATGTCATAAGATACTGTGATTCACTGTACTCGCTCTCATATGTATTAAAACCAAAATAGATACTTAAAACAAAATTGTAAAATTCCAGCCAAATATGTATTTTAAAAGCCAAATACATCTTTTTCCCTGGTGAATAACCAAAATGAAACTATCTATAAACATCACTTATACAGCTAGCGCAAGACTGCAAAAGTACTGCTCTTTTGCCTGGTCTTACCTTTAAATTTATTCCAGATAGTCTGTGCAGGCAATATCAGTCACCGGAAATAATTTTAACAAAGATAAATGCTACAGACAATGTTTCTTATTAATGAAAACCAAAGCTTCTGATGTGTCTGAGCCTGACAACACCACACATACTTTTATATATTGTGTGGGATAAAGTAAGCAGCAGACATTTATTACAGGTGGATGAAATAATAAATAATACAATTTCTGCAACATGCTACCTATTCCAGACTTGACAAAAATCTCACACTGGCTAGCACTAACACTGGCCAAATAGTGCTTCTACTAACTAGATTCAGTCAGGGCTTTGTGTATCTTTAAACAGCTCTCTGCTGTACCCAGATGTAGCCCCAGGAAGTCTATTAAGCCCTGTTTTAGCATACAGTTTGGTATTGACATGCAACAAAAACGTCAATATTATTTCATGAAAGAAAAAACCCAAACCAAATCAAACAGTAGCACAAAAGAGTAAGCTAGTTATCTTGCAGATTTTTTTTTTTTAAGTTAGTAAGCATTTTCTCTATTTTTCATGGAAGGATAGGACAAAAAATTAAGACAGGAGTTTTTTCTGTTTTAGAAGTCCTTTATTTTGCCACAAAAATGGCTTCCCCCTCATTTTCCTGAGGGGTAAGCTTGCTTATAAGGAAAGTAACTGTAAACCGAGATGTAAATGGCATACCAGATTTCCTGAATTTCTTGAGTATGAACTGAATAACAGGCTTCGTACTACACAAGTGTCCATAATTCTTCGCTTTCATAACCTCAGATATCCACTTATGATTGTGTCAGGGACCAAAGACATGTCTAAGGCCTGCCATATTTGGTCTGCTGTTGTACACATGGACAAGATAATGTAAAAGAAGACCTTATTGTTAGTTGGTAAGATTAACCTACAGAAATGAAACTATGTATCAGTCACCTGGTGGGATGCATCCTGTGAAAGGGGAAAAATACACAATAAAGCCGTTGTTGGCACAGAGGTGTGATCATGGGCCATTATGACCTCATCTCAGGTGTTGGCCCCACGTGAGATGATGTTGAAACTGGCCACTCCTGAAGAGGAGATACAAGGTGTGGTTTTGGGGTGGAGGGCAGAGGAAGACCCGATGCATGCCGTTTTGATCCAGTGGACGCCCTGAAGGTGCACAACCAGCCTGTCCCTCCTGCCTGCGCACCATGCTCCATCTCCTTCTCCTGCTCAGCAGCTTGTCCGACATCCTGGGGTCAGTATGTATCTATTGCTAACATGACTAATAAAACTGACTTGCTTTGAAATTCTGACTGTGTCTTGAGTTTTTCGTGCACGGGCATCCTCCCGAACCCCTAACAATGACGAACCAGCAACACATTTGCTGTCTTTACAATAGCCTTAAAGAGGAATGTAACACATTTTGAAAAACCATTGAAAAGTGACATGAAAAATTCATTATCATGAAATGTACAGAGTGTGTGGCCATATTACACCTTCACACACAAAACATTCTGCTACAGCAACAGAAATTAATTCTGACTCCAATACATTGTGATAGAAAGGGCTTCTCGGAAACACTCTGAAGTGGTTTTGAAACAAACATCTGATTCCCAGTTCACCAGAAATTTTTTTTAAGTTTTCTTTTCCCAGCTCCAACTGTCCATACTTCTAATGCAAGGAAACACTGCAATCTTTTAGGTCAAACTAGAGAGAGCATGTTCAACATAATTTCAAGCCTCCTGGAAACTTCACAGATCTTACAGCATGAAAGCTTCAAAATATGATTTAAACAAAGGAGGCACTTCTACTTTCTGAATCAGCTCAAGTTTCTGCTGATATCTGTTAGACTAACCACCAGATAAAATAATGAGGTACTTGGTAACCACTGCTTAAGTTATTTAAGACAAGCACTTGGTATTTCATAAAGATATGAGGAATGTTGCTGCACGTTCTCTTTACTTCAAACTGAACACTTATTTCCATATTGTGGAAATAACCAGTTTAGAATCATTGGGCAGATTGGGCATGTGTATGTTAGAGTGTCTAAACACGTCCCAGTAAATTTGCGCTGAATTATTAAATTATTAGATTAATAAATTATTTGTGCTAGATGATGTCATAAGATTTCTAAGAAGCAAATATCACTAATGGAAATCAGAACAGACTCTCTCTTGTAACTCTTGGAAAGTGATCATATTATTATTTAATTGAAGTTCTGAAAGCTAGAGCACTATAAGAAGTTTCACACGCAAAAATCTGCATAAAAATGCACTGCAAATAAAACTACATCTTGAATGCTTAAAATTTAATCCTACAGTGTCCAAACAATAAGCTATATTACTCTCACAACCTAATTTGGGCAAGTAACACAAAACTTGCCTGAAGTTTTACCTAACAACCAAACCTTACTATTAATCTAAGTAAATAAAAATGTCGTGCTGGAGTGATGTAAGAATCATTCAAATGCCCTCACAGCTGACAGTTCCAGAATCTTCTTCAGTCATCTCCTAAGAACACCAATAATATTTATTGTTACTAATTCTAGCACCTGTATTTACTTAAAGACACACATCTAGCATGCTGGTATAATACATTCTCTCTACAGTTTGACAATAACAGAGATTACGCCACTAATAAATTACACAGAAAAATACTTCAAATATACTCCAAAACAAAGAAACTACTCATACTAAATTTTATCTGTCAAAATACTTTTCGGAAAAGAAACCAGTATTGCAGGACTTACATATCCAATTGCAAGATATGCAGCAAACTACTGGCTTCTCAAAGAAGTAGTCTTCTGGATAGTTGCTGACCACTACAACCGGAAAACAAGCTTAAGTAGTATTTAGTAAAAGGTTCAGTTCTGTGAGGTTGGGAGATGTGAGACACCAAAGCTAAAAATCGGACTTGTTCACTGCCAAACTTTAAGGCATCTAGCTGTATACTGAAATTTATCTAGGTCTCTGATGAAAGGATACAAAGGATTACATGCTCTGTAAGAAACATTATATGGTATGTAACAAAGGAAAACAAACAGTTGCATTCAAGAAGCAATACAAAGTAAAAAAGTAACAGATACGCTTTCTCCCCTCTACTTCTATCTGATTTTTTACCTCACTGTGAGCTGCAAGAGCTGTGAAGACATCTTGAATTTAAAACATAGAACCCTAAAACCTTTTCTGTAATTATGTATGTTGATTCTCACTCCCAAGTAGGGAGACTACAGAGGCTGGTTAAGAATAAAATTTCATATAAATATTTTTCATATATAGATATTTTTCTATAAAACAGTAATTGAGGAAAAGATTTAAGTTTTAGTGACTACTAACTAAGAAATAATTACTTTCCAAAGTAATTCCAAAACTCATGCAATGAATGACAGTCTAAAGCATTCCCTCATACTACCAAAACTATCATATTCTGAAGCATCTTTTCCTTGTTCCATGGAAAATTTTATTCTCATTCTAACAACAAGTGATGATTACAAAGCTGTGTAAAAACTTTAAGAGAAACTCATAATGCTCTCCCTCTTGTCCAAGAAACCTGCTGACCTATGATCAGGCCACTATCCTACGGAAAGTGAAACGTACGTTTCAGTCCCACGCAAGCAAATGTCTTCAATGTCCCTCTTACTGAAAACACTAAGGGACACTAATTTTTCCTCTCCCTCTGTGGCAAGGAAGGAACCTAAGGCACTGTTCAAAGAAGAAATACCATCTTAAGTGTACCTACTTCATATTTCCATGCTTTTCACACCCAGCCCTGCTACACCTTACTATTTTTTCTGAAATAATTACTTGAAATGTAGAATGGTAAGAGTTTAAAACAAACAAAATTATTTTTAGCCTGAATCACTTGACTGACCCAATTTACTACATGACACAGGCAACAGTTCTGTCAACACCACAGAGGAGCAGAAAGGCAAAAACAAGCAGTTGAACATGAACAGTAAGTTTTTGCATTAGCCTAGAGGAACTCCTAAATTCATACGCACAGATTTCAAAGCATTTTTAGGAGACTGAGAATTAACAACCTTCAACACCATAAAACAGGTGCCATTTTAGGAAGGAGGAGGCAGCAGTAACCAGTGGGACAATCAGAGGATAAAAATGTGAGAAAATAGTTGAGCTACAGTTCTTTCTCATTGTGTCTATATATAGTTTCCTCTGTGTGTTTCTACATGCATGCACACACACACATACACATACATACACATCTAAAAACCCCCACACATTAAAAAGATTACTGTGACTAACCTGTATCTGTTAATATGTAAAGACTCAAGGAGCACAAAAAAAGCAAATCCTCCAAATCACAACTAAAGGCATTGAGCTACACTATTTCTCCTGACTAGAGTGGGGTCTTAAAATAGCCTTAGGCCTGCGAGATGCACAAAAGTAAACACATGTACGCATCTTCAACTCGCGGCTGGGTCATGTACTGGACTTCGGACACAGGTCTCTGCATTAAAGAAACAAATAACAAAGTGCCACCAAAGACTATAAAGCTATTTCTACTATTACTTTTAGGAAATCAGCGAAAAAGCACCTATTCATCCTCTGGAAAAGGTAACGTGTTTCGAAGAGGGGATGAAGAGGAACGGCAACACCACACAAAAGAGGGTAGTGGGGTGCAAATCTCTGGGAACACTGCTGGCGACGGAAGGCTCCCCGGCAGCGAGGCCATGACGACCAGAACTCGACCTCCAGGCACCCCAAGGACATCGGGCGGGCGGTCACCGCGAGGGAGACATCAAGGACAGGCAAGGACACGCACCGACAGACAAGAACACGCAAGGACACGAACGGACAGACGGAGACACGCAAGCACACGTATGGACTGACACGGAGGAAGCCTCGACCCGGCGCCGGCTGCCAGCCTGGCCGTCCCCCACCCGCGGCGAAGCCCTACGCGGACCCCCCGGCCCAGCTCCCGGGACGGCCGCGGCGGAAGCCCACGCCCGGGACGGCCTCCTCGGGCCCCCCGGGCGACTGGCGGGGAGCCCGCGGTGCCGTTACCTGAGCGGCGGCGGGCGGACCGCGGCCGCACCGCTCCTGGCGACGAGGCCCCTCAGCGCCGCTGACATTGAGAGAGACGCCGCCATGACGCTCAGCACAGCCGCTGGGAGACGGCGGCGCCGCGGGGCCAAACTTCCTCCGCCCGAACAGGAAACGCGAAGGAGAGGGCGGAAAGAGGCGGTGGGAAGGGCGAACGGGTAGGAGGGCTGGGATGGGGGCAGTGGTAGGGAGCGGTGGAGAGAGGGCTCGGCAGAGGCAGGAGCGAAAGGCGCTGCTGGCACGGGGGGAGGGCAGGGGTGACGCCTGGAGCTCCGTAGAGGAGCCATTCACGTGTTTGGGGTGCAGACGCTCCTTTCCCCCAGCCACATATTTGTCCCAGAAGCATTTTCTGGCAGCGTTGGTTGTGACACCATCTTCTGTATGGGCACAAATTGAAAGAGAGCAAATTTAGGTTAGATATTAGAAGGAAATTCTTTGCTGTGACGGTGGTGAGACACTGAAACAGGTTGCTCAGGGAGGTTGTGGATTCCCCAATCCTGGCAGTATTCAAAGCCAGGTTCGATAAAGCCTTGAGAAACCTGGACTAGTGGGATGTGTCCCAGCCCCATGGCAGGGGGATTGGGACTAGATGATCTTTAGTATCTGTTTCAGCCCTTAACACTTACTGATTGTGTGATTCTCGATGGCAGGGGACAAGCCCTAGGGCAAGCAGGTGTCTGGGCTGGCTGGTCCCCCTGCACCTGGAGACCTCCTGCCTGGGCACAGAAGCTGTGGGGACAGATATTTTTGGCCCCATTCTTTCCCATTATGTTTCACAGACAAAATGGTGTACTCTGTACAAAGATATGAAGTACTGGTACATCTTCTTGCATCTGCTTTTTAGCATACTTTTTAGTTTCGCTGTCTGAAATGCATTCCCATTCTTAGTTTGCTGAGTCTCTGTAAGGAAGTCTCTAACATACTGTGGCACTTTCAGGAGCTCTGTTCTATTTTTAAACCAGTTCCAGCCTTACCTCCTATATTCAAGCAAGGAAGACTGCCACGACCCCTAGTCTCTTGAAGTGGAGTCGTATTTATAATACATTAACTGTAAACAGGGAGTAAATAACAGTACTCATGCCCTAGAACAATTAGGATGCTGTGTATACGGTTAAAGAAGACAGATTGCCATAAATCAGAAGTCAAGTATGATTCTGTTCAGTGCCAAAAGCTCAAATGACATAAAGTTTCCAAAAACACATGGTGCAAAAGCAGTGTTATAGTAGGATCTGCAACATTGTGAAGAACTGAGAAGTTTTTGGTTCTGATGGTGAAAATAGATGAAATTCTTGAAATTATTCTAATTGTTTTTATATTAAAAATCTCAAGACATTAAAAAAAAAGCTTAAATAAAGTTTCATCTTTAATTTTACGTAAAAAAAAAGAGATAATGTTTAGATTTTTTTTAAAAAAATAAAAGCTATGAAATTCCTACAGGAAGGGACGTTGTTTTTGACTGTTTCTGCTTTGCTCCAGGAAAAGCAAGCTTTGATTTTGACAGCAGAGCTTGACAGGGTCACATACGAAAATTCTGCACAAGCTAGTAAATTCAGCATTTTCATGCCCTAAATGAAGGAAGATGGAAAAATAGTTCTAATGAAAAGCTAAACAAACTTTCAACTAATGTCTTCCACACCATCAAATCAACGGAACATCAATTTTCAAAGCAACACCTTTATATTATATAGTCCTAATGAAATGTCAGACTTAGAGCCATTATCTCATAGTCTATGTATTAGGCAGTTGCAAAGCATCCTATCAGAACTTTCCACTGTACAATATGTAATTTTCTATTCTTTCTTCACATCAAGTATTTCTGAATTGTGAGGAAATGAAAGTGTATCCTGTTTTTCCCTTTCAAAACAGCAACAGTGCTGCAGAAAAAGGAGAAAAGTGAAAAATCTGTCTGGGGAGCATAATGGAGAGATACAGTAACAAGAGTGATTTACAGATTTGGTGGGTTTACAAACATAAGAATTTTGAACAAATTTTTCAATTGCTAGTGAGTATGTTCAAAGTCAGATGCAGTACAACAGATAACAGGAGTCAGTTGGTAGCAATGATGAATTGGAATGGTTTATACGGGGTAGTGGTGTGTTTTGGTGAATGCAGGTGGGAAAATACCCCAAACTTTTGAACTTCACAGTTTTTGTCCAGCGAGTTTGAGAGAAAGACTTGAAAAACTGCTTCCCAAATTTTTTTGTGATTTTTTTTCAGAGCTGTACTAGTTATCAGCCTAATAATGCATGTGTCTCACATCAAAACTTCAGTTTCTTGCAAATAAGACATAGTAAGAATATCTGCATCTCACAAAATTCATTAGTTTTTCTCTTTTCCAAAATACTCGTCCAACGCATGAGTGATGACAGCATTCACACCAACTCAGATTTACTTCCTCTAATCTAAACCTTTCTCTTTTTTGTTGCTTCAGCTAGGAGGAATATTCTGTCATTTATGTGCGCAGGGGAAGATTTTATAGCTGTACAAAGGCACCAGTGGTTTGGTGAAGCCAGTTGCCCTTGAGGGCTCCATTGTGAGCTGAGGTAAATTGTCTGAGTCTGTCTATCAGCTGACAGATTATCATAGCTCAGCTGAAGATCTTTTGGGTAGATCCAGCTTTGTATCTGTGTCTTCTTTCCCTGCCAGAGAGGAATCCAGTGGTTTGGGCAGCACGTGAAGGCTCCTGTGCTTCATGTGACCTAGTTCTTTGAACTCCTACCCTCCCTGCTGCCTCTCCTTTGAGTGGGGGAAGGACAGAGGTAGCACATGGCAGCTGGAATTTGAAGCTGCCACCTTATTGACTGAATCTGTCAAAGGAGGGTGCCAAATCCGGGAGTTGCCTTTGGCAGCTGCAGGGACAGGATGGTCCTGTGTTAGATCACGAGTGATGGGCTTGAGCATGTGCGCAAGTGATCGTGCTGCTAATTGCTTGCACAGCCCCTGGAACTGTTTTGACCCTGACCAATTAGCACCATCCCAAACAATGTCTGAGCACAGTCTGGGAATGAGCATGGGCCTGGGACTGTTCCTAATAAGCCGTGTGGATGAGGCCATTCTGCATTTTGGGTTGTTTTTTTTGAGTAGGGGAGAAGAGGAGAAAGAGTTTAGCTCCAAGGATGTGAGCTGTGCCATGTAAGCTGAGCCGCATCAGGGCTACAAAAGGATTCTTAGACTGTTTATTTACTAATTTAAATGTAACCATAGCATTTGTTGATGAAGTATTTTTGTATAGTAGTCACAAAATGATGAGAGACTATTTCAAGATGAATAACCATAGCTCTCCAGAGACAGCATTTGTGGCAATTCCAAGCACACAGTTTACCGTGAAATTAATATGCACCAACAGTCCCTTGCAGTCTGGTGCCTGAGAAAGGGAGAGACATGAATTTTTCTGTCTCCCACTACTTCCCCAGGTTTATAAGTAGACCTGTAAGATACTCCTACATAGGTTGAATGTATACTATTTTATCTGATTTCCTTAAATTTGTGTAAATGTATTCACACATATAATACAACACTTTTTTCAATCATCGTGTCTTAGGTTAAATTAATGAATTTTTGTGCATAGCAGTCTTAGAAAACGGAGTGTGAAATGCCATATTCCTCAAAATAGTTCAATGCATCAATTTTTGAGGTGACTGCAGAACTGCCATTCGAAGTCAATACTTTCACGAAGGCTTAAACTTTTCATTCATAATTGGCTGCAAGCTGGTCTTCTGTCACTGATATACTGTGAAACACTGTCCCTCAAGACTGAAACAGTTCATGTGCCAGCACTTATTGTGCTGTACAGTATGCTCACAGTTCCTATTGTCTCACTCTATGAGAAAGCTTATTAGCTTAACTGTGCAGAGTTAGAGTCGTATTTGCTCTTCACATGTGTGAGCTGCACACATTGTGAGAATTGGAGAGCAAAATTTAACCTTTTACTTTTTTCCTGCTAGACTGAAGTTGCACAGCCTTACTCCATTCCCAGTCAAACCAGTTCTGGTAGAAGTAATTTCATAGTCTCAAATAAACTACAGTTAGCAGTGACAAGCAGAACTCTTGAGCTATTCCGTAATGTATTGTTGCTTTGAATTAGTTTTTTTTCTTCTGGGTGGCAGAGAGGAACTGTGTAGGAAACAATAGCATCAGTCTCAATCTTGACAGTCTAATGGGGCAAAGAACTGGTAGAAATGGGATACAAAATACAAGAAAGCTGATTATATTGTCTAGAGCTGCATGTATTCCCAGTTTCATTTTATTTGTTGGTTACATTGATTTTACATACAGAAGCTATGATTTCAGTGTTGGATATCTCTCAGATTCTGACCCTTCAGACAACTAAACTTGACAGCTTAATACAGACTAAATAACATTCATTTACTTTCGTAGGACTAGGACTTAGTTCTTAAAATACTAAGTTTTAGAGAATTTTATTTTGAAAATTTTATCTTTGTAAAGAGCTTTCTCTGTAAGTAGTGACTCTTTTGACTTCATTCTGTCAAAAGTAATTTACTTTGCTGATGAAATATCAGCTGCGCTTATGCTTGTAGGGTTTTTTTAGTAATTGCAGTGGGACAGAGACTATTCCTATGGAGTCCTTTACAAACCTTACAATGCTTTAGGTGTCAGGGTAAATTTAAGGGTAGGATTTGTCCCAAATGTCAGTTTTGGCATTACAAGATGAGTTAGCATAAGAACATGATGTTTTGGGATTTTAGTATTTATTTACATTCGCTGTGTGGCAGACAGGTTGGTAAAAAAGCTGATGGTATTCTTAAAGTCTGTTTGATTGCATATGAAATGTAAAGTGGAGTTGGAGCTGTCTGGATTTAATTTTTCCTCCCCTTTTGGTATGGGGGAATAAAATATCTCAGCTCATACAGGAGAAAAAAATTAAAACCAGGCAGAGCCGGCCCCATTGTAAGCTTCACATGCAATCTAACATCCTTGCAGAGAAACTCCACTTCCTGGCTGCACTGCTGCCACTAGTGAAACACAATTTAAAAAAAAAAAAAGAAAAAAAAAATCACTTTTTATACTCGCTGCTTTCAAGTTAGACATTGACATGTGAACCAAAATCTTCTTTTTAACTATTGCCCGGGAGGCCACCAAAGAATCCCAGCTGACCCCCTGCCATCAGAGTGAGTGATGGTCGGCTGCTGGTGTTGCAGCTCACTTCCCCCAGGCTGCCACCCTGAGAGATCCCACCATCCAGCGTCGGTGTGAGTGACATTAGCCCACTGGGCTTTGAAAACACTTTTCAGGTCGGTCATTGCGGAGAGATAGCTTCCTTCACACACACCATCAGGGTGAGTGACGTCAGGCCACTGGGGTTTAAAATACAGACCCTCAGGCTTGCTAAGCTGACACTGCTGAGAAAACTGCTTTTATTGTTGTACATCAGCAGGGACCTCTTTGTCTTTTTTTGCATTGTTTACTTAGAAGCCAGCCTTCCCATTCCCCGACTCCCACCCCAGACAATTATTAACATCTGTAGGGTAATTTCTATGTCTTCTTTCTTTCATTTTTTTTTTTTTTAACTGGAGGTAAAACAGATTTCAGTCTTTGAATTTTTATAGCCATCTGCTTTCTGGTATGATTTTTGAAAGATCCTAGGTATGCCTGAATATTTGTTAGTGGAAGAGTCTTAGAATAATAAAAGTAAAACAATTGTTAGAGATTCTGTCCAGATCAGACACTCCTTCACTGATAATGATAGTCATTCTTCCTTCTTAGCTTTTTGTGAGGTTCCTGGAAAATTAAGTCTTCAGGAAATGTTTCCCTCCAGTCGTGAAGAAGTATGACTTCAGCTGGTCCTTCTCCTTACAGTTCATGCAGCAAAAAAAAAAAGGTTTTTCTGTTGCCAACAATTTTAGAAGTCTGTACCTGACATTTTGCATAGTTTTTGAACCGTGAGTTCAGATGATGAGATTTTAGAAGCATTCTGAAATACTAAATGGTATTTAGTATAAAAAAATCCCAACTAAACCGGTTAATATGGAATAAAAGAATTTAAAATCACGATTCTGTAATATTGCTGGAAACACTATATTATATAATAATATGTAGTGCAGTACAAGTACCATTTTTCTGAGCTCTATTTCCCTTTCATGCAAAATTAGGAAATGTTTCTTGATATATTGGTGAAAAGCAGTGATTTATTTATATCTATGAGATTTATATTCTATAAATATATACAATAGATCTATATTATATCTAGTGTTTAATCTATTTTTGTATATTCTGTATTCTGTATATCCCAAATATCTATAGGATTTATATTTATATGTAGAGAATTTTAATTCCTTATGAAAATGAGAATCATAAGTAAGCTAAATAAATACATGCATTTGAGAATTGAGGAAAATAAATTATGAGAAAGATTACCTGGTTAATTATTAATTTATTTAGAGGTATAGAATTGTATTGAAACCAACATTTTTGTCTAATTTGTGACTTTATTTTCCTTTCATTTACTCTATGCAATTTGAAGCTCTTCTCTCACTGATCTGATCTTCATTTGGATGCACAAACTTATTTATACTCAGTTTTTCACAAGAGTAGTGTTCAGAGCACCATTGCTCTGTGAGAAATTTGATCACTGCAAATAGTCTCTCTCTTCAACTTGCCTATTTATTGAATGGCATCAACTACAGATAGATACTGAATAACTCCAGCTGCTTTGAAGGAACAGGTTTTTGAATGTTTTTGAGCGATTAAGGGGAAATTATTGAAAATATGTAGTATAAATATATCTTAATGGAGCAACTGTGCTGTCCAGTAAAATACATTTGAAAAACATTTCCTTTAGCCTTATGAGAACTGAAATATAGAACAGAAATATATTAACAGTACAGTGCTAGATCAGACTAAATTCCTTTAATGTTAATATGAAAGTGGGCCTCAGTAGTTACCACTAAAAGATGTTTCTGAGGACACTGGAGACAAGGATGACATTCAATCTTCCACACTGAAGTTCCTATCTTAAGTAATATCCATTATCATTAAAGCTTTTCCTACTCATAGAAGCTCTTTTAAAGATGGAGTTCGAATGAACATGGTAGTATTCTCTGGCAGTAAAACCACAAGTCTGTTAGGTATTGTGTGGAATATATTAAACAATTGTCCTAAGTCTTGAATAAGCCCCACTTCACTTTCTATGATCAAGATTCTCAAGGCCAACTGCTTGTTTCCACAGCACACAAACTAAAAGCAAGGATTGGACCCCAGACTTCTGCAGTTCAGAACCACAGACAAGACTGGGAATCAAACTTCTGTGCTATAAAATTTGCAAGATATTTTAAGAAGTGCTTTTTTATTTTCTCCTGGCTGCAGCAATCTGTGTGTGATTTGCAACTGTGCACTTGTCTTGTTGACGAGATGGAAGAAAGTGCTACTTCCAGCTCTCTTTGTGCTGCTCACAGGAGTTCATGTGTTGCTCAGAGTGTGCTAGTGCTCAGGCGTTCATGCCACCACCATACCCCCGCCAGCTCCCGTGTCTAACAAGATCTGGGAAAGGGCAGCGTATACTCAGTGCTGTGGAGTTTTGGGATTCCCCTGCCATGGAAATCCCCAGGTCAAAAGACTGGCTATGCTATACCTTGTATGAGGATTGATTCATTTGTCACATACTGAGCATTGTGAATCAGTCTGTTCAGAAATGGGAAGGGGGCCTCAAATGTAATGAGTTTGCTAAATAAAAATAAAAACATAGATTGCGTCCAGACATCTGGGCCTTTTTGGTTTACTCACTTTTCATAATCAAATTATCCTATGGAACCATGTACATTATTTTGGATCTTTGTTGTACAATAAAAATTAAGTTTTTCTTAAGTTTAGAGCTTCAGAGTCTTAAGATTCACGAGAGCTGCCAAAAAGTCTGCAATATCTGTAACTGTCCATATAGAAATGAAAGATGGACAGCCCAATAGTGGCTGGAATCTGAAATCAAGAGATTGCAAAAAGGAAGGCAACAACCCATTTGGTTTACACTTGTTTTGGTTCTGAGTACTTTGGATAAGGAAATACAAGTTTTGTCTCTCTCTGCCTTGTGGACTGGCATGCTGGAAGAGACCACACCTATTCTTCTGCACCTTCTGTATTTGGACGAAAGACATAAAAATCTCCTACTGTAATGCAGCATGCTACATAGTATTTTAAATTTTGATTGTGATCAGCAGTGTGTTAAGTGCAGCAGGAATGTTTTGGTGACACAATTAGTTTCTGCAAAAATGGTTGTGATGCCAGAAAAACAATATGATTTCTGTAAAGCAGCTGTCTGCATTCTTAAGGATTAATGATTCTGTTTCCATAGAAGTAAGTTGCTGAAATATATATTGGCATATTTAGAATATTTTCTAAGTAGAATATTTAGAAGATGTCCAGGAAAGAAAAATCTGAGTGATTTATAAGAGAATATGTTGAAGAATGTGTGATTTTACTCAATACACTGGTGAAGGAACACTATGCCTTCCTTAAAATAACCCCCAGTCAGGTTATGTTCAGTAGGAATTTTTTTTTATACAGGTGCTTACCTATGGCAGCTTTACTTTGCCCACCATAACTTGACAAAAATGTGCTGTTACTTTTATAAATTAAGGCACCTGATTGTTTATTCACAGTAATTTTCTTTTCTCTTCTTGTCTAAGTGCCTTTGTATAAACCCTTTTTTTACTTGTTAAATCACAGTGACACCAGTGATGCACGTTATTTTTCTGCTTGCTAACATACTATAGCCTGTATAAAACTAATCATGAAAAGGAATTGCTGAAAAGGATTGTTTGCTTCAATGTGTTTCTCAGCATGGTTTTGTTCTAAAGATGTAAGCTCTGTTTTGTTACTTACACAGTTGATTATGAGGTTATCATTTTGGTAGTCATCAATTTCTATTGTGTACCACATTTTTGACAATTCTAAACAGTGCTGTAAATCAGTAATATCACTAATTTGTACCACCTAATTTAATAAGACTAGGACTGTAAATGCCGCAAGATTTCTACTTAAAAATATAGTTAAGTTCTTAATTTTGAAGAGTATAGACCAAGTCAAACATCAAGATCCTGAAGTGAAATAAGTTGTAGGCCTGTCTAGACATCTGGGGAGAGTGGGATGGTTCTGCTCTTTGCCACTAAAAGGGTTAGCATATTAATATGCTTGCCACTATCAGCCATTCAGCTGCAGGACACTGCCGTACTGGGAAACAGATGACTAATATCCAACAGGAAAGTGGCAAAGCAAAAGTGACATTAACTCCCTGTCAAATGAAAATGAACTACTACTTTGCAATAAAAAAAACTAAATTAAAACAATCCCACAAGCATATAATTATAATAGAAAATAGTTTATTCAGTCCTTTTTTAACTTGGGGTCACTCTTCCATTTTCTTGACCAAATTGTTGCTGGTTTAGTTTTTTATCAGATTTAGTTTTCACCAAAAGCAGTTGTATTGCAACACAAGAAAAAACTACTGAAATAAATTCATATTTCATCTGAAAGAGAAACCATTAGACACAAATAGGTCTTTTCCATTCAGTTCAGTGCTCCCGCTGAGTTTACTTTTAACTAATATAGACAGCAAAGTCAGTCATATCTGTGCCTTTTGACTCAGATACTAACATGTCAAGATTTAATCAGAGAGGACCTAACTCATCCATTTGTTGTGAAACCAAGGCTCTTTCATACAAATGGATGTATGACCATTACTTTTTCTCTTTCTGCTCTTCAATGGAGTAGTTAAGCATTTGGTAGATTAACTGGCTTGTGAAATTACCTCATTTTAGTCCTTCTCTAATTTTATAAATGTATTTATTATCACTCTCCTTACCTTTCTTCTCGTGATTTTTCTGGCCGCTAAGCCTTACCCAAGCAATTGCCTTTCTTTGAGTAATTTTTTTTTAAAAATTCATTTTGGAAAGATTATACCATTCCATGAGGAAAGCAGAAACAAATTTAAATGAGAGAGTTTGCATCAAAGTGTCTTGTAATCCCTGTTGTGTCTGTGTATTCTTGATGTCAGTTTGGAAAGTATCATTAAAACTCCCCTTCTTTCAGACTACTTTTCTCATATATTTTCCATTTTATATCAATGAAGTGCAGTGCTAAAGCAGGCAGAAAACTGTAATTTTAAATATTTTAAAATTATAGTTTAAGTTACATTTTCCCCCCATCTCATAAATAACAGGGTAAATACTACTGTAGCTCTCATATTTCTTTCTTTTGTACTTTATTTGCCATAATAAAAAGGTAAAGGGTAGTAATATTACAAGAGGGTAATAAATTCCCTGTTCACATGTACATGTCAGTGATCACAGAAATTGTGACTAAAATGACAGATACAATAAGTGTTCTTCAGGGTCTTTTGTTAGTTTAGATTTAGGTCACAAAGTGTATATCCCAGGCTGTCATTCTAAGAGAAGCCAGTCTGACAACATAGATGTTGTTTTACTTTTTCAGAACATTGGCTTTGTAGCAGTATTGAATTAAGAGTTTTCAGAACTTTTGCAATGTTCATAACAATCCCTTTTAAGACATAAAGATTAATTTTTAAACAGTACTTTTCCTGCTCAAATCCTCTGTCCATGTTTCCATATGGTTTCATTTTAATGCCTGTTAATCCATACTGTTATTGCTTGCCTCCTTTTACTGGAATTCACTGGAGGAAAGTGCTATTAGGGTTTTCCTTTTTGAAGAAGAGGGTAGTTGTTCTGAAAAGAGAGCACAAGATGAAATAAAAGAGTACATTTATGAACAAAATGGACATAATAATAAAGGTTTTCCATTGAATCTCTGTGGTCTAGAGAGGATCACTGGCATTCTGAATGAGAACAAAGGCTCCAAGAAAAAAAATTAAGACATTAACAACATTTTCTGAAAGCTTAAATTTTATCTTACGTCTTACATCTCTAATTCGGATGAATCTTAGAAATGGCAAAAGCATTTATATCTATTCACAAAGGGTATTTTTGTTGATGTGTGTAACAACTGTTTAAGTAGTATCTGACAGGATCAGACAATTTCAAGGGAGTTCTTTAGCCTCATACTTGGTTATTCAATGTATTCCTAATTCATATTACCTTTTTATATTACCATATTCGAAACAAAAAATATTTTTAACAGATACTAATGTAAAATAGTTCATAATATTTCCTTATATATGTTTAAAAGCCGGGTCTATTTTTGACATTGATATCATATAGAGTCCTTCATGCATTCAACTGAGATATTCATGGCCCTAAAGAAATTTGAAATGTGCTAATATACTTTGCTGAATTGAGGCCTCTAATTCCAATGACCTAAACCCCCTTCAAATAACAAGGAAACAACTGCAAAAACAAAAAAAGAAAAAAAAAGTACAACTTTCAGAAGAAGATTTAAATAAAACTTGCCGTAATTTACATTTTGGGGAAAAAAAATGCAAACTTTTGCAGTCTCTTAAAATGTCCCCTTTATTGACAAAGATGCAATTTGCACTTCAGAAGACAACTAGATTCCTAAAGTACAGTGAAAACAGAGAAAGAATTTTCCATTTTCTTAGTTTTCTGTCTTTAAAAACACAGATAGCAATGCTGAAACTTGTTTTTACATGTTTCTGTATTTCAATTTTTAGGGATATTTCTTGAAAAAATTCCAAGTTTTGAAGTCCATGCACCACACTCACAATTTCTGGAGCTTTATCATGAGTAATGTTTGATTTGCCAGCAGGAAAATTATGTATCCGGTAAACCCCCAGGACTTTCTACATTAGTACCAAACTTTGCTTAATTGTTACTGATTTGCTACAAAATGGGGGGGAATTTCAGGAATGGTTATATAAAATATTTTGAGTTTTACACTGAATAATTATCTTTATGACCTTCTTCGTCACCACACCCTTCAGTCTTTAAGTCTCCCTACAAAGGCAAAGACCATGGTTTCTTTCACGCATTTATTCTGTTTTGACTGTTGTCTCGTTAGGTTAAAAACTTTCTATCACTACTTGGATTTCTGTATTCAAATTCTTTCCTTGAGTGCTTTAAAGGTTTTGCACTGATAGCTTCTCAACAGGAAAAACTGAAATAAGAAAATAAATTTTATTAGAAAGTTGTTGAATGCAGGTTATTGTCCCTGTAAATTACATTTCTAGAAATAGTGGCAAGGTGTTTTGGTTTTTTAACCAAGAATATTTGTGATTAAAAAGAGTCTTTTGGCACACCCAATCTCCTCCTGTTTTAGGCAACCATATCATATAACCTTTTTTGATAAAGTTCCATCTGAAGATGATCTGGACTAATTTTGCCCCATTGCTCCTTATGGAAGTCTGTTCAAGAGCTTCATTGCTCTTTGTATCCTGTCCTGGGATTGTGTTTGACTTGAAGTTTGTTCGTATCACACTGTTGTCTCGTATAATTTTCAATTGTTCCTCAGTCTGGAGTCTCATTCTTTTTTCTGTTGTCACTAGCCAATTAATCATGGACATATAGTTCTTTCTGAGTTGTATTTGTGTCTTTATCTGTACTACTAGCATGTATCCTAATGTTTGCTATCAACATCTGCATACTCAGATATTGTTTCAAGGTAAAGTTGACAAATACATTAAACAAGATGTTTAAGAAGCACTCAGGTGGGATACTTCATTTCTTGGGACTACTTGTGATTATCTCATTTTAACTCTTTTCGTCTTTTTTCTTTTTTTTTTGACTGCCCTATCATCTTTCCAGTAATCCCCACCTTCTTCTAACATAACTGAAAATTTCCTTTATGATGTCGTGGCATGATTTTTGCTGATGCCCAAGTGGATTATCTCTGTTTCATTTCCTTGTATGAAAATATGTTGTTTATTTTTACATATTTGCAATGCTATGTCTGATAAGAGGTAGTCATTACAAGTAATTTATCTATAGGGCAGCCTCATGGAACCTGAAGCTTATTCTCCCAGGTCTTTAAAACCAAGAATTACAAGATAGAGATTTCCCAGAACTTCATTCACTTCTTCTCTTTGCTGTGTAAAACAGCTGAAATCTGTAAGTCAGGAACTAAAATTTGCTTATTAATGGAAAACCACAACATTAGGTTGTCTGAAACCGTAAGTACCAGTGAAAGTTTAAATACTTTCACGTAAAAATAAGCTCCAAACTCAGATTTTCTAGGCAATGTTCTTATTGGAAGTTGATCTTAGCCTAATCCAATTTCTTGGGTTTGTATTATTCATTCCGTTTTTGACAAGTCACCAAGTCATGCTTTTTTCTGGTATGGGTCATCCTCCTTTTTATAGCAAAGGTAGGTGGAGCAGAGTCAGTAGAAAGGAATCACAAAAGGTCCTTTGTATTTCTGTATCATCCCACATAAATATTTGGAGGAAAATTGTATTTCTTTGTAGCATCCTAGTTACTTGATATCCGTTTCACCAGTTCCGGATGATAGGTTTCCAGAATTAGAATACAATTACCATGTAACCTACCTACCCAAGAATAACTTGAAGACCTCTTAAAGTCTTCAAACTTATACAGTAGCTAAAACCCTACAGAATTATAGATTTTTGCCTGCAAACTACAACAAAAAAGGGTTCTTGTTAACTAGCAGGATGGTTATAGTAATTTCAGAACTTCCATCTATTTAGTCTTAATTTTCATGCATTTTTTAAAATATGTGTGACATTTAATTTTATTTAAAGGACATAGTTTCTAGGGATGTATGTGATTTCCATAGTAAAGCACTTCTTGACTGTATTTTTTAAAGGGTATGCAGGTAGTCTAGATACCTTGATGGAAGAAGAGATGATGTAAAAAAAAGGTAAGTGGCCCGCAAATCCTCGTGTCAACAGGAAAACAGAACAGTCTTCTCTCCCTCCATGCATGGACCAAGTAAGTTAGATCAAAACTTAATTTTAAGATGATAACAAGATAATTTCTTGACAGGTGTCTTTAGTTGCAATTAGATCTGCTGGATTAATTAATGAATCTTAGCAAACTGCTCTACTAAAATTAGCCTCAGAAATGCAACTATTTTACAAGTCACAATTTTGTAGTTTCCTTGTACCGTTCTCAGTGGTTACCCTTATGTTGCTAAAGTTGGGATTTCACTTTTACCAAGGCTGATTGCCCACTTCCTTTGCAGTGGAAATCTTAAGTTAAAATCATCAAAGCGCTGGTGGATATCTGAGACTCTCAAACAGTTCTACACGAGACAGAACGTTCTTCCAATAGAAAAATTAGAGAGCTTATCTTATTGCAAGAGAATGGATTTTTGGAAGAACACTAGACTTTGCATGCACAAAGGACTACAACTCTCACAAGTGGAGGACTAATACTGCACGGAGCTCCTGGGCTGACCTAGATGCTCAAATCAGGTGCAGATTTCTCCAGCTGGCATTGAAGTGAAGACTCAGAAGATGTTATTTCACTGGTTTCTATTTTGTTTGGGTTCTTTCACCTCAGTGAATCAACTAGTTCCTGCTAACTAAGCCTGCAAAATCCTAATGGACGCAATGCAATGATCACACTGCTCTGAAGTATCAAGGCAGTAGCCTTGACTCTGCTTAGTTACTTCTGGAAAACTAAAGCACTTTTTCTCCACAATGCTGCTCCAAGGAGGTAGCTTTTAATTATTTTGTTTTTGGAAAACGGCCTCTCTGGAATTAAAAAAAAAAGGCACATAAGTGTCTGTGATTTAACTCCTCTTATTTGCTTCCTAGGACTAGTAGCCCATCTGGCTATTTTAATATGCTTTCTCATGCATTCTTCCTTTTTTTTTTTCTTTTTCTTTCTTTTACTGAAGAATTTTGGTATTTGCTTTAACCTTGCAAAAATTTCTGTGATCTTTTCTAAAACAGAGCTTAATGATTTATTTTTGTTCAGTAGGTTAGATAACTTGTTCTCATGCAGGCAGGTCAGTGACATACAAGAAAGGAAATACGAGTTATCTGCCCACATCCCATAGTGTAGATAGCATCACAGACTGAACTATGCACCTGGAATATTCCTAGTAATATCAAGAACCCAGGAGGTGTGTCCAATAGCACTTCATTCCTTCTCATTCCTTGCTTCAGTCAGCCTAGCTATGTTTGTACAGACAGCAGCTCTTTAATTTTAGGATGAAAGAAATTATTCTAAGCAATTTTTTACTGGAAGTGTCTTTACTCTTGAAGTAACATGTTGATTCGATGTACCATTGAGACTGTATTATGTAGTTCATTACTCAGAATATCAAGACAGAATTGCCTAATAAGTGGAGCATAAGACAAGATGATTTGCATAGCTCGGTTGAACTTCAGAGTTTGCATTTCTGAGCAGGAGAAAACGCCAAGATTCCATAAGGCAACTACTTATTCCAAATCTGGCATTTCTCCTATTCAGAAACACAGATTGTGAAGTTCACTGAAGTTACTGAAATCAATCAATTCTTTTTCCTGAGTATTTTAATAACTGAGTATTTTAATAAGCGCATTTTCTGTTTATTAGTTTTTGCTTATATACTGTTTGCATATTAAGATATTAATTAAGTATATTCACTTAACTGTTGTCTCTCTTCCCTGATTCTCCAAGAAAAATTTCTGTGGTACTTTTAAAGGAGTAAGGAGCATAGTCAGGTTGATACATGCTTGCCTTTGCTGGAAAATTAAGATGAGTATCTTGCACAGCTCATTTGTGGCATTGTCTTATGTCATTCCATTACTTACAAGTTATGCAAGTAATTTCTAGAACCATAAATATAAGGTGTTTCACACAGACAGTGTGTAAACCTGACCTGGAGGTTGTGTCTGTGTGAATGAATGAAATGGACTACTCTTTGAAGCCAAAGCCTGTGTCCATATGGCTTTTCTTCTTGACTGTATTAGTTGTATTCATGTTGGGGATGATCCTTGGCCTCTGCAGATCCTGCAAATATGATTTTGAATTGTGGAAGAGAGGTAGTTGGCATGAGCCAAAACTATGCCAGGAACCTTGATAACAAATTCACATTACACTCGCACACCCATGCTGTGACCCTGCTGAGCTTATCAATACAGTATTACCAGATTTTGTTGTATCCCTGCCTGCCTTAGGATACTCTCCAAGGTCCCTTTCTGGCTCTTAAGGCCCAGCCCAGCTCTCTGTACTGAACTCAGTGGCTTAGGGATACATACCTTCACAGAAGGGATGGAAGGGCAAAAAATCACCTCCCTCCTCAGCCTAGATTTACTTATTGGCAGCAGTGCTGCTTTGTAACCTGGGGAGAGGAAAAAATGAATGTGATGGTGGGTCTGTCAGACCTTCCTCATGAGCAACAGTTGTTATACGCCCTCTACTTTGTTGACCCACTTGTTGCCCCATTGGAGGCTTTAAACAAAGATATCATCTGTGAATTGCAGGTTTTGTGAAACCCACGGAAACTTTGAGAATTCAGTGCACAATCTGCCTGAGACAAGACAGCACATCTAGTGATTGTATGTGCAAGTAATTACATTCCCTTGTTTTCAATATCCAGATAGTTTGTGCAAGCATTTTTCCATGAGTTGTTGAAAAACTGACTTTAAATATTTTGCTTTTCATTAGAAAAGATGAAGATTTCACAGCGACAGACATATTCAACTCTTCTGGGGATCACATACGTAAAAATATTATGTTGTTAGGGGTTTTTTTCCATTATTAGCATCATCAGAACAAAGAGTAAGAACATAGGTTCTGGGCTTGATACTTGCTGTTGAATATTTTACAAGACTATAATAAAAGATTATTTGATATGTTCTTATGTGATTTGCTACTGCAGATAAAAACAGCTATTAAAACTTCATAAGCAGCTATGGTTACTTGCCCCTGTGAAAAATCAAATTCTAAATAACAATTTGGTTTCTGTGGTACTTCAGAAAGTGGTATATTCCAGTCTGGTCTATACTTAATATATTTTACTGACGTGATTATATTTGCTAGCAATGCAATTTTTTTTTTTTGTTGTGATAACTGTGCTTCACACTGCCCTTCCAAAGATATAGGTATGCTGGCAGTCTTGCTGAAGATACGACTCTTGCTTCACTACCAAAAATAGGATATACCTTTAAAACATGTTTAAGCTAGAATTACCATTTCTAGATGAGAAGAATAATTTGCCCTATGTGGGACTAATTAAAAGAGGTGTTCTTAAAAGCACGTACTACTTCAGTTTCATGGGACAGAACAGTTCTGAATAAATAAAGTCCTCTCTGCTTGGCAGTAACCTTGCTGACTCTTAATGACCTCATTGTGTTTTTCAATGTTTGTTTTTGTTTTGTTTCTTAAAATCCCCAAGTTCTTGCAGAATATGATTGCTTCATAAAAGCCTATATTTCTAGTATTCATAGTTGTGGAGAAAAAGCTTGAAAATGGTTTTCCAATCCTCACTTCTAACAGAGGAAATTGAAAGATTTATAATGTGCAGTATTTTAAAATATGGTAATCTTTAAATCAAGTTCCTTCTTTTTGAGACATACCTTTTTTTTTTTTTATTATAATGGCTTTATAAATTATATTTGCCTCAGTTAATTTGAAATGTTTGGATCTCAGTTACCAAAATGTCCAGGCAAAAATTAAAAAATGTTATTTTTAATAGAGTTACATACATTAGAAGAGCATGCTTTTCAGGTTTGGAGACTTCTGCTCAAAACTGTAGCTGTTTTCTCTTTGGAAACTGATTTCAATAAGTATACTTGTCTTTTTAAGATATGCTTTGTGAACTAAAACTTGGGAGTTGAACTCTGTGCAGATACTGGTTATTAACATTCCAAGACATGTAGATTTGGAATAAATTTCACAGGCACAAGATGCCCCACCATTTTGTTAAAATAAACAGTGTCCATGAGCCTCTTCAGATGTAGTATCAATAAGGGACTTTCTGCCTGTGTGTGACTGTACACATCTGTTAATTCAGAGATTCAAATGTGAAATCCAGCACTCAGGGACACCAGGTGGATATCTGATACTCTCTGAGGAATTTGTGCTTCATAAACCATTCTATGGATTATTCACAGCCATGCCTTTTTCCCTTCTTGTGACATAAAAAATATGGATGAAATATTTGTATCAATAATTGATCCTGGTATAAATCAATGCAAGTTACTAATAAATGAGAAACAGAGACATGTTGCTGCCAAAAATCAGCTGTTAATGCCTCTTCACTTACTGAAATGGCATTCTGCATATCCCAATTGTTTTGTTACTGACTACAAAATATTTCTCTAGGTGAAAGTCTGAAATATTCTCCAGCTCTACAGCGAAAGCTGAAGTCATGGCACAGTATAATTTTAGATTGAAATAAATATGCATAGAGCATGAGAAATAAGGAGATGCAACTCTTTATGCCTTACATGACTCTTCAAAAGTACTTACATGACTTAAGAGCCTAAGAGCTCAATTCACTTGTCCACACAAGTTCTATTGTGGATCTTGTTCTATTTAAAACTCATTAGGGTATCAAAGCTCGCTTGTGGGGTGTCAGAAATTACACAGGAGCTATGGAAAAACTGTCTCATTTGGGTATAGCAGCTGGAGACCAACAGAGATATCCTCCAGTGCCTAAAATGGCACTAGATGGATGTGTCCTGGCAACCAAACCTTCAAACCTTCACAGTGTAGGCTGGATTCAAGCTTAGGATCTGTTCTTGAGGAAGGTATCCGTGCCACTTCTTCTAAGGAATGTCAGAGTTCAGAGTGGCTATCCCTTTCTATTGAGGATGTTTCTCAATATAGTAACTCTTTCCGTAGCCAACATACTTGCTCCTTGCACAAAGACCATACAAGTGGTGAGGGACAACCCCCACGTTCCCTGGTAATAAAGCAGAGTTCAACAAAACCCAAAGACTTTGCTTCACACCACAATGATGTCCTGGTGGTGTGATCATTCTTCTGAAAAATGGCAGAAGTGGGTGTGATTTCTTCAGGCCAAGGATTGTGAGGGAAGTGCTCTAATCCGTAGAATGTAGCTACTAATGAATATTTTAAAGACAATGGTGGATGTGTCTACACTGTGTTATGGGCCTGATCTTTTCAAGATGCAGTACTCAAAATTCTGAATTTAATTCTCAAATCTCTCTTCATATACCTGAGACATATACTTGAATCTGGCAATAAACCAGTCAGAAATGAGACTTAAGTCTGGGAAATACAGGCACTGGTAAAAACTTTGTCCCTCAGCAGAGATTAAACATACTGTCCACACAGGGGTCTCACCTAGTAGCACAACATCAGTGCTTCCCAAAGTTTTCCCTTAGCAAACCTACTTCCAGGGTCACAACCCCACTTTCATTTTCACTTCCAGGCTTGTGGGCCCCAAGTGGGGTCATGACCCTAACTTGGGAACTGCTCTATAACACATTGAAAAAATTAACATACCAGCCAGTAAATACATCAGCAAAACAAGCCCATCCAGTCTGCCCAAGACCCTGCTGTCTGCCATCCCTAGGGGCCTTATGTATTAAACATGGGGTTTCAAAACCGTGTATCTACTTGCGAGCTCACATACTGCTTTGTGTGTGTGTTACCATTGTCTTGTAGTCTTCCTTTGTGCTGTTTAGCTAAGTTTGGTGTTGACAAATATGTGCTAACACTTCTGAAAATATGACCTCCTTTTTCTTGCTCATTTGTATGTTGGAGGTGCTGCTTAGATTTATTATTTGCACGTAGCAGAGTTCATACTCATTGTGTGTCAGAAACAAGATCTGGAGAGTCTACTGTTCCCACAGCTGGAGCAACACATACACATCTGCTAAAACTGCAGTGTAAATTGTATTGTCCCTAATGATTAATCACTTACACTGTATTCTATTGATTTTCTTCCTGCTTAACTCCTACTGGTCTTTACTTTCTTCTCTTTTCTTTTTCCTCATCTGTCTTCTGTTCTCCATCTCATATGAGTCGCACACTTCATTTTTTAGCATCTTCTCCAGAAGTGCTGAGTTTGGATGTGGACGTGCAAAAGTTTCTACTTCTCTTGCAGAACATTCCACCACTGGATTTCAAAGAGCTTTGCACAGGTTGTGGAAGCACACAGGTTATGAAATCTCAATATCTGCCTTTTACAGTGGAGAGATTATAACGCCAGGGCCGTTACCCACAGTCACCAAAAAGTCAGTGGCAAAGAAAAACCTGGATCTCCCATTCCATGTGGAGTCCCATGGTGGACTCCAAGCAACACGATTAGCACAAAATATACCAGTAGATGGCACTTCAGTGCTCATAGCATTGCTGCTGCGTCTGAGGGGTCTGATACAAACGGCCTTCTGGTGCATAGTTCTTCATATGCAACCTTTAGCATAATTTGATTTCTTTTTATTCTTGTGGCCTTTTTCCTTGTAGCTTTACTCTGCCATCATCTTTTTTTTTCATTTACCTTGCTGTGGCACTTTGCTGTTACTTCTTCATTTCTCTCAATTTTATATTTGCTATGTCTCATTTGGAAAAGAAAAGAAACAAACACCACCACCCCTCCCCAAAAAAACCCCACCAAAAAAAGTAAAATAAATCTAATAAAGTGAATATCACTCACTGATTTATCTTCAGAAAAGAGTTATCTGCATCCTGACTAGTTTGTTACTGAGGAGAACTCGGGTAGTGGTGAGTGGAAACAGTAAGATTAACTCTCAAATATTCTGAAGCCTCACTACGTATTTTTTGCAGCATAAGGTGAAGAGCTCTCTGCTAATTTGCAGTGTGTCTGTGAAGCACACTGTACGTACTCAGATCTGTGTGTTAGACTACCCTTGCTCTACACAGGCTCTGGTTACACACTTCAGGTTCTGGCCTTTTCTCCAGATAGGAAATGAAGATTTTGTTTGGGCTTCTGTTGTGGGCCGTGGGTGGATTTTGCCCCATCAGCTCATGTGGTGCTGCTTGCTGTGTTGCTGGCAGTGGCAAGTGGCTTTCAATTATGGCTGAAGTTCAGAGTCCTTAAGTGGAGAATGCTGGGGAGATTTATAAACTAATCGTCACAACTTCCAGGCGTGCTGGGTTGCGAAGTATGCAAATTTTTGAGTTTACGCAGTGTATGAACTTGGAGCTCTGGCTCTGTATATTTATAGGGATAGGCTCAGTCCCTTTTTTCTTTCTCCTAAAAAGAACGAAAATCAGTTTCTTTAAGGTTGAAGTCCATATGTGAAAATACTCATTATTTGTTTATCTTTAACGTCAAGCATTTTAGGCTTTTAGCAGTTTTGGTGGAGTCACCATTTGAAACAAGGATTTGAACTGATCTGACTAAACCACTGTAGGTGGGAAAAGATTATGGAAAACATCCCTGAAGAGCTTTTTTTGCTTGCTCCAGTGGGCATTATCTATTATTTTTCCAAGTTTCTTGTCTTGGGCTTGGGCTTTTTTGGCTTTCCTTGCTGTCGTGACCAATCTAGCTGGTGCTAGTTATTGTCTCTTTGAGAATTATTGTCACTGCTAAGAAAAAAAACTGTAAATCTGAACAATAGCATTGTTTTAAACTGCATTTTAACTGTTTCACTCTTTCATTTTATTTACTTGTTTTCACTTAAAAATACAGATATTTTATGCATTTTCTTGCATTTTATCTACTACACATTCTACGCAGCACAGAGTGAATATTCTAGGCATAGGTGCTGCATTACTTGAACAGCAAAAACTTTCACTAAACTCAGTGGGAAAATAGCATTTATGGGAAATTTTAGGATCCCTTAATGATCATATAATGGAAAGACATTACAGGAGGAACAGTCTATATTTCTACTGACAATTGCATCCTAGATCTGTGGTGATATGGTTGCTCCTTCAAAGTTTCCTGCGGGAATTGTTTCTATTTAACTGGACATTTCTTCCTTTCTGATTCTGGAGTCTGTATGACTTGGAAGTAGGTGGTCATGCCTTTTCATAGTATCATAGGATAATCCAGCTTGGAAGGGTTGTCAGGAGATCATCTGCTGGATTGTACTAATGTGGAAAAAGGTTTCCCTTAAATCCTGTGTGAACTTCTTTTGTTTCAGCTTATGCACACCTTGTCCTGATACATGTGCTGCTACAGAAAGCCTGGCTCTGTCCACAAAATGACCTGCTTGTAGGTGGAAAAGGCTGATCTGAGGTGCTTCCGGAACCTTCCTTTCTCCAGGCAGAAACAGCTCCATCGCTCAGACGCCCCTTGCAGTGCCAGTGTCCCAGTCCTTGAGACTCTGCAGAGCTCACTTGTCATCAGTGCAACCTCAGTCTCCATTGTCGAATGACTTACGTAATTACCTGTCTGTCTTATCTATGTGTTTTGCCCTGTGACCTTTTTTAGCAAAGCTTCTAATTCAGAAATGAGATAGAAGCACATTTTAGTATCTTCAGGGACCACTCACCAACATCAGCCTTGTAGTTCCAGGTGCCTCTTATAATATGAAGGTCATTGGAAATTAAGATGACAAGCACATTACATGAAGCTCAGCAGAAGATTATAAGAACACTGTTATCTGAGTAAGAACATTTCAAATTGCTAAGGAATCTTGGAAAATTTATTAAAACTGTTCTTCTTATGTAAAACTTTTCGCATATAACCATGCTACTCTGCATAAGAATGATTTTTTTAAAAATACTACTTTTGCTGTGGACGTCGAAAATGCTATGAAACTTACCAATTAATTGTTAATTAATTTTTAAATAGTTCAAAGTTTTGAAATACTGTATTTTTAATTTCTTAAGAGTTCAAAAATCTTTCAAAAGAGATGGGTAAAATTTGGGTCTGGAATATGCATGCTGTGGTTTCATTTTGAGAAGTTCTGAGTACCTATAGACCCCACTCTAACAGTGGGAGGTTCAGATGCTCTTACTGAGTGGCAGTGGTGGAAATTTAGGAGCCTTTACACATTCAAATCTGCACTTCAACACCTTGGTAGACCCATTGTCCTGTAGCGCCTGGGACATCTGATTAGCTGTTGTCAAAGTCCATACTTCCTTCTCCATTTTCTGACACATTAGTATTCTTCAATTCCATGGTGAAGTTGACCAAGACCATTGAAAGATTAGGAGATCAAAAGAATGTAGTTGTAGATTACAGGAAAATGAGCTAAACCTGTGGGTTTAACACCAAGCCAGTCTCTGAGCCAAACACTGGCTTGCAGCACTTGTACTTATCCACAGTGTGATAATTTCATTGGCCAGACTGTTCAGAAGTAACAAATGAATGTGAATAATACAGATGATCCCAAATGATTATGAGCAAGACCCAGCCACTAGGATCTATTATGCATTTATATCTATCAGGAAAAAGAAAGATTAAAAAAATTAAAGAGTTAACTTGTGAAAATTATTTTTCGTATACTACCTGCAAAACTCATGCTGCCGTAGAGGATCGGACAGGCCTTGGAGTTACAGGAATATCAAACAAAAAATGTAATTTTTTATCTTCAGGAAGTTATGTATTTCCTGTCTGATACCTTGTGAATGCCTTGGTCTATATACAAATGCTATGCTTCACCAGAAAGCATGGAATCCTAGTTCTTCAAAGGGATAAGATACAGATGTTTCTGTTCTGGTGATTCATCGTGTAGCAAAATGTCACTGCCTAGAGAACTGCAGAGCATACTGAAAATGCATTTCACCTGATTCGTATTTGGAGGGAAAGAAGGAAACATTTTTATTTAAGAAAAAATAAAAGGAAATAAAGAAAAAGAAGGGAAAAGAAAAAGAAAGAAATAGCAGCTGTTTGAAATTTGTAGAGAGGCTTGGAATGTAGCTTTATTTGACGTGTATTGCAGGGAGAAGGCGAGCAAAGAGGTAAAAGTGCAAAAGAGGTCTATGATACTGTTCTTAAGTCTGTCATAAGAACACAGCTGTCAGAAATGCATTCAAGTGTGATCAAAATTGAGTATACTCTTTTGCCTGTGTTGCGCAGACAAATACATTTGGGAACCAGGGCTTTCAAGGATATATTCTTATTGTTCAAATGCCTCAAGCTGAGTCTCTTAGAATTAAGGTGATAGTATCTTAGTGCCAGAATGAGGTTCTGTTTTTAAACACATGCACTCCACTCTGAGTTACTTTGCCTGCACTTCTGAATGGAGTTCACAGACCTCGGATTCAGTACAAAAGTATACTCCATGGTGATCCAGGAGTTTCAGAAATGTGATTTACAGCAAGGGGAATATGTATGCCAGACAATACAAAACACTGAAGAGAAAGATGTTTCTGAAAATTTATTTCTCTTCTTGTTTTAGGAGCTTGTCCACATGGTTTCAGAGCTTCTTATAGCTTTCTGTACTTAAACACCCAGACATCTTTGTTTCCTCATTTAAACACACAACTGCCCCTTCTTTAAACTGAGGGAATTATATTCACATTTCCACTTCCCAAAAAGTTCCCCATGTACAAGCCTTGAAGAGAGGAAGAAAAAAGTAGTCTCTCACTACTGTTGTAACTATGACTCAATGTAGAAAAAGATTTACTATTCTTAATCTTGATTTAAGCAGAGAGGTAAACATGATTTCATAGCTCAAGGATGGAGGCACTTACTTGCTGGGGGAAGGAGGAAGGGAAGCAACTTGGATTCTGGCCCCTGCTTCAAGCACTATTTGTGCATGTTACTCAATTACAAATGCAAAATGTGTAGGCAGCCCCTGGGGCAATAACCCAGGACTTCCTCTTCAAAAGGAACACCTATTAGAGTTGCAAATTATCCTCTCTCGATGAATCTTGTTTCCTGCCCAATACAGAAGTACGGCTTTAGCAGGCATGACAGACAGTTCTCCAGCCTGAGCTTCACCTTGAGTTAGTGCTGGATGCACTCTTGGGAGATGTGGGAAAGATGTCCTCAGAAAGAGGCTGGCAGTGAACCTGCATCTACGAATTCAAGAACAAGTGCCTTATCTACAAGTATGATATTATGTAAAATGTTGGCTGTTGTGCTTCCACAACCTCTGGACTTGTTTCTGGGAGAAAGTCTCTGGGGCTGTTGTGATTCATGACGAGGCTGCTCTATGGTAGGCATGCTCAGAAGATGCTTACTTCATGAAGCCTCTCAGGATATGCCACACCTGTACATCACAAACAGGCTTTGGTGCAAGGTAGGTTTCAAGATTTTCAGCTGTATAGAAATAGCAGTAGCAATGAGAGATGCAGTTTCAGAACTTTTAAATAATTTTGTCAGCAAAACTCTGATGTAGATTTTTGTGGCCATTTAATATATGTGTACTTGTGTAAATATACCTTCTTGGAATTTTTGTTTCTTTTTTGAATTTGTCCAGTGATGGTGTACTCAAAGTTATTTTTGTGAACCAGCAGCTGGACACAAAACTAGAACACAGAAATCCTGCTCTGCTACAGTCTCTCTGTAAGACATGTAAATATATTTACAATTGAAATCAGTATTTTAATGTTGTTGTTTTGTTGGAAATGAAGTAGCTGGCATCTAACTGAATTTAAGAAAAATCTTCTCTGATAGTCCCTATAATCTATTAAACAGGTTGTTTCTCTGTCATTGACATGTATTTATTAGTTCCTTGAGAGGCTTTCCAATAGATTCATTTTCCATACCTTTGTTCTGATGGCCCCTGTTCTCTTTTATTCGGGTTTCTGTTCCCTTAGGAGACCAAAATCCTGCTCCCTTTGCTCTACTCACCATGTACTTCCTTCCAAAGAGACTATTTGTCTAAATGAGGTAACAGGAGGTAACATGAGGTAACAGAAGGGCAAATACTTTTGTTGTTACTGTGAATATAATATTATAAATGCATGCTTGTAGTTTTTATATATTCAGAGATGAATAAATTATGTTTGCTTTGGATAATGCTAAACAATCCACAACAAATTAGAATTTTATATATAGTAGAAAACATACAGAAGACTATAGCATGAAATTCTTCAAATATTTGTATTTAAACTAAAAGGGTGAATCAACTTCACTCACACCTCAGTTCAGCATAGTACTTAAAATATCACTCAATAAGATGTGTTAGTACATTTTTAAGTTTTATGTAATATGATAGAGAAATTTTTTTTAAGTGGGGCCTTATTTGCGAGAACAGCATGATCAGGTAGCACAGAATGGGATTTTGTTTCCTACTGTGCTTATGCTGGTTACCGTTCCTCAATTCACTATTGTATTAGTATTAGTAGCCAGTCTCAAACAGTGTTCAATCTTAATATAGGCTGACCAAAAAGAACTTCCGAATTAAACTTCCTTTTGGGAGAAAAATAATTTCCAAGTGATAGTGTGCTCCTTGATTGTTTGTTGGATTTCTTCTTTTTTTGTCTTCGCTATTTGTTACACATCTTGAATTTGGGCAAGTAAATCCTGTTTTGCTTTTTTCTATTGGTCATCTAAATGGATCTGAAGCACAGCAAAAACTTAAATGCATATTCAAATTCTCCTAGAAACATGAAAGTAAAAGATGTCTAAAATAAAGTGTGGGGCAGCAGAGGGATGGGATGCCATCCAGAGAGACCTGGACAGGTTTGAGGGGTGGGACCATGCAAACCTCATGGAGTTCAGCAAAGCAAAGTGCAAGGTCCTACACCTGCATCGGGGCAATCCCAAACACACCTGCAGGCTGGGCAGAGAAGTGATGGAGAGCAGCCCTGTGGGGAAGGACTTGGGGGTGATGGCTGATGAAAAACTCAACATGGGCCAGCAATGTGCACTCAAAGCCCAGAAAGCCAAGGGAATCCTGGGCTGCATCCAAAGTAGAGTGGCCAGTAGGGTGAGGGAGGGGATTCTGCCACGGCTCTGCTCTGCTGAGACTCCACCTGGAGCACTGCATCCAGCTCTGGGGTCCCAAACATAAAAAAGACATAGAACTATTGGAGCAAGTCCAGTTGAGGATCATGAGGTTAGTAAGATGACTGGAGCATGTCTCCTGTGAAAATAGGCTGACAAAGTTGGGGCTGTTCAGCCTGGAGAAGAGAAGGTTGTGGGGACCTCATAGACACCTTCCAGTATCTGAAGGGACCTACAGGAAAGCCGGAGAGGGACTCTCTGACAGGAGCTGGAGCGAGGAGGAATGGATACACACTGAAAGGGGAAATTCAGACTAGGTATTAAGAAGAAATTCTTTACTGTGAGGGTGGTGAGGCACTGGAACAAGTTGCCCAGGGAAGCTGCGGATGCCCGATCCCTGGAACCATTCAAGGCCAGGTTGGATGGGGCATTGAGCAACCTGGTCTAGTGGGAGGTGTCCCTGAACATGGTAGGGGAGTTGAAACTAGACGATCTTAAGGTCTGTTCTAACCCAAACAATTTTGTGATTCTATGAAATGACATTTTTTATTGAGACGGGATCAAAAATGACAAATCTCTTCTCCTCTATCACTGTACTTAGACTTAAACTTAAAGAGTAATGAAGTGGTGACGTTGCCACTATCCGAAAATAGGGTTTCTTGTATCAATATGAGCTGAGAGCTTTGGCCTTAAACAGTGTTGCATGGTGCAAAAGAATCCAGAGGACAAGAACCACTCAGAATGAAAAACTGAGGACTGCCTCTAGGGAAAATTCCACTTTTTATTTTTTTTCACTCATCATTTATTTACAAATACACATTATAACTTTTATATACATTGCACATTTACATGGTAGAAAAGTACAAAACTATATATTTAAATGAATTTATATTTAACTCGCCATGTTTGAAAATATAAAATTGCATCAGAAAAAAAGTATTATGAAAAGCAAGAAACTTGAACTGATAAATCTTTGATATAACTTTTAGCAACACACCAATTGGGAAAGAAAACTTTGAAAGCGGTACGGCAAGACCATCTTAAAGGAAACACCTGATAAAACACTTATGCATGTTACAAAAAAATAAAACAATAAAAATAAAATAAAAACCTTTATTCTCATTACAGTTAGGCTTGTAGCTGTTATCAAACTTCATAATCCAATTTCTTTGGGTTCAAAATTCGTATAATACAGTATAAACTCTCAATACACTGAGATCATTTCAGCACACAATGTGATCAGAAGTAGAGAAAATGAAGTGTAAGAAGTTTCCTTAAAGATCGCCTCGCTGCACCTTGAAAGTATACTTAAGTCAGTTACAATGCCTTTTGGTCAGTCAAGATTCCTTGTAAACAAAAACACGAGGGATCTTTAATGTACAGAACCGGCAAAAAGAAAATCCAATAAATAAACAAAACAGAAACTGACATGCAAGCTTGTTTAAGTGGAAAAGAGTTAACATCAGTGAAATGAAGAGATGAGATCATGTGGGTAGGCTCTAAGGAATGGACTTTCATAGTTTACAAGAAAAAAGAAAAGCTTTACTTTACAAGCAAGAGACCTCACAATAAATAACACTGCTCTTCCCGTAACGAATAAATTTCTTCAAAAAACAAGGTGTACGGTCAACCAGACATTTTATGTATAAATTATAAAACATGACACAGTATAAATAAATGTCTACGAGACTCAACTATATGTATAGTTTTTTTTTCTCCCCAAAATAAATAAGCATACACTTATTTACAGTACGGACATTGATTTTGTGCCCAATGGCTGTTCCAATAGTGATGGAGGTTTTACCACTCTAGAATGGAAGATATAGGAAAGCTGTAGTCCTGGTCTTCATCTTCCTCTTCATCCTCTGGGTCTTCATTAATTGCTAGATGGGGGAATACAGGGGAGCTGTTGTTTAAATAAGGACAACAACAGCGCAGAAGCAGCTCAGTGCATGTTTTCAAAGCCCTCTGAACAGCCATAATACAGCGTTGCATTTTATGCGACTTGTAGTGAGATGCTCTTTGGCATCTGCTGTTATGCAATAAGGTTTTTTATACATAATCTATGAAGTCATAACTGCAGAAAGTTCTGAAGAATCAATGGCTCAGGTTTTATTGGCAGATTCCTGAAATCAAATAAAAAGCGCTCTGGTGTTTTAGTTTAATTGCTTTGTGTCCTTCATTGAGAGTTAGTAGAGGCAACTGTGCTAAACCAGGTGCCATGTGCTACCTTTAAGCTTGTTCTTTTGGACCGACTTAAGAGTTTATCCAGGTGTTAATAAAGCAATCAGCAAAGCACACGAGAGCAGAAAAAGTACAAAAAAGTCACTAGAATTACACTCCTCGGGCAACCCCTTTCTGATAGAATGGCTTGTCCTTGGAACATCCCCAAAAACTCCAACTTGAAGGCCAGCTCGTTGTTGGAGATCTATTGCATTTTATCAGCAACCAAAGTGTGTGCGTGAAAGATAGATACTTATATTCTACTGTACCTTGAATCAATAAATCAAGCTTTCTTATGTTTAAAGGTGTAAGTCTTCATTACCTAGGTATCGCCTTCAGAAGCCTTAAGCGTCTGCAGAGTTAAAAATCTCACTTACAGTTGCAAGATCCAGAGTGCTTAACTTCTAGAAGCACACCCATGGAGCAAGCTGCCTCTTTCATGGCACACTCGCTTGGGTAAGTTGTGTTATCACTGGCACACACTGCTTCTTCTGACTTGCTTTCAGGGCATAGCTCATCACAGAGGGCGCACCGACCTCTGCCAACCTTAAAATCCCACAAGCATTTCTTCCCAGCACTGCATTGAATGTCTTCACAGGATTTGGCTTCTAAAAATAACACAGAGTACTAGAGGTAAGTGAAAAGACAAAGCAAAAAAGCAAAGCAAAGACAAGCAACCCCCAAAACCTCCCTTTCCCCTGTGAACTGTGAAGAAACAAAGCTCAGATGTAGTAGATGTGATGATACTTGCTGATTTTGCTCAAGCAAGTATTCCCTTGGACAACATTGCCTGTCTATATGTGGGGGAGGAAAGACAGCTGTGCCAGCAAAGCTTGGCCCTGGGAATACAGAATTACATTTGCCTATTGTACATGACTTTCTTGCTCCATTTCATGTCAGTGGAAATTCGGCTCCCCAAATTAGTGGTAAATGTAGGATTTGTCAACAGGCCCAGCGTTTCTAAATCTACTATTTTTAAACTAACCCACAGAGAGAAGTTGTCTACAAGATTTGAAAGGGAATTCACCTCAACCTATGCCAACTAAAAGGAACCTGAGACTCCCCCAAATTCCCCCAGCAGTTCTGGGGAGCAGATGCCGCCCTGTAGGTTCTCCATCATAATACACTGCACTATCAGTCCTTTCTGGAATCACTCACAACACAGAATGTCAGGTTGCACAGAAATTATCTGCCTATCTTCATCCACTCACTGTCTCCAAACCCCACAATTATTTCTAAAGAGGAAAAAGTGATCAGATGTTTTCAATTTAGTTAACATAATCTTTGCCAAGACCACTTGAAGACAATTGTTTCCAGGAATCCAGACTCACTGAATACAGAGACTTTATTACGTTGTAACCATCTCAGCATCTATTTCAGGGAGGCTACTTCTCCGCTGGATACTAATGTCAGCACCCATAGCCATAGCAGGATCAGGCCCTCTTGTTCCTCATCCCTACTGCAATCTTTTCCAGGGCTGGAAAGTTCACCCTGGCTCTCCTCTTCTGGGAGGGGAGCACTAACCCAGGCTGCTGAAGTCTCTCTTCCTCCCCAGGACTAGCTACATCCTTTGAGTTGCACACCCTGGATACTCTGAAACAGGTGACTGAGGAAGCTCCCCCAACTCTCAGTCTCCTCCAAAGATACTTACTGACACATTTCCCTTCGTAGGCTAATCCAATGGATCTTCCCAGGAGGCAGGTAGCTTTCCTCAGGTGGCAGGCACTGGCGTAGGTTATGCCATCATTCCCACAGAGATACTGTTCAGGGGAGGTAGGTTCTGGGCAAATTCGATTGCATGTCACACAGTAGGCATTGTTGGTTTGGTCAACCACACATGTGGAGCTGCCTGGGCATAAGACATCCCTGCAGGTCTCTGAAATACAGACAGAAACACAGTGATTAGTAGAAGATACCAGGATCCCAGTGAGGAGTGGATAGGTGACAACAAGAACAAAGGATCAGGTAAAAGCCTTCAGCAGCTCTCCTCATTTAAGGGCTGCTGGAGAATGCCTTCCCATCCCCAGGTAGCTGGTGGAACACAAGTGCTGCTACACTATGGGGAACTCAGTTCAGCTACATCCTTGTCTGTTGAGCATGGTCTAGTTACTGTCTCCCAACCTGGTTCCTGTGAGGAAGTACATCCAACAACTCCTCCCTACACTCAGACAGACACCCTTTGGCATTTGAGGGAGATTGGATTAGATTTGCAAACCTACTTTTGCATTTGCCCTGATACTGGACTTCAAGTTCGGGCTGTTCTTTACATCTGGCTTTGAGAAGGGCGCACTCGTTCCTGTAGGTTTTCCCATCTAAGCCACACACGGGGCCCTTCCAAGTGATATTAGAGCAATCCGGAGCACAAACACACCGAGGTTTGTTCTTCTTGTTCATTTTACATTTCTTCCCGGGTCCACAGTCCACATTCTCACATGTTTCTGATGGAAGGAAAGAGGCACCACTTTAGTACCAAGCGTGCGGAACAGACCTGGTTTCAAAACTGCTTAAAGAAAAAAAGATAACGTGAACACAGAGCATAGAGCAAAGCCACCGTTCCCTCCCGTTCCAGGACACACCACTCGAGGTGAATTCCCTCCGCCAGTGAGGGCACGGGGGAGAGACGGTCTCTCCCCTCCTCCTCGTAATATGCAAGGCGGCGGGCAGAAATGGGGGTCCCCTCCACAATCTCGGGGCTGGTACGAGACGCCCTTCAAAGCCCCGACGAGGCAGGAAGCGAGATGATCGCACTGCCCCCCTCCAGCTCCCTCCCCGCTCCTCCTCCCCCAGACCAGCCCCTGCCGGAGCTGCTCCTCAGCAGGGAGCAGCTCGCCAGCACCCCCTCACCTTTGCACGGGATGCAGTTTGGGGCTCCCCCATTAAAAATCATCCACTTAAAAAGCGTGTTGTCGTTGACGTCCTCCGCTGTCCACGATGTGGTCAGGCGGCCACTCTTGCAGCACTCCTCCTTGCTGAGGTCGGTTTTGTAGAGGACCTGGCAGCGCCCGTTCCGCGCCTGCCGGAGCCAGCAGTTCCCAGCTGCGGGGCGGGGGGCGGGGGGGACACCCAGACGGATCAGTGGCGGCCACCAGTGACCCAGACACAGCACGTGCGCCTTGCCGTGACTTTTACTAGACTGTTTCCTTTTATTTGTCCCGTTTCATAACCCGCAGCTACTATGGCCCATTTGGAAGCGCAGTTCAAAAAACAAACAAACCCTCCCCCCGCAAAAAAACCCCAACCAGACAAAAAAATCCGCCCTCAAAACCACAAAAGAACTAAAAAACCCAAACCAAGAAAACAACAAAACAAAACCCAAAACAAAACAAAACAAAATGAAAGAAAGAGAATACCCGACCAAAACAGAACGAGAGTTTTTGGAGGTATTTATTCCATATGTAGAGCAGAAGGAGCACTGCCGACACGTGACAGAGGCTTGAAAAGGATGTGCATTTAAAAGGGAATAAAAAGAAAATCGCGCTTGCAAATTCCTTCCTCCTCCCCCTGCCCTCTCCTCCTCACCGCGGCTGCACAGCAGCATTGTTTCAGTGCCACACAGTTTCACTCCCAGCCCATTTTGCAATCTGCACGAATTGGGAACATTTGCTGTTAGCGAAGTCTTTCGAAATCTCCACATTTTGCTGTTTCTATTAACAAATGCCTCCTTCACTAAAATAATTCAGCAGCGTTCCAAAAAAGTGAGCAAAGTACATAAAATACAAGGACACTTTGAGTAGGAGGTCCCCACAGAGTTTTAAAAATCGATCAAGCTGGAAAAGTTATAGGTGCCATCTCTCCTGCAAGCATTTCAGAGGAAAGTACACTGTCCTTACACCGGATAGAATGGGTTTTGTTGGGGATATATTCTGCCTTTTTTCCCCCCTAGTATCCCTGTTATGTGTGGAGTCAAGCCAAGAACATTAGTCCAAGCAACTCCCCCTCTTTTAGCTGAAGCATTTTGGTTGGGATGAGCCTCTCGTGAATAACCAATGTGACTTCTCCAGCAACTCAATACCCATTGATTCTGCTGCTAATCCAGCCAGGGCTCGATCCTGCCTCCTTACTCCGATGGGAATGTACCGCAGCGAGGGGTCAGGATCGGCCAGCCGAGATGTCGCTGGGCGCGGGGGAAGACCCCCCCCCCCCCCCAACAA